>JAKSZT010054304.1:30286636-30525457 GCA_026826555.1 Tolypeutes matacus | reverse complement strand
GGGGGGAGTTAATATGGGGTGGGGAAGGGGGGTGGTTTGGTATCTGGGAGTTTCCGACACTCCGTGTGTGAATTTGCTGTGACCTAAAACTTCTTTGAATATTAAATGAAAAATTGGGAGACAATGGGGATTGAGAGAAGGAAGGTGTCATGGCACACCAGACATCCAATAACACAGTGATAAAGGGAAGGAAAAAAAGGAAAAAAGAAAAGAGAAAGGAAAAAAAATGAATATATATATATATATATTTTTAAAGGCATTTCCTTTGCTTTTTTGCCCATTTTTTGAATGTCCCAATTCACTAATTATATTTTATTTTGCTTTGTTCTTTGTTTGATTATTTGTGTTTTTTTCCTTCTTTTTTTTTTTTTTCCCCTGAGTTTCCTTATGTTTGTCTCTTGCATGTAAGCTTATCACACTTGTTTCTTTTTCCTAGTAAGTATATTTGATTATTTCATGGACTAAATGTTCATGGAGGATTTGGACCACAGAAGGGTTACAATGGGTACTGCGGTGGATTATTGGGGGGGGGGTGTCTGGGGGGGGTTCATGGGGATTGGTTCATACAAATATACATGAAAGATATACAAAATCATTCAAAGGATCGGGGGATGGGGCTTGGTCACGATGGGTGGATAATCACACAATAAATGAGGGAATCTGAATTCCTAGCCTGGAGAGCTCTGTCACAGTCTCCAAGGGAGTAGCAATAGGCCTCTGAGTGTAGGGACAGTGCCTGTCAAAATAGGATGACCCACTGATGTGTTTATTTTTTATTGATGACTACCCTTGTGAGGCTTTGCTATTGTAAATGAGACTTAGCCTGCAGTTGTGGGGTGCCTAAGGGTTGCCACCTGAGAGCCTCCTTGTTTCTCTAAGCCAAACTCAGCATATGATTGCATTACCTTCCCCCCAGCGTGGGACATGACTCCCGGGGATAAGCCTTCCTGGCAACAAGGGATTAATACTAAGTGCCAACTGGCAACACAACTGGAAAAAGACCTTGAATAAAAGGGGGAAATGGTAAAGATAAATGAGTTCAAGTGGCTAAGAGACTTCAAAAGAGTCGGGAGGTCATCCCAGAGGTAACTCTTACGCACACCTCAGTAGGAGCTCATAGAACATCTAAGTGCCTATCACCCCACTCAGAGGGGTTCCTGAGAGCTCCGGAGACACCCAGGTCCTATATAAGGGAGGATAGCCCCAGAGACTGATGCCTTATCAGTGGGTTCTATTTTGGAATCTGTGCTCCTGAGAGTGACAGAATTAGACTCAAATAAGTCCTCCCTGCACATGGTTCCCCAGTCCCTTCTATTCAAACCTATATGTGATGCTGGAGTTTTTAGGTATACTTCCAGAGACTGGAGCCTCCTGCCTACCTATGTGCCGGGTGTGCATGAAATCTAGGTGGAGCTGCTACTCCTACCCTACAGCTCAATGGACTCATCCAAATCACCTGGTGAGGAGACAACGATGGGCATTGGCCATCCCAGCGAATGGAGAGGGCCTGCATCTGCAGGCAGGATCATCACACCCACCATATCCATGGGATATAAGCCCTCTCTCACTTGGAGTTGGAGTGGAAATCACCATCCCAGTCCCCTCAGGATTGGGGGAAGAACTATGGACTAGAGTGGACTTGATGGTATTCTCTTGTTCACATATGGTGATTCTAGCAATGCAAGAAATTATAACAATGAGGTGGAGCCAGTGGCCACTTGACACTTTTGGAGTAGGGAGGGGATGAGCAGTTGAAATACAGGGGCTTCTTTGGGAGTTGGAGGTTGTCCTGAGTACCGTTGTGGCAACGGATGTAGGCCATTTTAAATCAGCACACACCACTCAGAACTGAGTGGGAGAGAGTGTGGTCTACAGTGTGAACTGTGGTCTATGGTTGGTGGCAAGGCTCGAGGATGTGTAAGTTCATTGAGGTTGGTGGGCCACACTTGTGGGAGATGTTTGTGTGGGATGTGGTGGGAGATGTGGGAAGTGGGCAACATGGGAATCCCAGTGGGTTCCATGTAATATTTTGGGTAATCTAAGCACCTCTTAAAATATATGTATATATATATATATATAAATAACATTTTTGTAAGCAAATACACATAAATGCATATATATTTATATATCATTTTGCAAATGTTTGTATTTATTGTGAGAATTTTTATTTTTACCCAAAATAAAAATAAATAAATAAAAAAAAGTGTGTGAATGCCAAATTCCAAAGGAAATTGTAATAACCTGGATAAAGTGCTTTTGCGAATATAAAAAACAAATCAAGAAGCAAACAAACAAAAAACTTCAATTTTAAGGTGACCAGTAAAACGTAACAGTTAAAATATCAAAACAGTAGAGTTATGTAGTTTCCTCTTCTTTTCTGTGTTTTCAACAAACCAATTTATTACTCAAGCTCTGACATATAATGTATTTGGATCCAGCAATGATGGATATTATTTTATTTTTTTTTGCTTCCCTTTTTCGAGCTGTCAGAGATGTGCTAAATTTTTTATATTCTGATTTCTCCAAGAGAGAATTAAGTAAATATGTTGTTTGTATTAATGCTTATTGAATAGCTACAATTAAATTTTATAATGCTGGAAATTTCTTTTCAACAAAACTAAACAATAAACCAGTGACAACATTGCGGAATATGTTAAGAAATGAATTTATGGTCTCATTTTACATTTTCATCTTACAATATCATAGTCATTAGATTATGATTTTATTGTATGGTTTGATAGTATGTTCTGCCTGCCTTCTATATGATAAACCATTTTTATGTTGTTATTATATTTAAACAACTTTTATAAAATGAATCCCGGTGCTTCTTATATTAAAGATATTCATATTCTTAATTACTCAATGCTAAGTTAATAGAGACATTTATGTTCCTTAGTTTGGAATTAGATTAAATTTAACTTTTGTAAGGAAGCTAAAATGTACCTAGTACTTTATTGTACTCTGTTACTTTGCTGCTAAACAAAATACAAAGCAACAATGTTATGTAGAAAGGTAGACATGCAGTTGCAAGCAATATTAAATAAGCCTATAAAATTAAAAATGCATTATATAAGTCGATCTCGTTCTCCTTTGTATAAATAATTAAGAAAATTCACATCTCAATTTAGTTGTGGTTGTATACACGAACAGTCTAGATGACTGCTAACGGGGAATTTTTTTCCTATAAAAGTCTTCAACAGCCTATCTCACTCCTGAAATTGTTCTCATTGGCATCACTAATTTCCATTAAGCTACTCTAATTCCAGAAATTCCTTGTTGAAATATAAATGGGACATAATAAAAGTAGGCTAAAAAATCTATCCCACTTAGCCTTTGCTATGATTTATACCTGTGTTATTATACAAACTGCCTATCAATGCAGAAAAGAGAACTCTGGGGGAATGAGATCTAAGACAGGGGGATTTTGATAAAAAGTAGCTGGTGGATAGGTTGCTAATGGTCTGTGATGAAGGGACTAGAGACCCAGGGACACTGTGCACCTGGACTTATGTGATCTCTGGCTCAAGGTAGAAGACATAAGAGGAAAGTCTGGGGTTTTCTAAGGTCCTCATTATCCACATGACATTTGTGTCCTGGGATGGCCTTATGAATAAACAAATGCTGTTCTTTCTTACCATGAGTGTGAAGCTTCATTTGAAAGCAACAGGACTTGTTGATCACAAATATGTGTAAAGGCAGGAGATAGAAAAATCAAATAGTTTGAATATGTTTAATTCAACTAAAGTATAACTGAGTTTTTTCAAGGTGATGCTTATGTAGTTAAGAAAGTCTTCTATCATTTCTCTTGAGTTTTTTTCTTGTCTAGGTGAAACTAAAGATGAATTTTTACCAAAATTGTGCAATGATCAAATCTACATTTTAGATAGTCTACCAGATTGATGAACTTTAGATTAGAATGGAATGTTTCCCAAAGCAAGGAGATAAATAGCCAGTGGAATATTACTTGTGGAGTGATGCAAAGTGGGGTAATTTATGCTAAAGCATTATGTATAAAAAGTGCTCTTAAAACAAAAGCATTTTTCTCCTACATTAATGGTAGCCCATTTACTAAAGTTGCTATTGAAATTAAAAGTAACTATTTTTCTGCTGGTATATATGCAAATGTAGGCTAAATTTTACTAATTGCTAACTTCTGTTAATTATTACCTTTGCCCATAATGTTCATAAATGGCTTCATTATGGTATTCATTCATTGCCATGCTGCTAAGAGGGGATTTTATAGCTCGTGGAGACAGGCTAATTTCTGCATCAAAAAGTCTTTTTTCAATACACACTGTACCAATTGAGATTTTCTATTAATATATAGTTATAAAACTATTTTCTTAAAAAATAAAGAACATAATTTCCCCCCTTTTATTTTAAGGAGATTCTTCTCTATCCTGGCTCCTACTCCCTTGCTTCAATTTCGGGGGCCATGTTTTGGACCTAGGATGATTTCTGGGATGAAATTTTTACCTTCATAGAGCCAGCTTCTCTACATTATTTATTTTGAACTAAGAGAAGTTGCATAATGGCAAGAAAAAGCATGTAACAAAGAACTTGGTTTTACACAATCAATAAATATTTAGTGAAATATTAAAAAGACTATTTCACTGCCAAAGAATGAGTTGGGAAATTCTTGTGGTAGTCAATTTATGTGAATTTGTAGTACATTGTGGTTCTCTTAGATGCTGTAGAGGACAGAGCTGGTTACTCTGCCTGTATGCATAAGAGAAGGCATTATATAAGGTTTTATATCACCCAAGTTTTGAAGCACAATTCAGGTTTTTTAAAATTATTAAAAAAAAAAAATTGGAAACAACATCCAATTATATACAGCCATATGTTCAAAAACATGGAGCTGGGAGAGATTAAATTGATTGAGGCACTGGAAACATGTAAAGCATCATGTCCAAAATCTCCAGGGAAAAAGGTTAATCTAGAATAGTGAGCCTGAAATCATTTGTAAATCCTTATAACTCCCCATCTCATCTCTTAACATTTCATATCCCAGTTTTCTGTGTTATTATTTCAAAGTGTACCTATTTATCTATACATAAAGAGAAAGAAACACATAGATACAGATATGGAGAATAAAGAAATAGATATAGATGTAGGTGGTATAGTACCTATATTTGCATGTAGTATATAATTAAATAGAAATCTATATCTATGTAGATTAACATATATTGCTATATTTTAATTATATGGCATATTATCTATATTTATCTAGTAATATATATGCTCCATGAATGAAGGCAATTTTTGCTGTTGTTGTTTTGATTTGCTGCTCTATACCCATTAAATAGAAGAATTCCGAGTGTATAGAAGGTGCTCGATAAAGTCTGGATGAATAAGAGTGAAAGAATAAATGGATGAATGTTATCAGATGGATATTATACTTTACTCTGAGATATCAGAGAGCCAGCAAAGTTGTTTTCTCCTGGCTCATATCTGAGCCAATGACTGAATTTCTGTCGCCCTCTGTTTGTATTGAAATTACCATGCATTCCCTGAACCATAATCCTTAATTCCAGATGGTTTTGTTGTTGCTGTTGTTGTTTTAAATTAATGGCAGTCCTTTTTGTGTTGATGACCCATTTGCCTAGTCTTACCTTTTGAATATCATTTATCACTTGCCCTATTCTTACAGCTATATCTAGTCCCAGTTCATACTTTCCCTTCTCTGGCTTATATGGAATTGACATATCTTAGTTACAACATGCCTGAACAACCAAAGATATGAACTAAACCCATGATCACCGGAATTCAAGCTCTGAGATGATAAGTCTGCTTTGTTTATCATTGTACACCTAGTGCCTAGCAAGACGCAGGCTATAAGATGTGTTCAGTAAATGCATGATGAATAAGTGAACAAATGAATCCTGATCTATTACTATAATGAGCTAAAGAGAGGAATTAATGAAACCTCATAGAAAATTAAGAAAGACTTACCAAATGCTTAACTTTCTTTGGAGGATGTCATAGTGGGCCTGCCCTTCCCAAATGCCTAGGTGGAGAAGATCTGCACTATCCAAAGAATGGGTTGGAAGCCCCTGTCTCTTGTTTAGAGGAAATCTTTTTAACTCAGACTTCTGCTTCCATCATTCTTTCCTTGATGTCATTTACTACTCCATTTTGTCCAATCTATTTGCTTTGAGTCTAGGCTAGCAGGGGGTCTACTTATAGAAAATTCTCAAAAGCCTAGCCAGCTTTTTGTACAATACAAGTTCCAATCCAACAGAGAAAAAGATTTTCCCAAGATCCTTCCTGGATAACTGCATTTACAGTCCTAATTTACACTGTGATGATTGATTGGAAATTTGTTCAGCCACAGCCTCACATGGACCCCCATTCTATGGGGTCTCAACTCCTATAAACTTAGGGTGGGCCCTGTTAGAACCACTTCTGATCTTAGTCACACGGGACACTATCTAGATAGGCTGAGAATTTTCAAAATTAAGAATTGCTGGTTCATTTGTGATTAACAGTTCAGTTCTAATTTATCTATTTCATTCCACATTTTACTATAAACAGCAAGGAGAATCCAGCCTGTGCCTTTCCCATACTGCTGAGAAATCTCTTCAGCTAAATATCCAATTTCATTCCTTACAAGTTCCACTTTTAATCCAACACTAGGACATAATTCAGCCATGTTCCCTGCCACTTTATAATAAGGATTGACTTTCCTCTAGTTTCCAATAACACATTCATCATTTCCTTCTGAGACTTCACCAGAAGCATCTTAATGTCCATACTTCTACCAACATTCTGTTCGTGACACTATCTGTATTCTCTAAGACAGTAGAAACATTTTCTACAGCTCTCTTCATAGCAATCTAGGCTTTTTAAATCAAATGCATCAAAAGTATTCCAGCATCTACCCAAAGCCATTTCCACATTTTTAAGTATGTGTAATATCAGCACCCCATTTTCTGGTACCAAAAAAGGGGTTAGTTTGCTTGGGCTGCTTTGACAAATATCACATACTAAATGGCTTAAGAAACAAGAAATTATTGTCTCGTAGTTGTGGAAGTTAGAAGTCCAAAATCAAGGTCTTGTCTGGCCATGCTTTCTCCTCGAGTCTGTAGCATTCTGGTGTTAGCTTGCTGAAATCCATAGGGTTGCTCATTTGTATCTTTGCCTCCGCAGTGTGATCTGCCTCTCCTTGTGTCCGCTCTTCTCATTTCTACTGACTTCTGGATTCTACTTCCAAACTCAATTTCCTCTGCTTATAAGGACTCCAGTAATGTGAAATAAGGATCATCCTGAGTCAATTTGGCCTTATCTAAAAGATTTGGAGACACTCTTCATAAATAAGTCTACATCCTGACTCACCTTTAACATATTCAAAGATACTATTTACAAATGGGTTCACATCCACAAGAATGAGGATTTAGACTTGAATATGTCCTTTGAGGGGTACCTGATTCAATTCTCATCAAAAGGGTAGGCCCAAATGATTATTTTGAATAATTTTATTTTTAATTATAAGTGTATTATCCAAAATAAAAAATGATTTATTTTTTATTTTTTTAGTGAAAATCATAGTTTTCTACATGAGCATTAATTTATATTTAAAATTTTATTTTCATAATGTATTTTAAGTAAACCCAAATTTAAGACAATTAATTTTCTATTTTTCAATAAGATATCATATACATATATATAAACTAGCCAAACTAGGTCTTTTTTTTTAGATTCCTCACAGCATGGCCTTAATTTTATAAAATCAGAGCTACCTTTTAAATTATTTAGTAGTTTGCAACTTAATACTTTTTGAATTATACAGTCATTTTTAGGGCTCATATTGACATCTTTTGAAAAATTTGAAGTAAGTGTTTTAAAATTATATTTAGAATACTGTCACTATTCATTTTATTCCAAGACACAAAGACCCATTCATGTAGCATTTTTTTGCTGATTACTTTCCTATTTCATTTGAAGTCATATATTAAAATCTCCATTGTTTAACAATTTCCCTATTACTCTCTTTTTGAACAAATCAATTTTATTGATACATATTTATAAAGCATACAATTTATCCAAAGAGTACAATCAGTAGTATTGGCTATAATCACATAGTTGTGCATTCATCACTTCATTCATTATTAGAGCTTCATTTCATTATTTCAAAAATAATAATAAACAAAATATAGACAAGCAAACAAGCAAAAAATCTCTGTATGTTTCCTCCACTGTACATAGTTAGTGTTTCTGGCTATTTTACCCAAAGTGTATAATCAATGGTTTTTAGTATAATCGCAATGTCCATTCATTATCTCAAAAATTTTAAAACAGTTTCATTCTCCAAAAATAAAGACACCACACTTCTTAGCATTTCTTCCTCAGATCAACATAAACACTAATCTCATTTCATCTTAAAAAATTGATTTATATTTACATTTCATATGAATGGAATCCTATAATATCTAACACTCTGTGCCTGGTCTTCTTCACTTAGTATAACTTTTTTTGTCTGATATTAACATTTTGTAATATTAACTTACATTTGTTCACCTTCAAAGAAAAATAGTCTTATATATGCATTTCCACTCAAATTTATGTTTCACATAATATATTTCTATTTCATATAGTATATTTAGTTCATAATAGGGCAATCATACAATATTTGTCCTTTAGTGTCAGGCTTGCTTCACTCAACATAATGTCCTCCAGATTCATCCATGTTGTCATACGTTTCATGATTTCATTTCTTCTTACTGTTGCATAATATTCCATCATGTGTATACTCCACAATTTGTTTATCCATTCATCAGTTGATGGACAACTGGGTTGTTTCCAACTTTTGGCTATCATGAATAATGCTGCTATGAATATCAATGTGCAGATTTCTATTCATGTCACTACTCTCAGTTTTTCTGCGATGACATTGCCGGGTCCCATGGCAAGTCTATATTCAAATTCCTTAAGATCTGCCAAGCCTTCCTCCACAGTGGCTGTACCATTCTGCATTCCCACCAAAAGTGGATAAGGCATCTTATCTCTCCACCTCCTCTCCAACATTTACAATTTTCCAACTTTTTAAAAGCGGCCAGTCTAATAGCTGTGAAATGATATCTCATTGTAGTTTTGACTTGCATTTCTGTAATCACTAGTGATGTTAAATACTTTTTCAAATATTTCTTTGACATTTATATTTTTTCTTTGGGCAGTTGTCTTTTCAAGTCTTTTGCCCATTTTCTAATTTGATACTTTGTCTTTTTATTGTTGAGTTGTATGATCTCCTTCTATACCATGGATAATAAACCCTTATCAGATATGTGATTGCTAAATATTTTCTTCCATTCGATCAGCTGCCTTTTCACCCTTTTGACAATGCCCTTTGAGATGCAAAAGTGTTGAATTTGGAGGAGGTCCCATTTATCTGTTTTTTTCTTTTGTTGCTCATGCTGTGGGTGTAAGGTTTAAGAAACTATCACCTACTATAAGATCCTGAAGATGGTTTCCTACATTTTCTTCTAGGAGTTTTTTGGCTGTTTTTATATTTAAGTCCTTCATCCATTTTGAATTAATTTTTGTATAAGGTGTGAGATAGGGGTTTTCTTTTTTTCTTTTGGATATAACTACCCAGTTCTCCCAGCACCATTTGTTCAATAGACTGTTCTGGCCCAGTTGGCTGGGCTTAACAGCATTGTCAAAAATCACTTGAGCGTAGATTGATGGTCAATTTCTGAGTTCTCGATTGGTTGCATTTATCAATCTGTCTGTCTTTATAACAGTACCACGTCATTTTTTACCACTGTAGCTAATCAAAAAGAGATTACAAGATAATTCAACAAATATATTGAGGTGAATGAAAATGAGAACACAATGTATCAAAACTTGTGGGACACTGCAAAGGCAGTGCTGAGAGGGAAATTTATAGCCCTCATTGCTTACATTAAAAAAGAAGGAAAACTAAAATTGATGATCCAACTGCACACCTGGAAGAACTAGAAAAAGAACAGCAAACTAATCCTAAACCAAGCCAAAGGAAAGAATAGTAAAAATCAGAGCAAAAATAAATGAAATCGAGAACAAAAAATACATAGCATCAACAAAACCAAAAGTTGATTCTTTAAGTAGATCAACAAAATCTAAAAACACTTAGCTAGACTGACAAAGAAATAAAGAGAGAAGGCAAAAATAAATAAAATCAGAATTGAGAGGGGGGACATTACCACTGGCCCACAGAAATAAGAGACATCATAAGAAGATACTATGAACAACTGAATGCTGAAAAACTAGAAAATGTAGATGAGATGGACAAATTCCTGGAAGGATACAAACCACCTACACTGACTTTTGAAGAAATGGAAAACTTTAACAAACCAATCACAAGTGAAGAGATTGAAACAGTCATCAAAAATCTCCCAAAGATTAAAAGCCCAGGACCAGATTGCTTCACAGATGAATTCTGCCAATAATTCAAAGATTAACTAATACCCATCTTGCTCAAGTTCTTCCAAAAAGTTGAACAGGAAAGAATGCTACCAAACTCATTTTATGAACCCAACATCACTCCAATACCAAAACCAGATAAAAATACTATGAAAAAAGAAAATTACAGACCAATATCTCTAATGAATATAGATGCAAAAATCCTCAACAATTTTACTTGCAAACTGAATCCAAAAGCACATTAAAATAATTATATACTATGATCAAGTGGGTTTTATCCTAGGCATGCAAGTTTGGTTCAACACAAGAAAATCAATTAGTGTAATAAATCACATTGATAAATTGAAGAAGAAAAATCACATTATTCTCTCGATTGATGTAGAAAAGGCATTTGACAAAACACAGCATGCTTTCTTGATAAAAACACTCCAAAAGGTAGGAATAGAAGGAAGTTTTCTCAACATGGTAAAGTGCATACATGAAAAATCTACAGCGAACCTTGTACTCAGTGGTGAAAGACTGAAAGATTTCCTGCTGAGATCAGGAATAAGACAAGGATGCCCACTGTCACCATTATTATCAATATTATCCTAGAAGTTCTAGCTAGAGCAATTAAGCTAGACAAAGAAATAAAATACACCCAAATAGGAAAGGAAGAAGTAAAACTTTCACTATTCACTGATGACATGATCCTATATCTAGAAAATACTGAAAATTCCACAATAAAGCTACTAGAATTAATAGACAAGTTCAGCAGAGTGACGGGGATAAAAGGTTAATATGCACAAATCAATATTGTTTCTATATACTACCGACGTGCAATCTGAGGAGGAAATGAGGAAAAAAATCAATTCGTAATAGTAACTGAAAAAATCAAATATTTAAGAAAAAACTTAACCATGGATATAAAGGGCTTGTATTCAGAAAATTACAAAGCATGCTAAAAGAAACCAAAGAAGACTTAAATATATGGAAAGGCATTCCATGTTCATGGATTGGAAGACTAAATATTGCTAAGATGTCAATTCTACCCAAACTGATTTACAGATTCAATGCAATCCCAATAAAAATCTCAACAGTCTTTTTTGCAGAAATTGAAAAGCCAATAATCAAATATATTTGAAAGGGTAAGGGGCCCCAAATAGCCAAAAAGAACTTTAAAAAGAAGAATGAAGATGGAGGACTCTCACTTCCTGACTTTAAAGCATATTACTTCTCTATTCCTTTTTGATAAACAGAAATCAAAACCTTCAATTCTTATGACATAGTTCTGAAATATCTTTGTCTCCGTTGTTAGCAATTCTATGTGGTCTAAAATTAGTAGCTGAAATTTGTCTCAGATTCATATTATTTCTGGCTAATGTGCCTTCTCCCAAAATATGTTGGCTTTTAAAATAAAGTATGTGAGATGTTTTGTTAGAGCAGACCTTGTATAGAACTTAAATGTAATCTAATTTCTTATTTTCTAAAGGAAAATTTTGGGGACAAAACACACTTTGACTCATATTTGGACTTGTGCATTTATTTATATTGATCACTGCAGGCACTCAGTAAATGTTCTCTTTTCTTAGCAACCTTTTCAAGGACATACATGGTTCACAAATGTGTTTGTATTTCTATAAGTATTTCTATACACTTACTTAAAATGCCATTTGGAAAAATGGACTTGGGAAGTGTGTTCTGCATACATTATCTCCATTTTCAAATTTCTATAATTATTTTGATGCATAAAATCTATCTGGTGTTAACCTAAGGAAAATTCAGGCAGTGCCCTCTCTCTCGTTGTGGGATGCCTTTCCCCTTGATGACAGGCAGATCTGTCATGGGGTAAGATGATTTATCTTCACTGATTTCATCCCATACAGACACCCTGTACAATGTGAAGTGGTAATTTTCCTCAGAGTTAACATCTCCATTGTCTCATTTTTTATTCTAGTCCTTGAGAAATGACATCAAACACTAATTGAGGACTAATTTGGGTTGTGAGGTTTGGCCGCCTGTCCACTTCTCTGGACAAACACAAAAATTACCTGTACTCATGGAAGTCATATGATACCCGGAGCTGGCCAGTTGGTAAGAAGATGTTTTTTAAACCCACACTGGAGAAGCAAGGAAAAAATACATGGAAGATAATGTTGAGAAATAATGTGTTTTGTTCCAGAAGATTAATGAATCAAGAAATATGCAATGTGTTCTTGGGTGAACAAAATAGCTAAAAGATAATTCAGGGAGGATTAGAGAGAAGAAGAAGGCTGTCAGTACATGAGACTAAAACACTAAAATAATGCAATTAATTCAGTATGACTTTAGCAAAAAGTTATCAATTATTTAAGAAGTAAAAAGAGTAAGCCATTCAACATATTATTTTCATCCAGCTACATAAAATGTTTTTCATAAAATTGAATTTTTTATACATTTTTTTCTGAATTTATTTATTTTACATATAAAAAGTAGTCAATTGGGACATGTGTTTGGATAGAAAATACATCTATCTGATTACATTTTAACTAAATAATTAAATATCTTTTCATGATAAATACAATTAGACCATGGTTTATAATTTGCTGGAAAAATGTATTAGCAGGAAAGAACTTAGAAGTAGAAAAGCTTTTAGAAATAATAGAAGTACAAATTAGAAATAGAGAAGGATGTGCTCTTTTTAAAAATTTGATTTTTTAAACACATCAGTTTTATTGATACATATTAATAAAGCATACAATTCATCCAAACTGTACAGTTAATGGTATTTGGTGTAATCACATAGTTGTGTATTCATCATTTATATCATTACTAGAGCATTGCCATTATTTCAATAATAATTATAAGCAAATAACAGACAAACAAGATTTCTCACCTCTCAATCTCTGTATGCTTCCTCCACAGCACATAGCTGATATTTCTGGCTATTCAATCCAAAGTGCATAATCAATGGCTTTTAGTATAATCACAATGTTGTCCATTCATCATCTCAAAAATTTTAAAACAATTTCATTTTCCAAAAAGAAAGACTCCACACCCCTTAGCATTCCTTCCTCAGATCAACATAAATACTAATCTCATTTCATCTTTACAAATTGGTTTATATTTATATTTCATATAAATGGAATCATACAATATGTAGTACTCTGTGTCTGATCTCCTTCACTTAGTATAATGTGTTGTGTTTTTTTTATTTTTTGGTCCGATATTAGCATTTTGTAGTTTTAACTTACATTTGTTCAGCTTCAAAGAAAAATGGACATATATGCATTTCTACTCAAATTTATATTTCACATACTATATTTATATTTCACATAATATATTTAGCTCATAATAGGGCAATCATACAATATTTGTCCTTTTGTGTCTGGCTTGCTTCACTCAACATAATGTCCTCCAGGTTCATCCATGTTGTCATATGTCTCATGACTTCTTTTCTTCTTACCACGGCATAATATTCCATTGTGTGTATATTCCATTCATCAGCTGATGCACAACTGGGTTTTTTCCAACTTTTGATTATAATGAATAACACTGCTGTGAACATCGTTCTGCAGATATCTATTTGTGTCACTGATCTCAGTTCTCTGGGTATATTCCTAGCAATGTTATTGCCGGGTCCCACGGCAAGTCTATATTCAACTTCCTTAGGAACTGTCAAACCATCCTCCACAATGGCTGCACCATTCTATATTCCCACCACCAGTGAATAAGTGATCCTATCTCTCCACCTCCTCTCCAACATTTACAATTTTCCAACTTTTTAAAAGCAGCCAATCTAATAGCTGTGAAATGATATTTCATTGTAGTTTTGATTCGCATTTCCCTAATCACTAGTGATGTTGAACATTTTTTTATGTGTTTCTTTGCCATTTGTATTTCTTCTTTGTACAGGTGTCTTTTCAAGTCTTTTGCCCATTTTTTAATTGGATACTTTGTCTTTTTATTGTTGAGTTGTATGATCTCCTTCTATACCATGGATAATAAACCCTTATCAGATATGTGATTGCCAAATATTTTCTCCCATTCAATTAGCTACCTTTTGACCCTTTTGACAATGTGCTTTGAGGTGCAAAAGTGTTGAATTTTAAGTAGGTCCCATTTATCTGTTTTTTTCTTTTGTTGCTTGTGCTTTTGCGTGTAAAGAAACTATCACCTACCACAAGATCCTGAAGATGGTTTCCTACATTTTCTTCTAGGATTTTTATGGTTGTTGTTTTTATATTTAAGTTTTTAATCCATTTTGAGTTAAGTTTTGTATAAGATGTGAGATAGGGGTCTTCTTTCTTTCTTTTGGATATGGCTATCCATTTCTCCCAGAACCATTTGTTGAATGGACTGCTCTGACCCAGCTGTGTGGGCTTAAGAGCTTTGTCAAAAATCACTTGGCTGTTGTATTAGTCAGGTTCTCTCAGGAAACAGAATCAACAGTAGATATCTGTCAATAATATGAGATTTTATAAGAGTCTCTCACACGACTGTGGGGATGCACAAGTCCCGGTTTCACAGGCAGGCTGCAAACCAGGGCCTCCAATGAAAGTCTGATGAAAGGTCCTTGATCAGTTTCTGGGAGAAGTTGACTGTCCAACAATGAGCTGGAAAATTCTCTCTGAATGTTGAAATCACTTCCCCTTTTAAAGCATTCAACTGATTGGATGAAAGTGTCACCCATTGATGATGCAATCTCCCTGATTGATGCAGATATAAACAGCCATCCACGCAGTAAACTCACTGGTGATTGAAGTCCATAAATGCTCTTTTATTACAATTAGCCCAGTGCTTGCTGGACCAAACACCTGGACATAATTACCTGGCCCAGTTGACAATTAGCCTAACCATTATAGTCTACCCCTTGTTAACTCGGCAGTCATACACATTACCCTAAATCATATTTAGCCTCTAAGTAAAAACAATAACAGACAAGCATACATATATTTCCCCCTAACAATGTCCAACTCCCCTGAATACAACCAGAAACACATTAATTCCCCACAGAATAAGGTGCAAGTCCTTGGGTAATATTCACTCTTCAACTTGACATACTTAAATATTATGGTGTGAAATTAATACAATATTTCATATGATAGGGGAAAAGGATGGGGAAGAAAACAAGAAATTTGTTTTGTGTACATATACAATCATACTCATAATGAAACAAAGAAGGGTTCATGATTATTATAGACCTCGTTTCTGTAACTGGTCACGTGGTCAAAGTTAATATTTATCACTACCTTCTTCCACTACCCATTCCATGTTCCTGTTACCTTCAGAAAGCACTTCAGCTGGCCGTGGTTCTTTGCCTGGTGGGGTGACTCAAACTTTCATTCCAGAAGCTTCTGGGCCATTTTTAGTCCTGCTTGAATTGGTTTGTTGCAATTTTCCATTAACTTTAATCACAGGGCATGGCAGTACTAGGAGATCCCCCCTAGAGGATCTCTTGCATTCCAGGCAAACTCTTCTTTACCACCATTATGTAGATGTTGCCCTATTTCCCCTTGATAGTCAGGATCAATCACCCCAGCCAGGACAGTAATTCCCTTCTTTGCCCATTGACTCACAGTAAGAGGAGTACAGAGTGGCCAGGTGGCAGTCTTAACTTCCAGTTCAATGGAATCATTGTGTTCCCTGGTGGCAGCTCTCCTCCTTTTGGGATTAAAACCTGTAGAACAGCAGAGCTTAAGGTTGCAGGGACAGGAAGTAAAAATTTTCCTAGTGGGTCACTAGGGGTAATAGTGAGTGGTGCCACTTCCATTTCAACCCCTTCATTCCTGGACCCATGAATTCTGGTTATGGGAGAAACAGCACCATAGAGAGGATGCTGATTCAGAGTATACACAGGCTCCTAGAGAACATTGCCCCAGCCCTGCAAGGTATTGCCACCTAGTTGGCACCATAATTGAGTCTTCAAAAGCCCATTCCACTGTTCTATTAATCCAGTTGCTTCAGGGTGATAGGGAACAAGAACAGTGAATTCCATGGGCATGTACCTATTCCCACACATCATTTGTTGTGAAATGGGTTCCTTGATCAGAAGCAATGCTGTGTGGAATTGCCATAGCAGTAGATAAGACTTTTGGTAAGTCCTCAGATGGTAGTTTTGGAAGAAGCATTGCGTGCCGGAAATGCAAACCCATAGCCAGGGTATGTGTCTATTCCAGTTAAAATAAATTGCTGCCCCTCCCATGGTGGAAGTGGCCCAATGGAGTCAACCTGCCATCAGAGAGCAGGCTGGTTACCTCAAGGAATGGTGCCATATTGGGGGCTGAGTGTGGGTCTTTGCTGCTGGCAGATTGGGCATTCAGCAGTGGCTGTAGCCAAGTCAGCCTTAGTGAGTGGAAGTCCATGTGCTGAGCCCATGCATAACCTCCATCCCTACCTCCATGGCCACTTTGTTCATGAACCCATTGGGCAATGACAGGAGTGGCTGTGGAAAGATGCTGAGCATTAGCCACAGAGCGAGTCATCTTATCCACTTGATTATTAAACTCTTCCTCTGCTGAAGTCACCCTCTGGTCAGCATTCACATGGGACACAAATATATTCATGTTTTTTGCCCACTCAGAATGGTCTATTCACATACCTTTTCCCCAGACCTCCTTGTCACCAATTTTCCAATCATGTTCCTTCCAAGTCCCTGACGATCCAGCCAAACCATTGGCAACAGTCCATGAATCAGTGTAGAAATGCACCTCTGACCATTTCCTCTTCCAAGCAAAATGAACAACTAGGTGCACTTCTTGAAATTCTGCCCACTGGGAGGATTTGCCCTAACCGCTATCCTTCAAGGATGTCTCAGAAAAGGGCTGCATTGCTGCAGCTATCCACTTTTGGGTGGTGCCTGCATATAGTGCAGAACCATCTGTAAACTAGGCCAGAGTTTTCTCATCCTCAGTCACCTGATTGTAAGGGCCTCCCCAAGGGGCCAAAGCTGTGGGCTGGGAAAGAGAAGGTAACATGGCAGGGGTGGTGACCATGGGCATTTGGGCTACTTCCTCATGTAACTAACTTATGCCTTCAGGACCTGCTCGAGCCCTAATTCACATATATCACTTCCACTTTATTATGGTGTGTTGCTGTGCCCGCTCAACTTTATGGTTTGGTGGGTCAGACAATACCCAGCTCATGATAGGCAACTCAGGTCTCATGGTAACTTGATGGCCCATGGTTAAACGTTCAATCTCTACTAAGGCCCAGTAGCAAGCCAAAAGCTGCTTCTCAAAAGGGGAGTAGTTATCTGAAGAGGATGGCAAGGCTTTGCTACAAAATCCTAAGGGTCTGCATTGTGATTCCCCTATAGGGGCCTGCCAAAGGCTCCAGACAGCATCTCTATTTGCCACTGAAACCTCCAACATCATTGGATCTGCTGGATCTTATGGTCCAAGTGGTAGTGCAGCTTGCACAGCAGCCTGGACCTGTTGCAGGGCCTCCTCTTGTTCCAGTCCCCAATCAAAACTAGCAGTTTTTCTGGTCACTCGGTAAATGGGCCAGACTATCACACCCAAATGAGGAATGTGTTGTCTCCAAAATCCGAAGAGGCCAACTAAGCTTTGTGCCTCTTTTATGGTCATAGGAGGGGCCAGGTGGAAGAGCTTATCCTTTATCTTAGAAGGGGATATCTCAACAGGCCCCATACCACTGGACACTCAGAAATTTCACTGAGGTGGAAGGACCCTGTATTTTTGTTGGATTTATCTCCCATCCTCTCTCACACAAATGCCTTACAAATAAATCTAGAGTCTTTGCTACTTTTTGTTCAGTAGATCCTATCAACATGCTATCGTCAATATAATGGACCAGTGTGATGTCTCGTGGGAGGGAGAGAAGATCAAGGTCCCTGTGGACAATATTATGACATAGGGCTGGAGAGTTGATATACCTCTGAGGCAGGACTGTGAAGGTATACTGCTGGCCTTGCCAGCTGAAGGCAAACTGTTTCTGGTGGTCCTTTCTAATGGCAATTGAGAAAAAACCATTTGTCAGATTAATAGCTGCATACCAAGTACCAGGGGAAGTATTGATTTGCTGAAGCAATGATCCACATCTGGGACTACAGCTGCAATTGGAGTCACCACCTGGTTAAGTTTACGATAATCTACTGTCATCCTCCAAGATCCATCTGTTTTCTGCACAGGCCAAATAGGAGAGTTGAATGGGGATGTGGTGGGAATCACTATCCTTGCATCCTTCAGATCCTTGATGGTGGCACTAATCTCTGCAGTCCCTCCAGGAATCCGGTATTGCCTTGATTTACTATTTTGTTAGGCAGGGGCAGTTCTAGAGGCTTCCACTTGGCCTTTTCAACCATAATAGCCCTCACTCTACAAGTCAGGGATCCAATGTGGGGATTCTGCCAGTAACTGAGTATGTCTATTCCAATTATGAATTCTGGAACTGGGGAAATAACCACAGAATGAGTCTGAGGACCCACTGGACCCACTGTGAGAGGGACCTGAGCTAAAACTCCATCAATCACCTGACCTCCATAAGCCCCTACTCTGACGGGTAGACCACAGTGACATTTTGGATCTCCTGGAATTAATGTGACTTCTGAGCCAGTGTCTAATAATCCCCAAAATGTCTGATCATTTCCTTTTCCCCAATACACAGTTACTCTGGCAAAAGACTGTAGGTCTTCCTGGGGAAAGGTGGGAGGAAGATTAACAGTATAAATTTTTGGCAGTTTAACAGGATATTTCCCCAGAGGGACCTGGCCTTCTCATTCAAGGGGCTCTGGGTCTGTAAACTGTCTCAAGTCTGGGAATTGATTTAAGGGGCCATGATTATCTGCATCTGTAATTTGAGTTAGGGTTTTGTTCACTCGACCTAGAACTCTTCTGCTTATTCAGATCCAGAAGAAATTTAGTAGACTGCCCATGTATTCACTTCTAGGCACCCCATGATCTGTCAGCCAATGCCATAACTCCATGAGACTCAGACTATTCTGTGTGCTTCTTTGAATCTGTCTTTTATTGCAGTAGCCACGCCCACCTTGCCTTTGGGAATTAACTGCCGATACTTGACTTTTACAGGACCGAGATCTGATCATTCCCATAATGTTTAAGGATTCCAATTCCATTACAGCCCTCCCTACAGTAATATCTGGACTGCAGAGAAGAGCAGCCACAGAGCTCTTCAGAGAAGATGGAGTTAGTCTTACAAATATATTCCTCACAGTCCTGGTTAAAGGTGTGTCCTCTGGACATTCCTAGGGTGGGTGGGCAGGTCTCAAATGGTAAATCCATTCTAGCATTCCAATCTCTCTAAGCCTTTGAATTCCCTTGCCTACTGTATACCGGAACAAATTGGGCATCTCAACATCAGACATGCTAGGCCATCGTTTGGTCCATGCTTCAGTCAGCCAACCAAACAAACTGTTAGAGCCCTTTCTAATCCTTCGAGCTATAGCGTTGAATCCAGAAATTCTGCTTAGTGGGCCCACATCAATAAATTCAGCCTGATCCAACTTTATATTCCTTCCACCATTATCCCATACCCTTAGTATCCATTCCCACACATATTCCCCTGATTTCTGTCTATACAAGTTGGAAAACTCATGCAGTTCTTTCAGAGTATAGTGTACTTCCTCATGGGTCACACTTTATATTTCACCTTTGGGGGTTTGTTGTGATTTTGTTCTAGTAATGGGTCTCAAATACAAGAGGGGTGGGGGGTGTGGGTAAGGAGAAGGATTAGAGATGTCTTGCTGTCTACTGATGTCAGGGCAAACCTTTGCATTTTCTTCTGGTGAGACAGGATTAATCTCTTCAGGCAGGGGTTGGAAGACATTCCTCAGGACAGACTGGAAGTTGGGCAGTGCATGCTGAAGTTTGTCTGGTACCTGCTTTAGGGCTGGGAAGAGGTGCAGACTCCCTGGGGCAAGCCAGAGGTTGGACAGTGCAGGCTTCCATTTGGTTGGTACCCACCTCAGGGCTGGAAAGAGGTCTGGACTCCCTGGGGCAGGCTGGAGGCTGGTGATACAAGGTTGACAAGGTGTGGTCTCCACAGGGCAGGCCATAGCAAGTTTATCTGGCAAAGTCTCAGCAGAATTTAGGGTTTCAAAGTCCCCACTAATATTATCATCATCCCATATGTCTCCATCCCAATTCTCAGGGTTCCACTCTTTTCCAATCAATGCCTTCACTTTAATTGCAGAAACCCTGCAAGGTTGAGATTTTAGTTTCCTCTGTAATTCTAGCTACTTGTACAATGAGAGTTTGGGTTTGATTCTCAGATATTTCAAGTCTGTGGCTACAGGAGACAGATTTTCTTTCAAGGCACAGGTAGAAACTTTCATATCATTCAAGCAGCATTTAAATGTCAGATTTGAAGACTTTTGTTCATTCTTTTGTAACTGTATCCAGAGTATCTGGAGAAGCCAGCCAGCATCATTATACTTTTTGACTCCACAAGATTCTGTATAGGTGTTGAAAACACTCTCACCCAGATCCTTGCTTCTTATAAACATGTAAGTAGGGGAATCCAGTGATGCTCTTTTGCATATCTCTATTGCCAGCTCACACCATGAACTGTTAGCAACCTCTTCATTTTTGGAAAGGGAGTCATTAGTACCCCTGAGTCCAATTGGAGTAGATGGCCAATTAAAAACTCCCAGAACCACCTCAGACATCCCATGTTTAAGAATCTGTTCCTCAAGAACCACTCCCGGTACCAAACTGCATTAGTCAGGGCTCTTTCAGGAAACAGAATCAACAAACGCTATCTGTCAATAATATGAGATTTTATAAGAGTCTCTTACATGACCGTGGGGATGCACAAGTCCAGGTTCTGCAGGCAGGGTGCAAACCAGGGGCTCAAATGAAAGTCCGATGAAAGGTCCTTGATGAGTTTCTGGAAGAAGTTGGCTGTCCAACGACGAGCTGGGAAATTCTCTCTGAATGTTGAAATCACTTCCTCTTTTAAGGCATTCAACTGATTGGATAAAAGCATCACCCATTGATGATGCAATCTCCCTGATTGATGAAGATATAATCAGCCATTCACGCATGTGAACGAAGTCCATAAATGCTCTTGTATTACAATTAGCCCAGTGCTTCCTAGACCAAACACTTAGACACAATTACCTGGCTGAGTTGACACATTAGCTTAACCATCACAGCTGTAGATGTAAGGGTCAATGTATGAGTTCTCAATTCAGTTCTATTTTTCAATCTGTCTGTCCTTATGACAGGACTGTGCTGTTATTGTTTTTGTTTTTACCACTGTGGCTAAGTAATATGCTTTAAAGTCAGGAAGTGGGAGTCTTCCAACTTTGTTTTTTTTTTTTTAAGACATTTTTTTATTATTCAGGGCCCCTTATCCTTCCAAATAAATTTGATTATTGGCTTTTTTATTTGCTAAAATAAACTGAAGAAGACTTAAATAAATGGAAGGACATTCCACGTTCATGGGTTGGAAGATTAAATATCGTTAAAATGTCAATTTTATACAAACTGATTTACAGCTTCAACACAATCCCAATAAAAATCCCAACAGCCTTTTTTGCAGAAATCAAAATGTTGATTTTTATAAGACGGATATTCTGAAGGACATGGTGGTGGAGTCAGAATCCAAACCTGTTCAGACTGTACATTATTTTAACCTTTAGAGTAATAAAAAGCACTTGTGTGACAAGTGCCTACATGCATATGGTAGGGTAAAAGAAAATGACGATCCATTTGTAGAGGGATAGGAAAAAGAGGTATAAAGTCAGCTACAATGTAAGTGAGGAATAAGATTCCCTCAATGTGGAATAGGAAAAGGAACCGTTATCTCATGCAGATAAAATGTAATGAGCAAAACCAAGAAAGAGGAAGGGTAGATCCTCTTTGTAACAAGTTTTCTTGATAGTGTGGAGCATAAACTTCAGAGAGAGGATGTGAAGGAGATCAAGCATGGAAAAATAATTTGTGGTCAGATCCTTGACTTCAAATGCTATGTCAAATCTTTATAGGTACAAAAATTAAAAAATAGCTACTCACTCTAGTAGATATATACTTGTACATGCCAGTGATGCATTTCAAATCATTGGGAAGATAATCAATTATTTGGTAAAATCTCTGGAATGTTGGTTAATAATTTGGGAAAAGCATCAATTTATATATTTATGACTTTATGACTTTCATAATCTACTAAATTATGTTCAATTTGAATAAAGGGTAGATGTAATTAGTAGAGTGCTCTTAAAGTATATTTTTTGTTTGCAGTTTTATCTACTTTTATTTTTATTTTACTGAAATTATTGTCACATTTTACAATCAAGATTTTTGATTCATCTAAACTAACTTTTTGTTAGCTTTTATTAGAGAAGTTGGTTTACAGAAAAATCATGCAGAAAATATAGCATTCACAGAGGCTCCCCTCACATACACAGTTTTCACAAGTATTAACACTTTGCATTTGTGTGGTAACTGTTACACTTGATGAAAGAATATTACTCTATACTAATACTTGTAGACCATAGTTTACTGTTTGTGTCATACAGTCCTATGCTTGTTTGTTTATTCCTTTGGTAACTATATACAACCTAAAATTTCCCTTTTTAATACAATTCAGTAGAGCTAACTGCATTCACAATGTTGTGCTACCATGACCACTCCCACTACCAAAATTCCCCATCGCACTAGACAGAAACTCTACCAATTAACCATTAACTGCCTATTGATTACACATACCGCAGGCCCTGGAACACCATATTCTAGTTTCTGACTTTAAGAATTTATTTATTCTAATCATACAATATTTTTCCTTTTCTGTTTGGCATATTTCACTCAACATGATGGTCTTCAAGATTCATCCATGTTGTCATGTATATTAGAAATTCATTCCTTTTTAAGGCTGAATAATATCTATATCATATTTTGTCTATCCATTCATCTTTTCATGAATATTTAGGTTGCTTCCATCATTCAGTAATTGTGAATAATGACACTATGAACATTGGTGTACAAATATCTGTTGAGGCTCTACTTTCAATTATTTCATGTATCTAACTAGTAGTTGGATTGCCAGGGCATATGGTAATTCTTTATTTTTTAAGATTTATTTTTATTTATTTATTTCTCCCCACCCCCTTGTCTGCACTTGCTGTGTCTGGTCATCTTCTTTGTTTCTTTATGAGGCACTGGGAACCAAACCCAGGACCTCTGATGTGGGAGGGAGGCACCTAATCACTTGAGCCACCTCTGTTCCCTGCTTTGTTGTGTCAGTCGTTGGGTTTTTCTTCTTGTACCTCTTATTGCGTCATCTTATTGTGTCAGCTTGCCATGCCTGCCCATCATGCCAGCTTGCTGTCTTCTTGAGGAGGCCCTGGGAACTGAACCAGGGACCTCCCATGTGGTAGGTAGGAGTTCAATCTCTTAAGCCACATCTGCTTCCCCATATGGTAATTCTACATGTAACTTTCTGAGGATCTACTAACTGGTCTTTCATTGCAACATTTTACATTCCACACCAACACCAAACATATGTCCGTGTTTTTCCTTATATTCTCCAACATTTGTAATTTTCCAGTTTTTAGTAGTAGCCATACTAGTCTGGGTGAAATAGTATCTCATTGTGGCTTTGATTTGCATTTTCATAATGGCTAATGATGTTGAGCATCTTTTCATATGCTTATTTGCCATTTATATATCTTCTTTGGAGAAATGTTTATTCAAGTCTTTTGACCATTTTTTAAATGCGTTTTTTGTCTTTTAGTTTTTGGGTTGTAGTATTAATTTATATATTCTGCATATTAAACCCATATAGGATATGTGGTATCCAAATCTTTTCTCCTATTTTATAGATTGCCTTTATATTTTCATGACAAAATCCCTTGATACACAAGTTTTTAATTATGATAAAATCCCATTTATCAATTTTTCTTTTGTTGCTCATTCTTTTGGTATAAATTCTTAGAAACCATTGCCTCACAGAAAGTAATGAAGATGCTTCCCTACTTTTCTCTTCTTTAGAAGTTTTATGGTTTGGGCTCTTACCGTTAGGTCTTTGATGAATTTCAAGTTATTTTTTGCATATGGTGTGAGGTAAGAGTCCACCTTCATTCTTTTACATATGAATGTCCAATGTTCCCACCACCATTTGTTGAAGCTAGTATTCTTTCCCCACTGAGTACACTTGGCAACCTTGTTGAAAATCAAATGGCCATATATGTGAGGATATATTTCTGAGCTCTCAATTTGGTTCTTTTGGTCTATATGTCTCTTTGTGTGCCAGTACCATGCTGTTTTGATTCATTTAGCTTTGAAATAAGTTTTAAAATCAGGAAGTGTAAGCATTCCAGCTCCATTCTTCTTTTTCAGGATGGTTTTAGCTATTTGGGGCCCCTTGCCCATCCGTATAAATTTGAATATTGAATTTTTCTTCACAGTAAATAAGGTTGTTAGAATTTTTACTGGGAACATATTGAATCTGTAAATTACTTTGAATTAAAACCTTAATATTTAGTGTTCTGAAATCTTAATGCTATTTAGTCTTGTAATCCATGAACAAAGAATGCCTTTACATTAATTTAGGCCCTTTTTATTTCTTTTAGCAATGTTTTATAGTTTTCTGTTTACAAGTCCTTTACAACCTTAGATATATTTATTCCTAAATATTTGATTCTTTTAGTTGCTGTTTTATATGGGATTTTTTTCTTGATTTCATCTTCAGACTATTAATTAATGGCATATAGAAACATGATTAATTTTTCATGTTGATCTTGTACCTTGCCACTTTGCTAAATTCCTTTATAATCTCTAGCAGTTTTCTTTTGAAATTTTCAGTATTTTCTATACATAACATAATGTCAACTGCAAATAGGGTAAGTTTTGCTTATACCTTTTCAATTGGGAAGACTTCTAGATCTAGCCTAATTACTCTGGCTAGAACTTTCAGTATAATGTTTAAGAACAGTGATGTAAATAAGCATCCTTGTCTTGTTCCTGATCTTAGAAGGAAAGCTTTCAGTCTTTCACCACTGAATATAATGCTAGCTATGAGTTTTTCATATATGCTATTTATCATGTTGAAGAAGTTTCCTTCTATTTCTAGTGTTCTAATTGTTTTTATCAAAATGGGTACTGGGTTTTGTCAATTATCTTTTGTGCATCAATATGCATGAACATGTGGTTTTTTTTTTCTTTCATTTATTAATGTGGTATATTACATTAATTGATTTTCTTATTTTGAACCACCTTTACTTATTGAGATTAATACTACTTGATCAAGGTGTATAATTCTTTTAATGAGCTATTGAATTTGGTTTGCTAGCAATTTTTTTTTTTTGAGGATTTTTGCATCAATATTCATAAGGGGTATTGTTCTGTAAACTTTCTTCTCTTGTATCCATCTGGTTTTGATATTTGGATGATGTTGGCCTCACAGAATGAGCTAAGAAATATTCCCTCATCTGCAAGTTTTGGAAAAACTTCAGCAGGAATGGGTTAATTCTTCTTAGACTATTTGGTAAAATTCACCATGAAGCCATCTGGTCCTGTTCTTTTATTTTGGGGGAGGTTTTATTATTATTATTATTACTGATTCAATCTATTTACTAGTTTGGTCTGTTGAGAGTTTCTATTTCTTCTTGAATCTGTCCAAGTCTTCTTTTTCCTTATTTATCTTCTGTCTAGATATTTTTATATATATACATATATATATATACCCCCACCCCCACCAGATGGCTCCCTTGTCTGCTCCTTGTTTTTGCTCATTGTCTGCACTCCTTGTCTGCTCATTTTCTGTTTGTTTCTTCTTTAGGAGGCGCTGGGAACCCAACCCAGGACCTCCCATGTGTGTGGGGGTGCCCAACTGTTTGAGCCACACCTGCTCCCTGCTCGCTTTTTGTTTTTGCTCTCTGTCTGCTTGTTGTTTGCTCATTGTCTTGCTCATTTTTGCTTGTTGTCTGCTCGTTGTTTTTATCTCATTGTCTACTTATTGATTTTGTTTGATGTCTGCTTGTTGTTTTTGTTCAATGTCTGCTCATTGTTTGTCTTCTTTAGGAGGCACTAGGGACTGAACCGGGGACCTCCCATGTGGGAGGCAGTTGACCAACTGCCTGAGCCACACCTGCTCCTTCTATATATTATTGAAAGTGGCATACTGAAGTCTCCTACTCTTAATGTGGAACTCAGCATTTCTCCTTTCAGATCTGTCAAAAATTGCTTCATATATTTTGAGGTGCTGCCATTGGATGCATATATATTTATAATTGTTATGTCTTCCTGTAGAATTGATCCCTTTATCAGTATATATTGACTTTCTCTGTCCCTTGTAAACTTTTTTGACTTAAAGGCTTTTAAAACGAATATTAGTATAGCACCACAGCAAAGCAGCTACTTCAAAAATCTCCTGACAGAAATAATCTTTCTCACTGATCTATTTCTTTAGTTTTAAAACTCCCTTCTCCTTTATGTATATTGATAGGAAATTTATCTCACCCTATGTAGAGTATTGAGACTATTAGATAATCTAATCCTAAAATCAAAGTTAAATCTTGTTTTTGCTTTTCACTTTAAAGCTAGAATAAACTGGTTCTGGTCATTAGGGCATGCACAGTTAAAGAGAAGCTTGACTTAAAAGTTATCTTTGCTTCATTATAATTGTAAAACTCACACCCACAGCCATTACATTGCCATTTTCTTACACCTAATGTATGACCACACATGTTTTGAAAAAGCGCATGCTCAGCTAAGACCCACCTCCTATCCCACATAATCTCCCTCTATCTGCATCATTATATTAAATCAGCCCCCACAAAATCACATTAAAATCAGCACAGCTTTCAGCTTGAGGAAATTGATTTGAGGAAATTTGTCTTCCAGTCTCAACTGGGTGGCCCTTTTTAATAAACTCATTCTTTTCTCAAAAATCTGGTCCCACTATGTGACAGTTTGAATTTTGTGAATTCCAAAAAGCGAAAGATTATGCTTTAAACTAATCTATTCCTTTGGGTGTGAGACACATTTGACTGGATTACACCAGTAGGCTATGATTCATGTTGATCTCCGTCCCCTTGCTAGGCCTGATATAAACGGACTCACATGGACAGACAGAGGAAAAAGGGAACTACTATGTTTGATCCTGCTGTGTAAAACTGAGGCTCACTTAAGCATGAGGTCCCAAGAAGGCTGGACCCACGGAACAGGTCAAGAGAACAACCCTGCCTACATGCCTGATAGCTCACAGCTGAACTTGGGAAGAGAGCCAGTCAGCTGAGACTGATATAGGAAGCCCTAAGAGACAAGCCAAATTCAAGCTTGCATCTGAAATTGGGAAGAGAGTGGAGCACCTTAGTCTGAGAAGGGAAACATAGAAGGGACTAGGCAGCAATCATCTGCCATCTTGCTTCAACATGTGGCAGCTGACTTGGAAGAGAAATCACCTCTTATGGTGCCTTGAATTGGACTTTTATGGCTTGGAACTGTAAGCTTTTACCCCAGATAAACTCCCTTTATAAAAGCTAATGCATTTCTGATACTTGCATTGGCAGTCCTTTGGCAAAGTAAAATACACTGTGTTGGCATTGTGTGTATCAGGCAAAAGAACTCACTTGGGTGATTTCAACAGCTCTCTTTATATTTACTATTTGCATGGTATATATTTTTTCCATCCTTTCACATTACATGCTTATGCCTGAGTTTAAAGTGAATTTCTTGTAGACAGCATATTGTAGAATCATGCTTTAAAAAAAATCCAATCTGACTTTTGACCAAGAGTTTAATCCATTTACAGTTAAAACAACTATGGATAATGTAGGACTATCTTTTGCCATTTTTCTATTTTGTCTTTGTAAGTCTTATACTTTTTTGTCCCTCAATTCTTCCATTTATGCCTACTTTCATATTTATTAAATTTCTTGCACATACTGATTTTGAGTTCTTTCTCATTTCCCCTGGTATATATTTTTCATATTTTTTCTTTGTTACCATAGATTTTAATTTAGCATCCTACAAATCTTTAACAATCATGTTTGTTTTTCTACCAACTTGACATCCATAGCATCCACAGACACTATCCCTATACTTGCTCACCTTTTTGTTGTACTTGTTACAAATGTCTTTATACACTGAATGTCCAAAACCATACATTCATAATTATTTTTATTCATTTGAATTTTAAAACCTTTAAGAAGTAAAATGTTGAGTTATATAACAAAAATACAATATTACTGACATTTATCATTATCTATATGGCTATATTTACTGAAGGAGTTTTTTTTTTTTTTTTTTTTTTTTTGTATGTCATTTCAATCTTACCATCTAGCGTCTTTTCATTTCAGTCTGAAGAACTCCCCTCAGCATTGTTGTAGCGCAGGTCTAGTGGTGACAGACTCCCTCAGATATTTATTTTTTTCAATTGGGGAATGTCTTAATCTCTTCCTTAGTTTTGAAAGACAGTCTTGCTGGATATAAAATTCTTAGCTGACAATTGTTTTCCATCAACACTTTAAGACTTCTTGCCTCTGTGATTTTTGATAAGAAGTTGACAATCTTATTGAAGCTGCCTTGAATATAACATGTTGCTTTTCTACTGTATCTTTCAAAACTCTCTACTTGTTCTTGATATTTGGTAGTTTGAATACTATGTGTCTAGGCTTGGTTCTGTTCATGTTTACCCTGTTTAGGTTTGAAGGATTTTTAAATGTGTATACTCATATATTTTGTTAAATCTGGGAAGTTTTCTGCCCTTAATACTTTGTGTATTTCTTCTGCCCCTTTTTCTCTTTTTTCTCCCTCTGAGATTCCATAGTACATATATTTATATGTTTGAGCATATTCTACAAGTCTTTTAGGCTCTGTTTACTCTTTTTAGTCTTTTTAGTTTCTTTATGCTCCTCAGCCTGAATCATTTCAATTGTCTTATCTTTGAGTTAACTGACTCTTTATTCTGTTGCCTTCAAGATGCTGTTGAAACCCTCTAGAGATTTCTTCATTTCTGTTATTGTGGTTTTCAACTCCAGTATTTCTATTTCCCTCCTTTTAAAATTCATATCTCTCTATTGAGTTTCTCATATTGTCCATTCATTATTTTACAGATATCCTTTATTTTTTGTTTGTTTTTCTTTTATCTCCTTGAACATATTGAAGATCATTTTGTTAAAGTCTTTCTCCAGAATGTCCAAATTATGGTTTTCTTCATTGGTGGTTTTTGAATGTCTATCTTATTACTTTGGATGGACCATCATTTCTTGTTTCTTTGTTTATAATCTTTCTTCGTACACTGTATATTTTAATATTTAAAGTGTTAACTCTGGGATTTATTTCCTAGGATGCATCTTAAGTTTGCATTTAGCTGCTGCTATAACAGAGATTTCCTTGTGTGCCAGGAAGTACTAAAAACATACAAACAAACAAACAAACAAATTCAAAGAACCCCTTTCACAGCCTTTGCAAACTGTTCTTTGTTGGCTGGTGCTCTCCTTCATGTGTTAGCTCTACCATAAAGATGATAGCCTTTTTCTAGTTCTAGGCTTGTGCTGGCTTTTGGTCTTAGGAATTACCCAATTAACAGGAATCTAAATATGCTCTATAATCCCTATGAGATGGGCTTTCCAAGACTCCTGTGTTCTTAGTTGTGTGTCTCAAAGTCAGTAATCTATTGCTCCAGGCCACTTTGATTTATCTGCAAGTTGCCTATGCCTGCAGAGCAATTTCTCTAAGGAAAGGTGAATCCAAGATAAGTTTCCTGGTGCAGGCTTTCATGTTGCTATGCAATAGCTTGGCACCAAGATACAGGTATCCCAGTATTAATGAAGGGGTTACTCTTCTCCCTCCAGATCAGGGCCGTGGACACGATACTGCGGCTGGCTCCACATTGCACTAGGAAGGGGGTGGGGGAGGAGACAGATTTTTTAAAACAGTGTCTTCTTGATTTGGCATTCACACTGTTACTGCAATTCTTTAATTCTCTTCCAGAGCTTTGAGGTAGATGGCTCTGCCAGGTTCTGCTAGTAGTTCAAATACCCCACAGGGAACAGCAATATGACCACTATCTTTGGTCAAAACATTATTGGTAATTTTTTGTTTTCTACTTCCACGCCCCCTTGAGAACAAGATTGAACAAAGCTGAATAAGAGATTCCCCAAAGGTATCCAGGTCCTAATCCCTAGAACTGATGAATGCTCCATTTTATAATAGCAAGGACTTTGAAGATCTGATTAAGTTAAATATTTTGAAATGAGGAGATTATCCTGAATTATCTGGGTGAGCCCTAAATGTAATCACAAGTGTTCTTATTAAAAGTAGAGAGATTTTAAGACAGAAGAAAGTGATGTGACTATGAAGCAAAGGAAGAAAAGGTGATGTTATACAGATTTATGAGCCAAGGAAGGACAGCTTCCAGAAGCTGAAAAGCCAAGGAAAGGGATTCTCCTCTACATCCTTGGGAGGGAACACAACCCTGTGGACTCCTTTATTTCAGCCCCAATTTCAAGTTTCTGACATCCAAAATTTTAAGAAAATAAATTTGTATGTTTTAAACTACCAAATTTGTGGTAATTAATTACAGTGACCATAAAAATGTAATACAATGATTTTCATATATTATTATAAAATTTTATATATAAAAATATTTATAAATAAATATGGAATAATAAAAATAAAATAAATGTGGCTAATAGTTTCAAATTAAGCAATGAAAAAAGCCTTAAAAAGCATAAAATAAATTAATACAACTATTAGAAAAATTTGTCTACATAAAAATGAAATATTTGTAAATTTTTAAAAAGCATTAACATTTAATTGTAAGGAAAGCCAGAAAATGCAACATATATTTTATAGCATTACCTATGTAATACATGGAGCATTTATAACACAATAAAAATTATCAACAGGAAACCTTGAAAGAGTCTGCAAATGAATTTTAAGTGATAAAAGTTCAATAGGAATAGGTGGAGCACAGGATGTATTTTTAGGGCAGTGAATCTATTCTGTATGACACTGTAATGGTGGATACACACATTACCCATTTGTCAAATCCTACAGAACTATATACACAAAGAGTGAAACTTAATGTAAACTATGGACTTTAGTCAGTACAAATGTATGAATATTGGTTTATCAATTTTAAAAGATGTACACACTAATGCAAGATGTTAATAATGGGGGATTCTATGTGTGAGTGTGGACATATATTTCTGTGTATTTAAAACTGCTTTAAAAATAAAGCTTATTAAAGGACAAAAATTAAATGAAGTAAATATTTTAAACAGGTCAATCTATTACAGTTAAAAGAGCAAATGTATTCTACCAACATAGTATATATTTAATCATCTTATATCAATTATATCAATAATTATATCAATAGTATCAATTTTACTGTTTTGTAAAATCCCCAGCCAATCTATATTAGAATCATCATCTTTTATAACTCAGTTTAATAGTTTCTATTTTCATCTCCAAAAGTCTCTATCCTTCTTGTTGCTCATGCAAAAATACTTTCTATCAACTTCTGTCCCCCATTTTTTCACATCCTACATCCAGTCTAACATGAAATCTTGTGGGCTTTACTTTCAAAATATATCTTCTCCACTACAACCTTAGAGTAAGCATTCATCATTCTTGCCTAGATTATTGCAATAACCTCTTAACTGGTTTCCCCACTTTGACCTTGGCCAAACTACAATTCATTTTCAACACAAAGGTCAGAGTGATCCTGGGAATACGTGTCAGATCATGTCACTTTTATTTGACTTGAGTAAAAGTGAAAGCCTTTACAGTGACCTCTGAGCCCTTATATGCTTTACCACCCTTCCCTCTTGTCTTTTTTATTTCACCTTCTATTTTTCTCTACTTAGCTAACTCCATTCCTTTCACTTTCACCTCCTTGTTGTTTCTGAGCATCCCAGGCGTGCTCTGACATAATGGGTCTTTACACTGGCTGGTTCTTTTTTGTGGAAGAATTTTCTTTCAAATAATTTCATTGCTTATTTCCTGTCCTCCTGAAATCCTGATACAAATGATTCCTTACACTCAGTGCCCCATCTAAAATTACAAGTACCCCCAACATTCTTGATGTCCCTAATGGTGCCCAATTTTCTATTCTATAGCATGTATGATTATCTGATTTTATATACTTTGCTATTTCAAAATGTCTACAATGCACAGTTGTTTTGTTTTTCCTTTTAACATTTTGCCATGATTAATATCTTAATGCAACTAATAATTACTGACTGTCAGATTTCATTAGTGACCCACTGGTGTGGAAAATATCCCTGTGACATTTTATAAGATGCTGAAAATGGCAGCATTAAAGTAATTTAAATCAGGTATTATTTTTTTTTCTTGGTTGTCTCCTATTCTGGAAGTAAGTGTCATCAATGCAAGCAAATTATTATTTCTATTTTTGTTACTCATATATCTCCAAACAGCTGTATAGTTTCTGGTATATGGGAAGAAACAAAAACTATGTACTGAATAAATGAAAAACCTTAGAATGGTACTTTACCTAGCACATATTCAATAAAATTTGTCTATTTTTACAATAATGGTCAAAATCATTCAGAAATTATTTTGCTAATACATTTTGAGAAAATATTTGATCTATAATCAGAGGCTATGTTCAATTTTTCGGTTACTTCTCCTTTCATGTTTCCATTACATACTTAAGAACAATTCTAAAAATTTACTGAATTAAGGGGCTAATTTTTGAATCTTTATAGTAAAAATAATTTTATAAAATAACAATTATTAATTTCTTCATCATGGCTGCATTTGGCATCCAAAATAGACTGAGGAGTTTAGAAATAGTATTTCATATTGCATTATACTGAATGAAAATGTTTCTATAATAAGAAAAGAGAACAGAGATCATCTAGCTCAATATTAATTATATATTAGCATTTTAAGCATATTATTTACAGTCCAATAATAAAATCATTAAAACCGCTAATAGTTTAACCTTTCTGTTTCTTAGATAATTTGGGAAAAGCATTCTATATTCAGAAAGCTCTCTCAAAAGGCATACAAAAGGAATCTGATTCACTGAACTATAGTCTCTCAGAAATAATGTCTGTGTCTGATAGAAGTCTTCTTTCATTACTGCAATATCAAGACAAAACTTGTAGCTTACAGACACTAATCTCTATCATTTAAAGTAAGCAATATAACAAAGCCAATTTGGTTCTCAAATCTAAAATGTATGTTTTTCTTAGCATTTTCTCCAGCTGAAATTTTCATCTTCCAAATCATTATCTCTACTTAGAAGCATGTTGTATTATCAGCAGCATCTATGTATTAATTACTTATGCATTAAATATTGCAGAATTCGTTATTATCAAAATTGTATGAAAGTAGTAATTTCACACTTCTGATCCAGTGAACAAAATTGAAATATAAGCACTCATATTGGGAATTGTGTAAAATTCATTCTGAAAACACTTCATATGTATAGTTATTCTTTTTTTCTCTACAATGTTGTTACTTCATTTAGATTTCTTTGTGAGGAAAAATAATGTCCACTAAAGAATGAAAAGGATGCTAAAAGAAGCTATGAATATTAGAGTACTTTATATGATTAAACAAATATTAACTCTAAATTGTTACTTTTATTAATTATTAAATAGAAGTTCCTACAATATTGCCTTTTCTTGGTATTGTTGATATAGAAAATATGAATTACTATAATATTCTCTTACTTTATATCTTTATGAGTCCTATCTCTTTCCTCTTCAATCTGGATAACACCAAAATCTAAGTGTAGGTTGTGGACTGAGTTGCTATAAGGTGCATCTTGGGAATACAGGATCCAGCCCAACCGAGGCTTTTAGCATATGACCACTTTATTGCTTGCTCACCACAAAGAGTCCAAAAAAGCAGGAGTCCTTGGTCAGTCCCCTGGGGAAGCCAAGTGAAGGTTAGTGGATGGCACTGCCACATGTCTGTACTATGGGTCAGAGATGAAGTTCACCTGCAATGATTGCTGGGGTTTTTATAAACTCCAGGGGGAAGGGCCTCTGCCAATGAGTAAACATCATGCACTGGCAAATAGCTGGAAGTGGTTAAGATTCAATGTCTCCTCCTACCCTTGCAAAATAGAAACAATTTGAACATATGCCTGCAAACAAAAAAAAGTAGCAACACTACAAACGGTTGCACACAAACAAGCACGAGGGGAAAATAAGGGATATATATAGGTAAGAGCTGGGAGATGGCTGCTGAGTATGTCCTTGACTTCACCAATACGGGGAGCTGTGTTCAAGTATTGAAATTGTGTTTATTTTAACCTTAACCATCAATTTACAATGGCTATTTATTTATTTAATATTTTCCCCTCACTAGGCTATGCTGGGAAAGTTAAGAACATACCTAGTGGCCATCACCTACCTCCATCTATTGTGTTCAAACGTTTCAATATGCAATATTCATTCCCAATACGCACCCACAAGATATGTTAGGTCTAACAAAAAGGTCTGACCATACCTTCAACCAGAAAATCAGGAACAAGCAACCCTAGCTACTTACAGGGTGGGGACTATCTGTGGCAGGGCCTCCTCTCCCTGTGTTATATAAATACCCTTCCGTCGGGCAGTATATATTTTATCTTTCCTCTCTGATGTGAAGTGGAGAAAGGCAGAGCTGCCATCCACTGACTCTGACCTAAGGAGGTGGACCCCCCAGAGACCAGCCACAATGGAATTTCTTTCCCTTCTCTGTTGGACCGTTTTTGCTCTGTAAACAACAAAGTGGTCATTTTCTGAGGTTTCTGTTGTGCCTGAGCTAGTGTTCCCAGGCCATACAAAATATCAACTAGCTACATAAATTTTTAGCACAGCAAGTAGAGTGCATGGGGAAGAATGGAATAAGTTAATTTCTTGGCAGTTCTTTTCATCACTCTTGGATGCCTTATGTGCATGGACATGCAGGGTTCGTGGCTTTGTGGACTAAACTGAGGTGGTGGTCCCACCCTGGCAGCCTGGGGAGAGGTACTAAACCATGGCTGGGGGGCCTAGGACATGCTGTATCCATCCTTTATGGGAAAGGCAGCATAAACAATACATAAAGAAACCCCACGAGCCCAGATTTGTTAGCTTGTTCCATGCTGAGATCTATGCATTTGGGGCATCTACCACCTGCCAAACACTAAATTACTCATGGCTTCTTATATCTGTTCTCATTCTGGAACCCAGCATACCCACACTCAGGCCACCAAGACTCACCTTATGGTTAGGCTGGTCATTATTCAGGAGACTATTAGAACTAAAGCTGGAGACCCAGAGGTGAAAATGAAAATACAAGCTTTTACAGGGAAAGATAGGTATAGATAGAAGACAAGAGAGGGTCTCCTCTTACAGCTGCTCAAACTTTAAAATGAGGGTGTGTGGTGATTTGAAACTGTATTTACCACAGAAAAACATGTTCTTAAATCTAATCTATTCCTATGGGTGTAAACCCATTGTAAGTAAGACCTTTTGATGAGATTACTTCAGTTAAGCTGTAAATCACCTTAGTGGATAGGTGTAATCTTATTACTGGAGTCTTTTATAAATGGAATGAAGAGAGAGAGAGAAAGAGAGAGAGAGAGAGAGCTAGGAACTAAGAGCTTGAAATCAGCAAAAGCTGGAAGAGAAAGAAGAAATCAGCAAATATTGCCATGTGTCTTGCCATGTGACAGAGGAGCCAGGATAACTAGCAGCCAGCTCCAGAAGCAGATCTTCATGAAGAAATATTGCATTAATGATGCCTTGATTAGACATTTTCCAAGACTCTAACCATAAGCAAATAAATTTGCATTTTTAAACTCAACCATTTCATGATAATTCTGGCAATATTTTTTCTTTAAAGTTTATTTTGTCTGATATTAATTTAACCTGTCCACGTCAGTTTTGGTTATGACCTGCATGGTATCTTTCTCCATCCTTTAACTGTCTGACTATAGAATTCTTTGACATTTTCTACATTTAGTATCATGTCATCTGTGAATAGAGAGTTTTACTTATTCCTTTCCAATTTGGATGCCTTTTATATCTTCTTTCTTCCCCAATTGCTCTGGCTAGAACTTCCAGTTAAAATGATGAATATCAGTTGTGAAGCAGACATCATTTTCTTGTTCCTGACATTAAGGAGAAAGCTTTCATGTTTCACCATCAACTGTAATGCTAGCTGTGGGTTTTTCATATATGCCTTTTACCAGGTTGAGAAAGTTCCTTTCTATTCCTATTTTCCTGTGTGTTTTTATCATGAAAGGATGTTGAGTTTTGTCATTTGTCTTTTCAGCATCAATTAAGATGATAAAATGACTTTTTTTCCTTCATTGTATTAATGTAGTGTATTACATTTGTGGATTTTCATATGTTGAACCACTCTTGCATTCCTGGGATAAATCCTACATGGTAATGGTTTATAATCCATATAATATACTGTTGGATTCAATTTGCTAGTATTTTGTTGAAGAATCTTGCATGTATTTTCACAAGGGAAAATAGATGAGAGTTGTCTTTCTGTACTGTCTTTATCTGGCTTTGGCATCAGAGTAATATTAGCTTCATAGACTGAGTTAGGAAGAGTTCCCTCTTATTCATTTTTTGGAAGATTTTGACAGGAATTGGTGTTAATTCTTGTTTTAGTTTGCTATAAGCTGCTGGGAGCAATATGCCAGAAATGGGTTGGCTTTTATAATGGGAGTTTCTTACATTAAAAGCTTACAATTCTGAGACTGTGAAAATGTCCAAATCAAGGCATCATCAGAGATGCTGTCTCACTGAAGGTAGTCTGCTGGTGATCTTGGAGTCCTTTCATATGACAAGACACAATGGTGATTCTTCAAGTCTCTGCCCTCTCCTCCAAATTCATTTTCTCCCTGAGCTTAGCTGTGGGTAGTCAAGCAATTGGCAAGGCACAATGCTGGGCCGTAGATCTTTCCTCTCTCTTCTGAGCCATATACCTTCAGCGTCTTGCTCTACATGGATTTCTCTCTCTGCCTCTCGGGAAGCCCCTTTCTGTGCCTCTGTGCTCCACCGATTCTAGCCTCCAGCCTCTAGGACCTCCCTCTCAGCCTTGCAGGGTTTCTCTGTCTCTTTGTGTATCTTTTTTCATTCCTCCATTTATAAAGAACTTCAGTAAGAGGACCAAGACCCACCCTGGGCCATGCCTCACTGCAGCAATCCAATCAAAGTCTCCCCAGTGAATCCAACCCAATCAAAGCATTCCACATCCACGGGAACATATTAGCTCTAAGAACATGATCTTTTCTGGGATCCACAAAAAAAACCTTCAAACTGTCGCAATTCTTCTTTAAATGTTTAGTAATTCATCAGTGAAGCCATCTGGTCCTGGATCTTTCTTTGTTGGGAGGTTTTTGATTACTGATTTGATCTCTTGTAATAAGTCTTCTATTTCTTCTTGAGTCACTTTAGGTAAGTTTTGTGTGTTTCTAGGAATTTGTCTATTTCCTACAGATGATCTGATTTGTTGGTGCACAATTTTTCAGAATATTCTCTAATAATCCTTTTAGTGTCTGCAAGATCAAAGGGAACGTCCCATTTTGTTTCTGTGTTTAGTTTTATGCATCTTCTTTTTTGTCAGTCTAGCTAGCTTTTAATTTCATTGGTATTTTTAAAGAATCAATTTTTTCTTTCATTGATTCTTTCAATTGTTTTGCAATTCTCTATTTCATTTATCTCCACTCTAATTTTTATTATTTTCTGCCTTCTACTAAATTTAGGTTTAGTTTGCTCTTTTTCCTAGTTCCTCAATATATAAATTTAGGTTATTGATTTAAGACCTTCTTTTTTTAATATAGGTGTTTACAGCACCCTGTAAATTTTGGTGTTTTGTTTTCATTTTCATTTGTCTCCAAGACTTTTCTAATTTCACTTATTATTTCTTCTTTTACCATTTGGTTGTTTAAGAGTGAATTACTTAAGTTACAGATTTGTGAATTTTCCAGTTTTCCTTCTGTCATTGATTTCTAGCTTCATTCCATTGTGGTCAGAGAAGATATTTTGTATGTTTTAAATCTTTTAAAATTTATTCTGACTTGTTTTGTGACCTAACATATGGTTGATGCTGAAAAATGATCTGTTTGCTCTTGAGGAGAACTGTATATTCTGTTGTTTTTAGATGGAGAGTTCTCTATATCTATATATCTATATCTATCTATATCTATTAGTTATAGTTGGTTTACAGTATTGTTCAAGTCCTGTCTCCTTATGGACCTTCTGTTTAGATGGTCTATCCATTATAGAATATGGCATATTGAAGTGTCTAACTATTTTTGTAGAATTGCATATATCCTCCAATTTTGACAACTATATCTCATACATTTTGTTATTAAGTGCATATATGCTTATAATTTTTATATATCCTTGGTGGATTAACTGCTTTATTAATATATAGTATCCTTCTTTGAATCTTGTCATAGATTTTGACTTAGATACAATTTTATCCTACATTAGTGTAGGCACCCCAGCTCTCTTTTGATTACTATTTGCATGGAATATATATTTTTATCCTTCACTTTCAAATTATTTGCATCTTAATGTCTAATGTGAGTCACTTATAAATAATATATAATTGCATCACGTGCTTTCATCCATCCTTTTGATCTCTGTGTTTGATTGGAGGGTTTAATCCATTTACATTCAAAGTAATTACTTGTAAGACAGGACTTACTTCAGCCATTTTTTAATTTTGTTTTATGTCCCTCCTTTCCTCCATTGCTGCCTTATTTTCTTTTATATGTAGTTTCATCTTTTGCATTTAAATTGTTTGATCACCTTATTTCATTTGCCTTCTTTCTTTTTTTTATTTTTATTTTTAGTTATTTTCTTTATGGTTAACATGGGGTTTATACTTGATGTCCTAGATATATAACAATCTACTTTCTATTGATGTCAACCTAACTTCAATATCATACACAATCTCTGGTCCTGTATCCCTCTAGTCCTCCTTCTAATGTTGTTCCTGTAAAAAATTTAGCACGTTTTGGCCATTATTTCTTCAAATATTCTTTCTTCCCCTTTCTTTTTCAGTTCTCCCTAGGATTCCTATAATGTATAAGCTGGTATGCTTCATGGTGTCCACAAGTCCCTTAGGCTCAACTTACTTTTTTATCCTTTTCTTTCTTTCTGTTCCTTAGACTAAATAATTTCAATTAGCCTATATTCAGTTTTGCAGATTCTTTTTCTGCCTCTTCAACTCTGCTGTTGAACACCGCCGGTGTATTTCTTTATTTTCATTATTGTGCTTTTCATATGCAGAAGTTAATCATTGTTCTTTTTTAAATAATCTAATTCCTCTTTTGTTCATTTATAGTTTTCCTGATTTTCCTTAGTTCTTTGTCCATGTTTTCTACCATGTTTCCATGTATTCTAATCACTGAACTTACTTTGGGGAGTGGTTTAGTTTCCTAGGCTGCTCAAAGCAGATACCATGACATTTATTATCTTACAGTTTGAAGCCAGGAAAATGTCCGAATCAAGGCATCATCAAGGTCATGCTTTCTTCCCAATGACTGGCTGCTGGCAATCCTTAGCTCCTCTGTCATGTGGCAAGGCACATGGCATTGCCTGTTGATCTTTCTCTCTCTTCGAGGTTTTGTTGCCTTCAGCTTCTTCTTCTGTGGATTTCTTTCTCTCTCTCTGTATTCATTCCATTTATAAAGGATTTCAGTAATAGGATTAAGTCTTATCCGGAATGAAGTAGCTCACACCTTAACTGAGTTAGTCTTATAAAATGATCCTACTTGCAATGGGTTTACATCTACAGGCATGGATTAAATTATTTTTAAGATTCATATTATTTATTTATTTATTTACCCCCACCCCCATTGTTTGCACTCACTATCTGCTCTCTGTGTCTGCTTGTCTTCTTTTTAGGAGGCACCGGAAACCAAACCTAGGACCTACCATGTGGGAGGGAGGCGCCTAATTGCTTGAGCCACCTCCTCTCCCTGTTTGTTGTGTCTCTTATTATGTTTCCTCACTGTCTCTTGGTTGCATCATCTACCTGAATCATGTTGTTGTGTCAGCTCACCTCATCAGCCCATTGTGTCAGCTCACTTGTCTTGCTCATCTTCTTTAGGAGACACCAGGATCCGAATCTGGGACCTCCCATGTGGTAAGTGGGAGCCCAGCTGCTTGAGCCACATGTGCTTCCCTGGATTAGATTTAAGAATATGTTTTTCTGGGGTACACACAGTTCCAATCCACACACGTCACCCTCTAGACCTTAAAGCAGCATGTTCTTTACATTCCATCACAACTTTCGAAAAGCCTTAAGTCATTTCAGTAATGATGCTATGTACAAAGTCTCACCAAAATAGGTTCTGGGTATGTTTTGTCCTGGAGCACATTTCCCCTCTATCCGTGGACCTGTGAAACCAAGAGAGCAAGTTATCTGTTTCCAACATACTAAGGAGGGGGTAGTCATATGATAAACCTTCCCATTCCCACAGGGAGAAACTGGAAGAAAAACAGGGGTCACAGGTCCCAAACAATTCCAAAATCCTGCAGGGCATACTCCAATATATTTCAAGGTCTGGAGTCATCTATAGAATGATGTTTTGTCTTCTGCACCTGATGGAGCAGCAGTCCCACCCATTCCAAGCAGTTGTGCAGTCGCCTTGCTCTCCCCCAAAACTGGGGTAAAGGTTCTAGCCTCTGAGAAAGCTGGGGTGGTAGCCAGACTCTCTGCAATCCTCATAGCACAGGATCCAACCTCTGAGAACTCTGGGGTGGTAGGAATGTTCCTGAATAGTGGGGTGAAAGGCTCATCCTCTACAATCTGGAGTCCAGACTCACTCTTTTAACACACATGGATGGGCCCACTCTTTTGACTCAGGAAGATGTCTTTGGTTCAGACTTCAGCTTCCATGGTTATGCCCTTGAAGTGATTTTTTTTTTTCTTCAATCTGCTCCCTTTTTGTCTCTTTTAGACTGGCAGTGGTTCTATTCAGACAGATATCACACACACACACAAAATAATACTTGTTGCTTGTGCATGTGGTATATAGGAGTCCAAATCGTTAGACAGTAGGACTTTCCACAGATCCTTCTTATTTAACTACACCTCCAATCCTGACTTGCACTGAAATGGCTGACTGGATCCCTGTTCAGTTAAACCTTCACATATAGCACTATTCTCTTGGGACTCATTTTCTGGAAGCTCAAAATTTCCAAACCAGAAATTTCTGGTTTCTTTGTGCACAGGAATTCATTTCTCAGCTCATTCCTTTCCTCTCAATGTTTTACTATAAGCTGCAAGGAGAAACCAGCCTGCACTTTCAACACTTAGCTTGGAAATATTCTCAGCTAAATATTCAACTCATCACAAAGCAATCTAAGTCTTTTCTATGAAATAGCTCTATTCTCACAGCCTCTACCATTTCATAATTCCAAAGCCATTTCCACATTTATGGTATTTGCAATAGCAGCACCTCACTCTCCTGGCACCAAAATCTGTTTTAGTTTCCTAGGCTACTCAAAGCAGATACCATGAAATGGGTTGGTTTAAACAATGGAAATTTATTAGCTTACAGTTTGAGGCCAGGAAAATGTCCAAATCAAGGCATCATGGAAGTGATGCTTTCTTCCCACAAACCAGCTCCTGGAGATCTTTGGCTTCTCTGTCACATGGCAAGACACATAGTGGCATCTGCAGGTCTCTCCCTTCTCTTCTTGGTTTTGTTACTTTCATCTTCCTGCTTCTCTGGCTTTCTCTCTCTCTCTCTCTCTCTCTCTCTCTCTCTCTCTCTCTCTCTCTCTCTCTCTCTCTTCATTCTGTTTATAAAGACTCCAGCAATAGGATTAAATTCTATCCTGAATGAGGCAGGTAACACCTTAACTGAAGTACCTCATCAAAAGATCTTACTTACCATTTGTTTATAACCATAGAAATGGATTAGATTTAAGAGCATGATTTTTTTGAGGTACATACAGGTACTTCCACTATAAGATGTTACAAAAATGCATTGCTATTGATTCTGTATTTATGTATGGGATTACCTTTGCCACTATTCTTTATTTAATCATGTGTATTTAAGCTACCATCTAATGTCCTTTCATTTCAACCTGAGGACTCACTTTAGTACTTTTTGTCAGGCAGGTAAAAATTTTCTCAGTTTTTGCTTATCTGGAAATAGCTTAACTCATTCTTCGTATTCAAAGTTTAGTTTTGCTGGATATTTAACTCATAGGTGACAGTTTTTTTTTTTTCTTCTCAGCACTTTGACTATGTCTTTCTATTACCTTCTTGTCTCCATGGTTCATCCTGAGAAGTCAAGTGTTAATCTTATTGAAGATTCTTTGCACATAATGCTTTGTTTTTCTCTTGCTGCTTTCAAGATTGTCTCTTTGTCTTTGTCTTTCAACAGTTTGACTATGCTCTACTTAAGAGTGGATCTTTTATGATGTTATCCTATTTGGAGTTCATTGAACTTCTTGGATGCCAGAAAAATATTTTATATTGCTTTTGCAATTATATCTTCAGTCTTTTTTTGCCTCATTATTTCTCTTGTTATCTCTCTTCTGGGACTCCCATTATACATATGTTTGCACACTCAATGGCATCCTATTAGAATCTGAGGCATTGCTTCTTTTTTCTTCATTCTGTTTTCCTTTTGTTGCTCAGGCTTGATAATCTCTATTGACACATCTTTCAGTTTGCAGAATCTTTCTTTTGCCAATTCAGATATACTCTTGAAACTCTCTAAAGAGTTTTTCATTGCAGTTATTGTACTTTTCAACCTCAGAATTTCTATTTCTTTTCATTATTATTATTATTGTCTCTATCTCCTTATAGATATTCTATATTTGGTGAGCTTTTGTTCTCATATTTTCCATTAATACTTCAGAAACAGTTTCCTTTAGCTCTTAAAAGACATTTATAATTTTTATATTAAGTTTTGTCCAGTAAATTCAACAAATAAGTCTCCTCAGGGACAGTTTCTACTGACTATTTTTCTCTGTTTACTATTCATTCTGTCCTGTCTTTGTTTGTCTCATTATTTTGTTGCTGAAATCTGAAGATTTGAGATATGCCATGCTGCTATTCAGAAACTCTTTGTGTAGGGCTTGTTTTTGTTGCTTCTTTGTTTAGTGTGATGGTTAATTCTATGTGCCAACTTGACCAGGTTATGGTGTCCAGTTGTTTGGTCAAGCAACTCATTGTTACTGTGAGGGTATTTCATAGACAGATTTAAAGCATAAATCAGTTAATTCCATCTATCACTGATTATATCTACAATCACCAAAGGAGATTGCCTTTAGCAATGGGAGAAGTCTCATCCAATCAAAGGAAGGCCTTAAAGGGATAAATGATGATTTTAGCAATCAGAAATAATTTATGTCTCTACTTCAGGCAACTCCCTTCTCCTGAGGAGGTCAATGAAACCTTCATTGGAGTTCCAAAATTGTGGCCTACCCAATAGAATTTCAGATTTGCCAAACATGGTCATGTGATCCAATTCCTATAATAAATTCCTATAATATATAGGGATATTTAATATAAATATGTCTGCATATATATCCTGTCAGTTCTGTTTCTCTGGAGAATCTTGACTAATGCATTTAATTACTTTCCTTGACTAAATCTGTAATGTCTATAGTCACAGTAGTATATGCTACAGAAATCACTGCTCATTTATCTTAGAGGTCAGTTAATGATTTGTCAGAGATTTTCTTATATGCCTTGACCAAGTCTTCCACTTTGTGCTGAGGCACTCTGTCTTTTTTTGGTACATACCTTCAGTGTTCCAGCAGATTTCAAATCTGCCTTAGCCTTCATTTCCTGCGTCTGCAAATATTGAAGGCAATCAGTGGTGAGTAATTATAGTCTTCTCAGGTCCTTCCTCTGTGTGTGTACAATCCTGTATATATGTGCAACTTTCTGGATATCCAGAAATATGTTAGAAATGTTGAAATCTCTTTCGTTCTGGCTGGACTCTTGTATGCAAAAAAACTGTATTGTACTTTTAAACAGTTGTAGCTGATTGTTTAAGTAAACATTCTGGGGATAGGCCTTTACTTACTGAAAAAACTCTGAGTCAGTTCAAATAACCGTATGCCCTCTGATAAAGACTTTTCCAGGGAGTGGGAAGACAGGTCAAATAATGACAATTCTCTAGGAATGGGATATTTTTTGAGGAATTGCATAACCATCTATTGGTTTTGGTGACTGTGAGGCTGTCAGTCTTCATGACTATCTTGTCTGTGAAATTGCTTATTTTCAAAGCCTCTACAAATCTTCAGAAAGAGGGTTGGTAGTAGGCCAAGTATAAACATTACAAATCCCACTGTTCTTACTAAGGTTCAATAGTTTTTCTTGAATCAATATTCTTTGGCTTTCTTGTAAGATTTTGGTTAGTTTTTAGAAATCTGAAAAATTGACTTTGATCATTCATTAAGTATATGTGTGTGTGTGTGTGTGTGTGTATAAAACTTCTATGAAGAAGACACTGTATAGAGTTCCTCACATTGCCATTTAAGGAAGTCTACGTTTTCCATATTACATTCTATGTAATAATTTATTATAAAATGCAAGATAATTACAATAACTAACACTTATCTTTCTAAATGCTAGAAGACATTCTAAGCACATCACATATGAAAAATCATTTAATCCTCCAACAGTCCCATGATCTGGAAAGCATTATTGTCTCCATTCTTTCCTTCTTTTGTTTTGGCGGTACTGGGGCTTGAACCCAGGACCTTGTACATGTGAAGCAGGCACTCAACCACTGAACTACACCCACTCTGCTCCCATTCTATGTATGAGAAAACTGAGCCACAGAGTGAGATAAGTGGGATAGCCATATCTGAAACCAGGAAATATGTTTCTACAATGTATGCAACTGATCATTATAACTTCTATAACACCATAAGTGTTTAGAAACTACCATCTCAGGCATATGAAACTTTCATCTAATATAATCTTTGAACCAGATTTCTCATCTCCCATTTCATCACACTTGCCACATTTTTTCCCTCAGTTCTTTTGCTCATACTTTATTGCCTGAACTGCACTCATTTTGTAAATCTTACCCATCTTTACCCATATAGCTTAAATTCACTTTCTTTATAGATTTTTCTCAAAAGTTGTATAATTTGAAGACAGCATTTACTTATAAAAGCCATATAGTTTGTATTATGGGTCTTTAAAGATGGAATAATTGACTAGACATAAATTATTAAGAAACAATATAACAAATTATGTAATCATATATTATCTTAATTCATTCTAATAGCACTCTATTATATGAAAAAATTTAGAGAGGAACAATGTAATAACATTCACGTTCTTAACAAGCACTTCTTATGTTCTATTAGTAACTGAAAAATTTCCTAGTGCACCTTGTTTTTGATTGCTTTATTTCTATGATCTAGAGTAATGGCATGCTACAATTAAACCAGGAAAAAAGTGCTCTTTTTGCTTAGCTGTATAAATACAAACATAATTGTATTATTGCTTTTTGCCATTTGTTTGATTTATCTTTTCTTTTTTACAACATAGATATTTTAATAGCTGATTCTAATGTGCAAAATTTGCATAAATTCTCAGATAATGCATAATCTTATAGATATTTTTCCATAGTTTTAACTTCACATGTAACAGACTAGACACTTAATGTTTAGATTTTTCTTCAACTTGTTTAACAATGAAGTCTGAAATATTTGTATTAAATGTAGAAAAAATTAAAACCAGAATAGTAACATCATTCCACTGTCTTTTTAGAAGTTTTATGATGAAAATGAATGTATTATTATATATATTCCTCTTCTAATTTGATAATTGTTGTTTGGCCTCCATTATGTAGTGATTGGTTTTCAACTTTTGATTCACATTGATTTTACATCTTTCATTTACAGAAATGTGTAGGTGTAATATTACTGCAATTTACATGGAACTATGAGCAGACAGTATTTTATGAAACTGCTGTCACCTGAAGAATACAAAACTTATGAGAAAACATAATAAAAAAAGTTTTAAATACAACGGGCTTGAAGTTTTTTGTTTTTTTTTTCATTTAAAAAATACGTATATTTGACACTGACTTAAGAGGAAGTGAGAAGATGTAAAAAGCCAGCATGTCCAAACCAGTTTTTGCTGAGATGACTGTCACCATATTCACATCTGGTTCATCTAATTAGGTTTACAACAGTTATACTTTTGACACTCACATTTTAAAGGAGTGTATTTGTCAAGACAGCACAGAATTCCATTAATTTTTTTTTTTAAGGAGTCATATATAAACTCTTTGGGTAAATTTTTTTTGAGTCTATTTGCTTAACTTCATGTCTTAAATTCTTCCAAATGTTAAAATTTTTCTTTTTATTTATTTGAATATCTATCTAGCTTTACATTATTTCCTGGTCTTGGTTTGCAATTCTGTTTCCAATGTTGATACACACTCTGAGTGTGATATGTCTCAACATGAAACATCAGCCTTATTTCAAGGTAGATTCCCTTCATTTTTCTTTCTAAACTTTCAGTGTTACGCAGAATCTGCTTAGTGGGGAATAGCACTTCATGGAGGTCCTGTGTTTCACTGCTTCATTTGACAATTTCTGTGTTTACACAATGAGTGACATTCAGTTGGAGAATGGAAACATTCTGTTCATTTAGGTTGAGATTTCTAGTCCTCTCTTATTTAAGAAGTATAAGTAAAAACTCAAATGATCAAATACCTCTGGAATACAACAGAGATATGTTAGAGCAACCGGTGACTCTGTGGTAAATTTATCTAAAGGTAAAATATAACCTACACATAAAACAAATGGGGCAGAGTCGAATGGCAGAGAGTGTAAACTACAATGTAAACTCTAACCCATGCTTAGTGGCAATGCTCCAAAATGTGTTATCTTACAATGAGTATATCATACTGATGAAAGATGTTACTATTGTGGGAAAATATGGGAGGTGTCAGGAGGGTGGTATATGGGAATCCCTTATATATTCTATGTAACATTTATGTAATCAAAGTATCTTTTAAAAAATAAAGTGGAAAAAAAACAAATGGGGGAAAAAAAAACAGAAAAAATCATGTATTGGCTACTTTTGCATTAATATCATTTTCTAATGTAAAGTAAATCTTCAAATTAAAGAAAAGGGTGGAATACAAGAGTCAGTAAGAGTGTCCAAGGAAATGATTTATAGGGTGATAAACACACAGGATTTTATCAATGAAGATGTTATAGATGTTAAGTGAATTGTTTAAATAACACAAACAGTTGACGGTAGAGCCTATGTCTCTAGAACCCTAATATGGTATATTTCCATTATCTCAGGGATGATTACTAGAACAAAATAATTAAGACTTTTAGTTTTGACTGCTTTATTTTAAACAGGTTATTTTGGAAAATTTATCCTCATCAACATAATGATTCTAATCATTTTGAGTATTCTACCAATTTTAACATGAGTTAAATGAGATAATGCAAATTCAAGTATTTTGAAACAAGCAAATATTTTAATATAGTTAGCTCAACATGTAGGTAAATAAATGAGTATAATTGTTATCATCATTAATATGACATTTCAGAGTTTTACTTTGCAAAGTTTTGAAGTTATTAGTACTGGTAATAAACAAAGCCTGACTTCTCAATAAAACTTTCAACCAAATATGTGCCGTACAGATTGTCCACAGTAGGTCTCTTTCTCTTTTCTGAGAGCTGCTCTTTTCTCTTAAGCTACTCAGATATAGTGGTGAGGCTTATTGGCAGGCTTGATCCTTATGATAACTGCCTCCCCTATAAGTCACAGTTGATTGACCAAGGTAGGTCAAACTGGCTTAATCAAAAGTCCTTTCCCCTAGAATTGGAATTAGAAGAAGAAGAAAAAAAAAAAAAAAAAAAGGAAGAGGAAGATATAGCCAAAGAGAGGGTTCTGTTTTTCAGAGATGTTCAGTGGCCATGATGTCCTGCCATGTGGACCAGCAGTGCAAAAGATATTTGTTGCCTGTGAAAAACAATGGAATAGACGTCAGGAGAGGTGGAGAAATTGATTCACGGTCTTATCCATTCGCAATGTCCTGCAACACTACCCAGTCTTCTATGACACACTCCTGAATCTTTAATCACACCTACCTTTTCTGTTTATGTTAGCTCAAATGAGCTTTATTAACTTGCAGCCAACAGTCCTAATGTGAAAACAATGTTGCAACAATTGATGCTTCCGTTATGTTTTATCATGAATATATTTCTCATTTTATTCCCATGTTAAAAATGTATTTGACTGCTCAGATACCAAGAAAAAATTATTGTCAACTCTACACACCTCCTGAAATTGGATGGGTGGATAGTTAGATTTATTGTTCTAATAAAGAAGTTATTTGGTATCTTATTTTATTTAAAGATGTATGAAATTACACATTTCTGTCACAGAAAAGACCTTTTGCTCTAAAAATACATTTTAAAAATATGAGTCATATAGAAATTATTATTATCTCCATTAATCTCAGGAACTTCATAAAAACTCCATTGCCTCAAAAATAAAAGGTAAAAAAAAAGCTTAAAGCATTGCAAAAATATCAATATATTATGGGGGAAATAAAATGGGCATTAAGGTATAGAATGTGAGAGAAGAGAACCAGAAGTCAACTTTAGTAAGAGAACATTGTAATAGTGGGGTTGGCCTAGGCCTTTGTGCAATACAATGACTTAACTTTGCAAACTGAGGTCTATCGATTAGTCTTTGAGTTAGACAACAGAGGTAAGGCAAGGTCTTCTGAAGCTAAGTTTTATAATTCCTGGTTCAGCGAACTTTTTCCAAAAGGGTCAAATAGTAAATGTTTTAGGCTTTCCAAGTTATATACAATCTCTGTTTCATATTCTTTGTTTATAACCCTTTAAAAATATAAAAGCATCTCTAAGCTTGAAGCCCATATAGAAACAGGCCATTGGAATTTTATAGGTTCATAATCCTGAGGTAAGCCCCTAGTTGTCTCTTTATATAGTGTTGGGTTTTAATATTCAGCCCTATTAATTTTTTCCTGAATGCACACACGAAGACAGAGAGAGGTTAAATATTATTATTAATATAATGGTAACTGTGTTAGTCCCCCTTGCTCCATTTTTACCTGAGTATCTGAATACTCTACAGGTAGGAGATGGAGAAAAAATGAATATCTTTTGCTTATAAAGGGCAAAGTGACTATTTCTTCCCTTCTCTTCTGAGAGGATCTCTTTGGAAATGTAGTGAGCCAGAGTTCTTACTCCAAATCTTTTGTTTATAAATTTCTCCATAAGCCAAGTGTCTCCAGACAAAGATGTCTCCAAAGTTCTGTGCTTCATTTTCCCCTTGAAAGAAAAACACAAACCTCTAGAGTTATGCAAAGCTCTCTGGACTTATCTCGGAATATATACAGTGGAAAATTAACTTGCTTTTATTCCAGGATCCCGACATTCAGAAAAATTTACCCAGAAAGCACCAACTATGGATAAACACAAATATCTGTACAATCACACATGTTGTTTGCTGACCCCTGCTCTAGGTCTTTCTATGTCTCTAAAAAAATGAGCATGGCACAAAACCCCCAATGGCACTTTTTCTGCTTTATTGTTAAATACATCTTATAATATATTCCGTCTAGTAAAGCCTTGCATGAACTCTTTAAGCTATGTAAAATCTGATAACACCCTTTCCCATTGTGTTACCAGGGCTCAGCCTCCCCAACCCTCACACCTGCCCCTGCTCCAGACTTGAGACTTTTCTGTAATAGACATCTCCAATTTAAAAATTCCATAGTAAGTTACTATAATAAGAAAAAAGACAGAATCCAATCAAGTGCCAGATTATGTGGTATAGAATTTAGTAACTGTCAGGTGAAAGAAAACTGCTGGCTAGGAAATAAGAGTAGAGTTGGCAAAAAATAAAAATAAACAAATAAAGGAGGAAGAGGAAAGAATTGTAGAGAAGAAAAATAAGAGAATATATGCAAAAATTATAGGATGACAGAAGGAAAATATTAAGAATAATCTGGTTGGCTTGAGCAAAAGTTGTGCCCTGGATACTGAGGCTTCTCTCCACTCTGAGTAATATGCTCCATCTGCATAAAAATGTCATTGGCATGCTTTTTATCCATATTTCTGCATATATGTTACCTTTGCGTGGAATGCAAACTTGGAAAAGTACTATTTCACATTTGAAAAGCCTTCCCTGATGCCACTAATACAAAACTGACCACTCCCTTCTCACTGTTACTACAATACTCTGGGCATACTTTTGATGTTAAAATATTTGCACTTTATTGCAATTATGAGTTTGCATGTCATTCTCTCCTACAAGTGTAAAATCTCTGAAATTAAGACCGTTTCTCATTCATTTTTCATTCAACACCTAGAAAAGTGCCCAGTACTTAGTTATTCTCAGTAAATATTTGAAGAACAAATTATTGACAATGGAGGAGATGCAGAATGTTCTTTACAATTTTCAATTTTCCCCCTACCTCTTAAGAACGCATTGCTGGGGAAGCAATGGACACACCTAGAAGCCATCTCACAGCCCTCACCCACCACCTTCCCCTTTTCATTGTGTACAGATGTTTTAATATGTTTCCATTCTGCAGCCTGGGGGAGAAATTAGGTCTAATGGAAGGGGCTGCCCTTAAACCCAAAGCGGGAAACAAGCAGTACCAGCTGTTTATTAGGGCTGGAATTCTGCAGAAAGGTTCCTTGATACAAGCTTTTTGCTCAGTGGCAGGGGACCCTCCTGTTGGGATATAAATACTCAGCTGTCAGGTAACACAGATTTGTCTCTCCTCTCCTGCAAAATAGGGCAGCAGAACTGCTATCCACCAATCCTATCCCTAGCTAATTGGCCTCCCCAGGAGACGGACTATAATGGGATCTCTTCCTGTGCTCCTTTGGACCCTTAGAGCTGTGTAAGCAATAAAGAGTTCATTTGCTAAAAGTTTCTGTTGTGCCTAAGCCTGTGTTCCCATGTCCACATGCATACTGTTCAGATTTTATCAAAAATTGTTTTAGTTATAAGAGTTAGATTAGGTGCTATAAGTAAAAAAGAAGTTAAAAGAAAAACTATTTTATGACTAACCATTACATATGGTATCAAATAGAGTCTCATTATTCAGATTTCCATATTTTCTAGGGTTACAGTGTATTTGTAACCCCAGAATCAATCCTTGCAGTGCTTTCATGGTCATTCATAGTCAAATACAGAGTAACAAACTTTTGAGTTGTCCAACATACATTCTCAGCTGAGGTCTAACAAGGTGACACTCTGCCCTCTTGTTTTAGCTATCATTCTGTAAATGACTATACTTTTTGCCATATATTTAGTATTATGTTATTTTCATTTTGTATTCTGTGCTTTTTTGAGATTCATTGTTTTAATGGCCCCCAAGCACAGTATTGAAGTGATTTCTAGTATTTTTAAGTACAAGAAAGCTATGATACGCTTTACTGAGAAAATATGTGTATTAGATAAGCTTCATTTAGAAGTTTAATGTTAATGAATCAACAATATATTTTAAATAAGATATCTTTAAAAAGAAACACACTTAAAACAAGGTTATGTATTGATTGGCTGAGAAAAAAATTACCAGAGTCTCCCAGGAGCCTAACCCTGTATTTCCCCTAGGAGGCATTTATTATTTATTATTTCACTGTTTTCAACAGAGAACATAACTACCATTTATAACAAGAATTGACTGTACTTGGAAGAAAGACAAGAAAAAATAAATGAATAATTCTAGTATTTCAAAATGATAAAAGATAAGAAATCACCTATTGTAAGGAAACATGTTATTAAATATTATGTGTCATTTCTTTGTAAAACTAAAATTGGAAAAAGTGATAAAAATATATTTTATAGTTAAGCTAGTATTGATTACAAAATCAAGTCTGAAAATGAATAAAAGCAAATAGATGGATGAAAATTATGGAATAAAGAATCAATTTGAAAGATTTTCTCATGATTGTGAAAATCAAAACCCAGAGAGTTACATATGTGGGTCAATGACAGAGATGAGAGGTAGAGAATGCAAGACTCCACCCCTGCTCTTCTCTAAACGCAGGCTTCTTCTACCACAGCATGCTGCCATTAGAGCCATTAAACCAATTAAGGAGCAAAATCCTGAGGTTAGCCACTTTCAGCGATTATGTGGTCAGCAACCTTGGGGCAAGCTAGACAAATAAACCTGGAAAAACAACTACTCAGTAGGAATTTCACAGAAGTCTTGTTAATTTAAGCAGTTTGCTATTCTAAGTAGAATTAGTCTTTCCTGAGGAATCAATTTCCACTAGAACTTGTGAGGGGATTTACAGATGATTATGACTGAAAAAAAAAATTCCCTGTGGGAAGTATGTACATAAAAAGCAGACAAATGTGCAACAGGTTCATATAATGGCATCTTGAGTGGGGTCACAGCTCATCCATTCAAACTCACTATTGGAAAAGGCAACATTTAACAACTCTCCATAAGCCTCCATATTACTTATATATCCTTCTATGCCATCCTGAGAATTCATTCACATTATTTCTTTGTTACAGTAAGAGCACTAGCTCACACAGACTCCCCAAGAATTGACAGCTGTAAGAGGGAGCATCCATATCTTTCATGCTCCTAACCTCCAGGCTACTTCTCAAAGCACTAGAAGACAGACAAAAAGGTATCTCCACAACACTGAGAGAGGTATTCAGGACTAGGGCTGGATGAAATTTTGCCCAATTCCTCTTACAGACTATCATCACTAATCTTATGCATTGGGCTCCAGTGGCCCAGATACCTAAGATGTATAGAAATATATTCTCCTTGAATTCCATTGCCACATTCATTATTTTCTCTTATTTTCAACAAAGCAAAACAAAAACCAAAACAGTTATTTTATTTAGCCATCTGATTTCATGACCTAGTCTGCCACCATTCTGCTTTTTTATGTCCACTTTTAGTCGACCTTTTTTATAAATTGAAAATTTTAGTTCTTATTTATTGTTTTCTTTTTATCTGTATATTGTTATCATTCTGGGTAACTTCAACATCAAATGGAAGACACATCTGCATCCTGACCTGTCTGTTCCCCAAGTCTCTTTTCCAAAAGTTTTCCCCTCATTTACCTCACCTTAACCTAGCATATCAATGGTTATCCTTAGACTGTACCAGTACCAATATAAGCAATCTAAAAATTGTTGAGTCTCTACTTAGCACCCTGACTAGCACTGCAACGAATTTGACTTTACAGGTGATATTAATCAATTTTCGTTGTTCATCATCATCCAACTCAAAGCTTTACTTCTATAATTAATTTGCATATGAGTATTCCTTCAGGAAAACCCTCAGAAACTTTGCCCCTTGTTCCCTCTGTTAAAATTGAGTGGATGAATCAAAACTTTGGTTTAACCCAACTGCTTGAATTCTCTTTTTGTGCCACTGCAGTTCATTATTGCTGGAGAAAAAAAAATGTTACAACTGGGATTTTTGTGTGTGTGTGAACTTTAAAGTCCTGAAATAAATACTAAACAAACATTTAACATATCTTAAAAACCTACAATGTTTCCTGAATAATTAGGCCTTTCCACTCTCTGAGATCACAATTTTACAAATTTTCCTTTTTCTCCAATACTTTCATCCTTTTCTCCTTTCCCCCACCAAATTCAACTCTCATGGTTTTTGGAAACAGCCATATGAGAACTGTTTCTCTTTCTCACCTTTGTAAGTAAACTCTATCTGAATCTTTATTCATATAAAATGCAGTTTTGTGCTGCCCAGATCTCTCTTCAGCACTTGTTCTTGCAGTGTTAGCAGTAGATGGCTTACAGCTGAGTCTCTCTCCATAAATAGCCCTTAACCTAAAGAAATTTTTCATCAAGGTTTACACCTCTTTCCTGGGGGTATTCTACTTCCAATGATGGATCAAAATGAAGTTTAAAAGACTTTGGCTCTTTACATCAAGAGGCATTGCTTTGGTCATTCCTGCTAAGCTCCCAATTGCATCACAATTTAATTTCTCCATTCTCTCAATACTAATTTCCAGACTGCTCAAAGGTATTGGTCTCCAAGAAATTGCAAGGAAAGGTCAGAGTCTTAGAATCTATTTTCCAAGAAAACTGACCACAAAATTTGCTACTGGGGGAAATCCAAGATGGCAGAATAGGCAATGGCAGGCTGTGCTCTTCCTCTAGAAACATGGGAAGGTAGGCAGGCTTGCCAGGCATAAAGAGAGGGTAGCTGGAAGCAGGGGTTTCCAGCTGAGCACTAGAAAAAAGGGGAGCTGCACAACCAACCCTGGAGAAGAAGGGAGGCCAACAGCCAGCCCAGGAGATAAGGAAAACAACCCAGTCAGTCCTGGGGGAAGGTGAACCATGCAGCTAGCTCTGGCGGAGAGGGGAATTGTTGAGGAGGGATCCTTTAGGTGGGCCGGTACCCAGTGTGCTTAGGGCATGGGGGGAGCAGGGGGAACTATGGGGAGAGCTGAGGGAAAATAGCCAGAAGTTTTTTTGTTTTGTTTTCCTTTTTATTTTTAAATTTATTTTTTTTCTTCATGCCTGTACTGGCTGAGAGGCTGGCTGTGGGGTGATTGACTGGTGGGTACCAACAGCTGGAGCATAGACTAGTGAGTTGCTGGTGGTCAAAGGGTGAAGCTTGATTTTTCCTTCCTCTCTCTCTTCAACTGGATACCTACAGAGAGGAGGTATGTGGAGTGATAAATTGGCCAAATCAGGCAGCCTGAAGGAGGAACCTAGCCAGTCCTGGTGGTCTGAGAGGGAGACTCAGAATTTTGTTTTGATTTGTTTTGCTTGTTTGTTTTTTTACTTCTCCTCTTTCTTATTTTCTTTCCTTCTTATTCTGTTTTCCTCTTTTTATTCTTCTCTTCCCCTTTCCCTTGTACTTTGTTTTTCCCATTCTTCATTTTATTTTTCTTCCCTTTTATCTTTTATTTATTGTTATTATTTTACCCTCTTTTTATTTTTTCTTTCTTTCATTTTTCCCTTTTCTTCCTTCTTTTCTGCATTTCACTGTTTTGTCTTTCTTCTCCTATCATTTATTCAATATTTTATTTTTATCTTATTTTAATTAATTAATTTTATTTTTTATTTTGTTTAATTTTTTTCCTGTTTCTTTTTTTACCTTTTAAAATTTTTATTTCTGTTTTCTATTTTTCCATCTTTTTTTTTTTTTTTCTGGCTCTTTATTTGTTCTATTGCCTTCCTCCTTTTAAAAATATATTTCTTTTCTTCTTTTTTTTTTTCCTCTTCTTCTGTCTTTCCTTTTTGTGGATCTAATATTTTTTCCACTGAACATTGGAAGCTACAAGGATATAGAATAAGTAGAACTGAGTGACAAAAGGACTCCTAACACAAAGCCAAACAAAAATAAAAACCTAGACTAGAAAGAGAAACTAACCAACTGAATAAGCCCATCAAGATGAACACCATTATCACCATTAGACAAAACATCTTGACAGAGGCTCAAAAAGTAAGAGAGACCTTGAATAATACATTAGAGGAACTAGAACTAATGGACTTACACAGAATACACTCCAAAACAGCAGGATATAATTCTGCTTGAGTGTTCATGTATAATTCTCCAGGATAGACAACATGCTAGGTCATAGAACAAGACTTAATGAATTTAGAAAGATTGAAATTATACAAAGCACTTTCTCTGACCACAATGGAATGAAACTGGAAATCAATTAAAGATGGAGAGCTGAAATAGGCACAAGTATATGGAAGTAGAAACAATAGTCTTAAAAAAATTAGTAGCTCAAGGAGAAATTGACAGAGAAATCACTACCTTGAAGCGAATGAAAATGCAAACACAACATATCAAAATTTACGGGATGTAGCTAAAACAGTGCTGAGAGAGAAATGTATAGCCCTGAATGCCTACATTAAAAAGGAAGAAAGACCTAACTTCACACCTGGAGGAAACAGAAAAAGAACAACAAACAAATCCTAATGCAAGCAAAAGAAAAAAAATAACAAAGATTATAGCAGAATGAAATGAAATTGAGAATTTTAAAAAAAATAGAAAGAATTAACAAAACAAAAATCTAGTTCATTGAGAAGATCAATAAAAAAATTGACAAACCCTTAGCTAGACTAACAAAGAGAAAAATAAAGAAGTAAATAAATAAATAAAATAATAAATGAGACAGGGGATATCACCACTGATGCCACAGAAATAAAGAGTATCATAGGGGGATGCTTTGAAAAGTTGTATGTCAAAAAGATGGACAAATTAGATCAAATGGATGAATTTCTAGAAACACACAATAAGCCTACATTGATGAAAGAAGAAATAGAAGAACTCAACAGACCGATCAGTGGCAGTGAGATTATCAAAAGTCTCCCAAACAAGAAAAGCCCAAGACCAGAAGGCTTCACAGGTGAATTCTACCAATCATTCTGGAAAGAGCTAACACCAATCCTGCTCAAAGTCTTCCAAAAAATTGAAGAGAAGAGAACATTACCTAACTGATTCTATGATGCCCACATCACCCTATGGCCAAAGCATATGAAGACGCTCCAAGAAAACTACAGATAAATCTCTCTAATGAACTTAGATGCAAAAATAGTCAACAAAATGCTTGCTAATAGAAATCAAGAACGTATTAATCAAATTATCAACCATAATCAAGTGGGTTTTATCCCAGGTATGAAAGGATGGTTCAACATAAAAAAATTAATTGATGTAATACACCACATTAACAGATTGAAGTAGAAAAAAATCACATGATCATCTCTATCAATGCAGAAAAGTCATTCAACAAAATGCAGCATGTTAAAAACAATTTAAAAAACAGGATTGGACGGAAACTTCCTCATCATGATAAAACATGTATATAAAAAACCCACGCTTGACATAATACTCAATGGTGAAAGACTAAAGGCTTTCCATCTAAATTTGCCCACTGTCACCACTCTTAACATTGTATTAGAAATACTTGCTCAAGCATTGAGGCACAAAAAAGAAATAAAACATATCCAAATTGGAAAGGAAGAAATAAAATTTTCACAATTTACAGATGATATGATTCTATATATAGAAAGTCCCAAAAAATCTACAGCAAATCTTCTAGAGCTAATAAATGAGTCAGTAAAGTGGCACGGTATAAGATCAACATGTAAAAATCAATAGCATTTCTGTTCACTAATAATCATCAGTCTGGGGAGGAAGTCAAGAAAAAAAATTTCATTTACAATACCAACTAAAAGAGTCAAATACCTAAGAATATAATTAATTAAGGATGTAAAGGACTTGTACACAGGAAATACACAACATTGTTACAGAAATCAAAGAAGACCTAAATAAATGGAAGAATATTTCATGTTCATGAATTGGAAGACAAAATATCATTAAGATATCTATCCTACCCAAATTGATTTACAGATTCAATGCAATCCCAATTAAAGTTCCAACAGTATTTTTTAGAGAATGGGAAAATCCAATTATGAAATTTATTTGGAAGGGTAAGGGACTACAAATACCCAAAAAATATCTTGAAAAGGAAAACTGAAATTGGAGGAATATGCTACCTGACTTTAAAGCATATTACAAAGCTACAGTGTTCAAATCTGCATGGTATGGCACAAGGGTAGAAATACTGACCAAAGGATCTGAATTGAGAGTTCAGATATAAACCTGTGCATATTTGGCCAACTGATATTGACACAGCCACTAAGCCTACTCAATTGGGACAGAATAGTCTCTTCAACAAATGGTGCTTGTAGAACTGGATATCTGTATCCAAAAGAATGAAAGAAGATGACTATTTCATGCCTTATGCAAAAATTAACTCAAGATGGATCAAAGACCTAAATATTAGAGCCAAGACCAGAAAGGTCCAGAAAGCATCTATGAAATCTTGTAGTAGGAAATGGTTTCATAAACTTTACTCCCAAAGCACAAGCAATGAATGAAAAAATAGATAAATGGGAATGCCTTAAAATTAAAAACTTTTCTTTTTCAAAGGAGTTTGAAGATAGAAAGGGAGTAGAGAGTGGTGAGCCAATGCTGAATCTGGTCCGAATCCATGATAAGGCGAATGAGGGTGGTTTGGCAATAGATGGAGGTGATGGTGGTGTAGTGATGTGAGTGAGGTTTATGATACTGTAGTTGAGTGTGAGTGGGGTTGGGAAGGTGGGTTGGACTATCCATAGAGCTTGGGGGAGGACTAGAGGAAGTAACAGATGAACTCTGGGGAGATTGAGGACTGTGGTTGAGAATTCCACAATTGTGTTCTTTTGAAAACTCTCTGGGGAGGTTTTAGATTACAGAAAAGTTACAGCTATGGCAGGGGAGGGTCACTGGTGCAGAGTGTCTGTGATAGGGGATGTGTTGGGAAGGGTGCACCTGGGGCATGCCTCTATGGAATATGAATGTGTTCTTGTGGTTATACAGTGTTATCTCAGTGGGTGGGGACCCACAAAATAACCAACGACATTTTAAATTCCCCTCCTGGAGAGACCTACTACATTCCCAGAATGGCAAACATCTCAAGATTACATAGACAGTGCCTAAAAAAAGAAAACAGAGAAATATGCCAAGTGCTCTATATTAATGCTTGAACTTATGAACCTTATTCTTGTAAAGTTGAAACTTAGCTTAATGATATCTATTGCCTAAGTGTTACCTCCTGAAAACCTCCTTGCTATTCAAATGTGGCCTCTCTCTAAGCCACACTCAGCAAATAAATTCTCTACCTTCCCCCTGGCATGGGACAGGACTCCTGGGACTGAGCCTCCCTGGCACTGAGGGATTAATACCAAGTACCAATCAGTGACATATTTAGAAAAAAAAAACCTTGACCAAAGGAGGAAACATTAAACACAAAAAGTTTTCAATGCTAAGAGTTTTCAAAGTGAGTTGGGATGTTATTCCAGAGGTTACATTATGCACATTTCAGGCAGATCTTACTAATTGCCACAGTAAACAAACCCTCAAACAAGGGTGCTCCAGAAAGCTCTAAAGACATCTGGACACTATAGGCAAGGCACAAAACTCCATTAAATCAGCACTGCATTGGTGGGCCTTACCTTGGAATATGTGATAATCTATTTTCCCAAAGTAACAGAGTTAGAATCATTCATGATTCTTCTACCCCATTTATTTAAATCTATAATTGGCACTATACCCATTAAATATATGGCCCAAAGACATTTTAAATCTTTGGTCTGTTCATATGCCAGTTGAGCCTTGAATCTCAGCAGAGTTGCAGCAAGCACCTACCCTCTAATTTATCAGACTCATTCAGGTCAACTAACAAAATGATGATAATGGAAAATCCCCACCCCCAAAAGCAAAGAATATCTACACCTACAAGCAAAACAGTTCCTTCTATCTGCTCCATAAAATCTAAGCCCCCTCTCAATCTGAAGCAGTGTGGTCATCACCATCCCCAAATCCTCAAGATTGAGGAAAGAATGAGCATAAAGGGGGAATGCAACCATGGACCAAATTTGACTTATTATTACTGTAATAACAAAAGAAGTTGTAAAATTGATATAAAGATAGTGGTTACCAGAGGTTATGATGGGAAGGGGAGGGAAAATAGGTGAGAAATAGGGCATTTTGAGGGCATTGGAATTGTTCTGCATGATATTGTAATGATGGGTACAGGTCATTATACATTTTGTAAAACCTATAAAAGTATTAGTTGTAAAGCGTAAACCATAATGTAAACTATAGACTATGGCTTGTACCAATGCTTCAATTCAATGCATCAATTGTAATAAATGTACCACATTAATGTAAGATGTTATTAATAGGGGAATATGGGAGAAGGGGAGGTCTGGGGAAAATGGAGAAAATGGGAATCCTATATATATATATGGGATTGAGCGAAGGATCTTGTACATGTGAAGCAGGCACTCAACTACATCAGTTTCCCTCCCCTGTGTTTTTGATGTCACTTTTCTGTAATCTAAAACGTCTTTAAAAACAAAGTTAAAATAAAGATATAAAAAATTTGCTACTGGGAGTAGTCCGAGGAAGGAAATTCTAGGCGGGATTTAGAATGGCTCACCCACCAGCTGGTTGGTAATAAGAACTTCATTACGGCATGTGGAACACTAATAGTCCCTAGCATGCTGCTGCAATTGTTAAATCTTTCCCTGTGAACCAGGATGTAATATCAGTGGAAGGAAATATAATTAAGGCTGCAATATCTCAGGAATTTGATAGGTTCAGGTGAAATAGTAATAATACTGACTATGGGATCGGATGGCTGTTACTATGGGACATTAATGCATTCTAGAAAGACAATGAAAATATGAGAGTAAATAATCACCATTTTAAGATTAAGTGTGCCCTTGGCAGCTGAAGGGCTGAACAACTGTGGATAAAGTCCAGATCCTAATTATAAATCGTAGAGCTCTGGAAAGGTTTGCATTTTCAACACGAGCAACACCACTACACCAATGTCAGGATTTTAATTGAGAAGGAATGGCAAATACAGTCTTGAGATGAAGATATCTGAAATCAATGCCCTTGAAAATCTTGAGTCCACAATCAGTTTTATAAATTTTCCTCTCCCTCCAAAACTTTTGTCTTAGGCCTACAAAAGAAGTCCATTTCTTCTGATTAAAGGCTAGCACTCCCTCTGGCTTTAAAAAAATGCAGAGGCTTCTGCCTTGCAAGTTAACATGTACCCCTCTCAGAATCTTTCCCAACCTCTTCTGCTTGCCACAAATCAGTACCTAAGGCCAAATCACAACATACCTTCTTACCACTGGAATGTTTATTATAAAACAACATTCTTGGAAGCAAGACAGATCAAGAGCTAACAAGGATATTTCCAAACATATGAAATAAAAGAAATTAAGGATTTGTGATCAGGACGCTGGGCCTCTTGTTCAGTACCCATATCTCTGACCATTCTTATAATTATATCAAAGAATAGTAGAACCACTGCAAGAAAAGTCCCTATACCACCATGGCAAGTGTGTACAGTAAAGAGTCCCCCAGTTCTTTCTGAAACAATCTTATGGCCATTTACCTTAGTAATAGTAATCTAGGGAAAGGCAAATACATGAGCATTTTGAGAGGTTCTGTACACAGAGTTTGAGTTGTCAGTGGTGCCTAACATAAACAGTTATTTTAGTCTCCCTTTTATCATGAAAGCATAGGGTAACCAAGTAATAAATGGAATCGTTTTCTAAACCTGGTTTGCCAGTGTGTTTTGGGGTAACTAATATATAATTAGAATGGAAATGTTTTATAGCTGATAGAAACCTTGAATTCCTTGTTTCCTTAGCCCATAGCCTAAGAGTTATCACAGTATGGAAGGCCAAGTAGAAATCTCTAAAACAAACCCTATACAAACAGAAACACACACACACATACAGACATACACAGAGCCTGGGGGAAATTTATAAATAAAAAACAATATCATGTCCCAGATGCAATGGTATAAGTTAGTGTAACCTTTAAAAATCTAAGGAATCAGGAATGGTTGTCCATGGTATATTCCAATTTATCTGCCAGTCTTTCACTGAAAAAACTAGACATATCCTAGTAAATTAAAGTGGGCCATCACAAAAGCAAACAAGTAGTTGTAGAACTATAGCTATTGTGCTGGGGATGAGTAAATTAAATGATGTAGATTAGCACAGCCTCAGATGCATGATTCATACCACTGAAGTAGTAAATTAATCTTTTCCATTCCAATCAAGAATTAGAATCTAAAACGATTTGCATTCATATAGGAAAGACATTAGGACTGTGTTAACTGCCCTGCCATCTGTAATAATATGATCCTAAGGAATTTGGACTATTAAATATTTTATAGAACATCATTGATGATGTCACATTAATCAGTCCAGATGAGCAAAAAATTGCAAGAATATTGGAAGCCATAATAAGAACCCTGTACTCCAGGGGTGAGGAGATAAACCAAAAATAATTAAAGGGGTCTATCTCATCAGTGAATCTTTTGAGGATCCAGTTTTCTGGGGGCATGCCAGGACATTCACTCCAGAATAAAGGACATATTTCATTTTATATCACTCACCACTAGCCAGGAAGTACAACTCCAAGTAGTTCTCTTCAGGTTCTAAAGGTAGCATATTCCACACTTGGAAATACTGCTTTGACCCATCTACTGTGATACAAAATAGTCTACTAGTTTTGAGAGGGACACAGAGTGAAGAAAGTGGCCTAGAGCAGGTCAAAACTTAAAAGTGTACTTAAGCCACATGAGCAGGTGAACAGAACACCCAAACAATTTCCACAGGTACACCAGCACCTCTCACTTACTTTACACCTATAACTACAAGGGATGTCTTTTACCAGCTTTTATCATGTATAGGTAGGCTTGTTATGTGGGGGTATGCCAAACATGGGTAGCTGCTCCACTACAGACCTACTAATTTATGACTCTGAATGACAGTGGTGCATCAAATTCTAAACAATGGAAAGAGCTATGGACGATGCAGCTTTTCGTCCACTTTGGACAAAAATAGGTCATCCAAATTAAGAATATGTATGGATTCATTGGCAGTGGTAAATGGCATGGCTAATTATACTGAGATGAACAAATTGAAAGATCTTGGACAACAAGGTCTGGAAAAGAGGCATGTAAACGGATCTATAGAAAGGATGTGAAGTGTGGGAATCTCTGTTATATGTTTCAATATTCACAAAAGTTCATCCACCATAAAAGAGGCAGCATTTATTCAAAGTCCAATTTTTCAGGCAGTAGCACTATTCTGGTATTGTTCTAAAAATAAAAGCAAATCTACCATATATTTCCAGTTACTTAATTGAGTATCTTACTTTTCACTTCATGAAAATAAATATCAGTCAAATGAATACTGTACTCCTAGGAATTTTTAATGTTTTATGCAGCAGTTTAGAGCGTCCATTCTGATTTTGTATTCAAAGTCTTAGATAATTAGTTGCTCTATGAATATCATATTTTGGAAAGAGATATAGTTCTCCATACTGGTCAGTTTGTTATTATAAAATTTCTGCAAATACAGTTGAAAGGAATGCAGAAGAACAGATAGAATTTTTCTCTCCTTACTTTATCCCACTCTGAAACAAAAACTTAGAAATAAAAGAAATAAGCTACCTTCTAAGATTCAAACAATATACTTTACCTAAAGCTAGTCAAGAAGGCAAGCAAGAAGAATGAACACAGTTACTAACTGGGGATTGTCTGGCCCATGGGCGCAGGAACTGACATTTTTGTGACAAGTGTATCCCTAAGGTTAATGTGAAGTCTTTGACATTTAAAATTAACTCCTTTTGGTTGAATCTTCAAAGAAGTACATTTTTATGGTCCAAACAAATACTATAGTCTTATTTTTTATTATTGTTGTGTTTTTAATATTCATCTTTATTAATATCATCATAAATACACCCAAGAGGTATTCTGGATCAGACACAGATTTATTATTAAATACCTCATATTAATAGTAAGTGTCAGCCCCTTTTACTCTAGTGCTTACTCTTAGGATGAGGTGATGAGAGCCAGGTGAACTGCCCTACACAAATAGCCATACATCTTATAAGTGAGGGATGAGAAAAACGCCTTCTCTCTGTTTATAAAGGGGAGGAAGGCAGCTGTCGGTCTACCTCCTTATAAGGTCCATTTGAAAATACAATTACTCCATCTATTTGATATAAATAAAATTTCTCCAGGAGCCAGAGAGCCTCTTTGTCTTTTAAGAGCAAGAGATGTCTTCAAATTCTGGACTTCATCTCTTTTGACATATAAATATGTCAGAAGATAAGTCTTCCTGGCATCTTGGGGTTTAGTCTAGTGACCTTGCCCAGGCTGTAACCATTCAGAGATAAGAGAAATTTTATCCGTTTGGATCAGAGCAATTAACCAGGAAAGGAGCTACAGAACTAATTCTCATGGTATATGAAAGTATTTCTAGGAAAAGGGAAAGCATTTTTCAGGAACACTGAAAAATTCTGGGAAGTAATTTGTCATTATAGATTTTGATATCAATGTCAGTGGGTTTTATTAATGGAAATTCACCAAATAGAGAAAGAGGCACCTTTATTCTTAGGTCAAAAATCAAATCTCTGAGTACAGAATAGTGAAGAAAAGACACTGGATAGTGAAAATTTATCCATAGTAAATGTCACATTATAAACCAATAAAAAATATATATCATTTAATGAGTCCTACCACCTAATTGCTACTTAAGGTAACAGACCTTTTCACTTTTAAAAAACTTCCAATACATATAGATGGACTTTAAAAAATATTAAGTAATAGTTTTAAATATTATACCATATATTATTATATAAATTTTAAGCTATTCGTATATTGAGCACATATGAAAATAATAAAAGAATGCATTTATGGCTTGAGGACATATAGCAAACAAAGTTACAATTCCTACAAACTTAAGTTATTAGACACTTTTGAGTGTGAAAAACACAAACATTTTTTATTTAAATAACTTGATCATTTTCTCATTTCTACACTGAAAAACTCTTTGCCATCTTAAGTTTTGATGTATTATAATGAATTAGGTTAGGTAATTCAATTATTGGGCACTATAAAGTTTAAAGAGAAAATATCTTAAATTTTGGATATGCATTAATGGCCAAATTATTTTTAAAAATTGACATAGATCTTTCATATAGTTTAGAAAATCCTAATTTATATATGCAAAGATGTGAAAAAAGGTTGTATAAAGTACAAAATTTGTTTTTAAAAGCATAATTGAATACTGCCAAGAGACCAAGATTGGAGAAGTTCTTACTGATTACCCGGTGAATAAAACATGTTTTTTAAGACCTGGGACAAATTAAATCAAGTAATAGTATATGAAATAAAACTGAGTTTTGAAAAGCATGTATATCATGTAGAAATTAATATTGACAGAGAGAAATGAGTTACTTTAAGAAAATTAAAGTAAAAAAAAAATTAAAATAAGTAGAAAAATTGATTTTGTAAGCTTGCTAGTTTATTTTCCGTGTGTGCCACGAAGAAGGAAATCTTTATTTTTAATAGTCATTTCCTAGTTTTCAAAAGATGAAAGCAGGTAGTACAAATGTCTATTATCAGTCAAACTGATATAAAGAAAAACATCTTTAAATGCGAAGAAACTAAAAATTTTCCTTTTTTATTGTTCTTGAAATTGAAGTCAACTTTTCTTTTAAAAAATGCCACTCAGTAAATGTGATCAAATAATAACCAAGATCTATATATTTTCTAAAACTATTTAAATGGGCAAAAGTAGTGGAAAATCAACATTCAGCTTTTTACTAAAGGAAGATTTTCTTATAATGTAAATAAAGTCTCTTTATGCTGAAGCAAAAAAGCCAGTCACTTATTATTCCCATGATCTCTGTGTTCATTATTTTCTATGGTATAGTTGGCAAAAACTAGTTTTCTATGACTCTTGTTTATTTGCTTATGTTTTATTTTATATTATAGAGTGGTGTTATACATCAGAAATCACTAATCAGTAACCAAATCACATTATTGTGACTTTCTAGAACAATAAGGTTGGAGTGTACTCTAAAATCTTCTGAGAGGGCAGCGTCAGGGGTAATACTTCAATAAAGGTATGTGAAGCAGAAGAGATATAACACTTCTTAGATTGACATGAGATGTTAGAATAAAATGTAGCAATACTTCCAAAAATTCAAAGGAATATGATTTTCACCCAGAATTATATATACAGCTAAGGTATTAAGCAAGCATGAAGGCAATATTGGAAATATTATGAAGAGTTCCTAGAATATACAAGGTCCCTCTGGGTCTATTTCTTTTACTATTGATTCTATGGTTTCTGTTCTCCGACTCATGGTGGACTATATCCTGATGAGCCATGATAACTTTGTATGCAGGGTATTTAACTGGAAATTATCCTTGTTAATAATTCATATATAATATATGAATAGTCTTTGTCTGATATTTTCATCCAGAGAGGATTTTTATTTGCTTCTATGAGAAACACAAGGGCACTAGTTGTCCAGAACCACTTTAATTTAAGACTTCCTGGGGTGTAGGGAATGTTCTATTCTTAGCTTCTGTGTTTATACGAGTGTTCTTTGCTTTCCAATGATTTTTTAAAGTTCTTTATTTATGTTTTATGTACTTTCCTGTTTGTGTTTCTCACTTTCCTATTTTTGTCATAAACATGAAAAAAGAAGCAGAAACCCAAATGTTTTCTATTTGCCCCCCCTCCCCTTTTTTTTATTTGAACAAACACAATAAGTGGATATTAGGAGGGAAAAAACCATACCTATTTCATAGTGAAACTCTTTTAACTTATTTTTATAAGCTAGACCTTAACTTTATTCTTAAATTTGTAGCTTTTAGAATTTTGCAAGTAGTTAAGTGGCATCATAGTTCATATATGTTGCATAGTGACAAAATTCTTTCTCCACTGCACAAAGATATAAAGAATTAAAAAAATCATAAAAACTTTGACCATAATCCGTATTATATAGAAACATTCATGCCCACATTTGATGTGACTTAATATCTCTTACAATGTCAAATGTGGTTTCTACTATAAAAGATACTATGTAATTAGTTGTTGTACTAAGGAATGTTAATGCAATCTAGAACTAATAAAATTTTTATGTTTAATATTAAAAATCAAATATTTTAAAGCAATTTACTTTGATATTATAATTATATAACTACTTCATTTTAAATAAACTATAATAACCAGAAATTTTATCTAACAGTATTTGTTAAGACATATTTCATACTGATATTCATTGTTAATACTGAAAACTGTTCAAAACACCACATATAAAAAATGATCTGGCCTTTTAAAACAGTATATCTCTTAAAACACTAAAATTCTAATAAAATAGAGACAATATTATTAAAAAAAGAATAGAGTATTAAAAATATTTCAAATTAAAGAAATAACCCACTGACTTTGTGATCAAAAGCTCCTCTTTCAATAAAATTTCATTCTCACTGTCTCCATTTTCTCATGTATTTGAACTCACCCTTAAACCAATTTCAAGTAGAATACGTCACCAGAATTCAACTTTACTTAACCTCTCACCACTATTCATATTTAGGGACCACTCCACTCTTCTTGCAACACTAATTTCCCTTGACTTGGATGAGGCAACATACCCATTCTTAGAAAATTTAGTATGCATATCTTCCAGGCCACTAAGAACAAGAAAACCTAGAAAGGCTCACTATGAGACTAAGGAGCACTGTACCTGCCTAAGATTAATGTTTAATCAGAACAACCGAGAACGCCCTTCACCCCACACAACCAGGCAAACAAGTAAAAGTGGAATATTGATGGGAGAGGGACAGGTGAGGGACAAATGGTACAACTACAACAGTTGAGCAGCTGTTTTTCTCCCACTCTTTAGTACCACAGGAAATGAAGGAAATCAAATAAAGGTATACAATTTCTACGTCTGGTGCCTCTTTCCAGCAGACTCTGCAACTTCCTACAATGCAGATTCCCACTTAGTAGAGCATCTAGAGATAGGACTTCAGGGAGGTCTGAGAGGGAAGTCAAGGCAACCTGGTGAGCACATGGGACTGTTTCTGCTTCCTTGGCTGAAGTCAGGTCTATGTGGTCTGCTATGTGCAAATGTTGTGATGTGTTCTAATTCTTATCTTCTCCACCTATTACTGTACTTTTTACTGATTAAACGACTCTCAAGAAATGAATATATTTTTCAGTTTTAGAGAGCACATTTACTCCAAGAAAGCTTTCTCTTGGCTTAACATGTGTGTGAGGTGATATGCTGTTAGAGGGAGGTGTTGCCTGCTCCAAGCTTTAAAACCCATTTCAGTATTCAGGACAAAGAAGGAGAGAAAGGAGCTGACAACGGAGGAAAGAAAGGAGCTGACAGAAAAGGAGAAAAAGAGAAAGATGCCAACAAAGGTGGTGAAACAGCCTTGTCAGGTAGACAGGGGACAGCACTCTAGGAGCTGTGACTCGACTGAGCATCCGAGTACCATACTGCTACTTGTACACACCCATTTGGTTAAATATATGTCTTTGTGCAGTTGAAGAATGTGCAGGAGGACAACTTTCTAGCCTAATAAGCAGGAGCTGTTCTAGTCATTCCCTTATATGAACTGGCTTAAAGACTATTAATTGGGATGTGATGGGAGGTGTGGGAGGTGGGCGACGTGGGAATCCCAATGGGTTCCGTGTAATATTTTGGGTAATCTAAGCACCTCTTAAAATATATGTATATATATATATATAACATTTTTGTAAGCAAATACACATATATGCATATATATTTATATATCATTTTGCAAATGTTTGTATGTATTGTGAGAATTTTGATTTTTACCCATAATAAAAAAATAAAAAATAAAAAATAAATAAAAAAAGACTATTAATTGGGGTCTCAGTTGATTGTTTCTTGGTTTGTTGTTTCTTGGTTCTTACTAATGGTTAATTTTATAAATAAATTTCTTTCGGTTCATGTGGTTATCTATATCTGTTATTGACTTTAAAAAGGAATTTAAAATTATTTGATACTTCAGCCATATTTTATATAAAATTATTTATGCCTGTTAAAAAAACTAACAAAAACAAAAAACAAACAAACAAAAAAAACCCCATTTCTCAATCTTGATGATGTAAGAATTTAGATCTCTAGCAGACCTGCAAGAAGCTCAGATTCCTCTCACAGACAAGAATGTCAACCATATAAATCAAATCTAAGACTAAATTGGACAAAAGCTTCCTTAGCAATTACTCAAACTGAATTTTAACAATAAAGTGAAGGACTTCAATATCGAATACACTGAATTTTATTGTGTATGCTGGAAATCTTTACACAGAAAACCAAAATGGGTGCCAAGAAAACCAGAATTCACTTATCTCCGTTCCTCCAGTATTCTTTCTGAGAAAGAAAGGGCTATATTGAATTTTTCCTTTGTCAATCATGTGAGAAAAAGAAGATTCTCTTTAGTGTTACTTTTTTTTTTTCTCAATTCCTTTGCATTTAGCCTTTTTGGGAGACAGAAAAGATATGCATAATAAGAATAAACAAACAAATAAAACCAACCAGATCCTGAAAATCAGAAGCTCAGAATCTTACCCCTGCTTGATAAAGGTGAGCCTGTATAACATATTCCATCAAACTTTGTTATATTAGAAATTGGTCACTATAGTGATCCCAAAAAACGATGTTGACATATATAATCTCAAGAAAATGTTATTAACTGTTCTCAATGGAGAAGGCATTGGAATTCTTCATTAGGAAAAATTAGACTTTATAATAAAACTCAGCAAGCAGAGTACCTAGATTGTACTTCCAAACTTTGAGAGTTAATATATTTGAAAACCGAATAATTATTGCTGATAAATGCTTACAGAAACCATAGCACAAAAGACATCTTTCTTCATTTAACAAGCAGAATTTGAAGGCTCATTTACAGGAAATATTAAACAGAATGATGTTTCTTTGATTTTCAAACAACTCATTTATACTAGATTTGCTTTTTAAACCTTCTAATGATACAAGTGTACTTTTACTTTGTTTGCAACAGCCATCTTATTTATCACTTCATTGAAGCTTTGTTAAAAGGTTCAGTTTGATGTATTTTATCTTTTTAAATTCACATATAAAGTCTTCAGAAGTTCAAAATACATCAGCACTGGGGAAAATGATCAGGGTAAATTGCATTGGATTCAGATTTCTATCTACAGATAAAAATAAATGACTTGTAGCCAGTTAGTAAATGTCAGCTTAAAAGGAAACGTTAAAGCAGAAGCTAACCAATACATTTTTTGTAGTTGTTTTTACAAGTGCTTTAAAAATGTCAGGAAAAAGGATAGAATCTTTCTAATAACATTAAATAATGATTTTGCCCACTGTGTGTGCTTGTTTTATGTACACACATGCTTAAGGTACTAGAGCTATTCACAGCCTAGAATCCACAAACGCTCCAATTCCTGAGGATTTTCAGGTTACACTAATGGCAAAACTTGTCACTTTAAAATTTGTTCATTATACACCATTATAATATTTTCAGTGAATTTTGTTATAGAATTAGCATAAAATGTTGCATAATCCCATGAATCAGAAGCCCAAAACTATATTCATCATGGTTGCAATCTCTATTCATGTGTGTCTATCATCTACTTATCTATCTTCCCATTAGCCATGTGGTTTTACACCCATTTACTTGTACTTGTAAAAAATACAATGAAAACATTTTCTCATGCCCTTAATATCTTTGAAAACGTGAATTTAATGTATAAAGAACATTAAATCATATAAATATACATAATTGATATAAATATGTATAACATTATTATTATATTATTTATTATGAATAATTAAAATTCTTCCAGTAAATTTCTTGTCTATATTTATAATTGTCAACAAAAGATAAATTTCCAGCAGAAGAATGTTTTTAACATGGCTTGCGCCCTTTCACTATTGAACATTTAAACTGCTTTACTTCATGATCTTCAGTATATGTGTATGCCAAAGTGAAGTTCCATTTTTAAATATACGATGCAAAGCATCTCATGAACTCATCATTTCTTTGCATTTATATTTCTTTTTTAACATCATAAATATTCAAAGAATGCTTTATTAGCTGTTTCTTTAGCATAAGATTCTACATTGGAGGTGGGATAGCTAAGTGGTATTTATTTGGATAATTTTGTCTAGAACTCTTCCATTAGAAACTCTTGTTATAGACTATTTTAAAATCTGCAGATATTTTTTTATGACAGAATGTCTCTAACATTTCTCTCTGAATGTAAAACTGAATATTATGCTAGCTCCATATTTAGAGTGAGCTGATTTTGACAGCTTTCTAAAATGTCACAATTCAATTGTATTGACTAAAACACACACACATATACACATACACACACATATATACAAGTTATTTCACATAAAATTCTGGAAAATCGATCCTTCATAAAAAATATTGTTAAATCTACACAGCACTGGGTTAGCCCGCCTGCGAGATGACAATTAGCCAGAGTTGAGTAGGGTTGCTATTCAACTCTGAATAGCAAGTTCCTCATTTGTTCAGTATTATTCATTTTTTCTTACACGGTAGGCCTATGTAGTTTTCAAATGAAAGATTCTTAAGTTATATAATGGCAAAGCAACTAGTTTTGCAAAAATTTAAATTAATTGGTTTTTTAAAAGCAGAACCAAGAAGATTACTTATTTGTTTCTTTTATTGTCTCTGAAACACAGAAATTTGCTTTCTAATATCAAAAAAAATTGTATGACTTGATATTGTAATATAAATTCTCTATTGTATATATTCCTTATCTGCCTTCTTCCAATAAATCCCATTCAGACTCAGTATGACACAATCCAATTAATTTCCACTTAGGGCAAGTAAGAACATTTAGTACAATATTTTGTCTAATACAAGTCTATGTTAGCTGTTCTCTGCTGTGTATGCATGTACATAATTAAAACAGAACTCACCTGTGATGAAAAGAAGTGAGTTTATGTTAAGTCAGTATTTCACCTTATCCTTTAGAAGTAGGAAGGTGGGAATGTGAATGATATACATTTGAGAAATTTTTTCTCTCTCTTCTATGGTGGAATGGAATATTCTCAGTTATTTTTAAATTGGTGTATAGGTAAGGCTTCTGGATTGGTGAAATGGAGAAGCTTGGCAATTTCCAATCCCAAAAATGCAATGATAAAACTAGACAACATTGTCAAAAACAACCACTTGAGGACTCTGGAAATCGCTCAAGGACAGTCTGAGAAACATTTATTCAAGAATAATTATTCTACCCTGTGTAAGAATAATAGGAGCCTGTAGCGTTCTTGACTGGGGCTTTTTCCATTCACCCCTGCCAAACCGTCTGGGTCTTAGTAGAGTCCCAGGGAAGGACACGACTTGAAAACCAGAATCTTTGCTGCCAAAAGGTACACACTTGATTTGGAATGGAGCACATAAATATCCCATATTCAGGAGAATTACCAAAAACAGTAATAATATGAATGACAAACAAATGAATGGGAAAGTCCAACAACACAGTTAACCTAAGTTGCATTTCTGGTTGGGGATGGTAAATAAGTAAAGACCAGCAGACTATCCAGAAACATAAAGGGAAATTTGGAAAACTAAATGGTAAATGTGGTACTGATAAGATCCTACCTATTGCTGGCAGTCTGGAAAGTTGCATACTAGAACAAGGCTCACACAAGGGCACACAAGAGCAATCAGGGAGGTTCCTTGCTATTCACATGTAGATGGCTGGATGTGAGGCCATCTACATATGCAAAGAAAATGAGACGGCCTGGAGGAAAGTAAAAACCAAAATAGGTGTAAAAACAGCCTAATTTTTTTCATTTTACTTGCATCTCATGCAACAGCCATCAACAGAGAATTGAAGCCTTACTGATTCAAGATATTTATGCCCAATATTTTGACCAATCATTTTAACTGACCAGAAAAACACTACTTAAAAAATTAAGACAAAATAAATGCATTCCCAGATAATCAATGACTGAGCAATTTCATTGTTAGTATATCAGCCTAACAAAAAAAATACTAAAGGGCACCCTTCAGGCTGAAAGAAAATATGAGCCAATAATTCAAATCCAAATGAAGAAATAAAGAACATTGCTAAATACACTCACATAGGAAAATATAATAGGCAGTATAATTATATTTTTTCTTTCTTAAGTGATTTAAAAGACAGACTGTATGAAACAATAATTGGAAAACTGTTGTTGAATTTACAACATATATAGATGTAATGTACATGGCAAAAATACACAAAGGGGGAGGAAGAAAACAATGCTATTTGGAGCAACATTTCTATCTTTTATTAGAATTAAATTAATATTAATCTGTTGTAAGCTATGATAAATTAAGGTACATATTGTAACCTCCAGATTAACCAATAAGAGTAAAACTAAATATTATACAGTAAGCAAAGCAACAAAAGATTTAAAGTGTTATGCTAAAAAATATCTTTTCAACACAAAAGAAGACAGTAAAGGAAAAATAGTAAAGGAACAGTAAAGACACAATAAAGAGAAAACAAATAGCAAGATGGTAAATTTAAATGCAACCATATAAGTATATTAAGTGTGAATGGACTAAACAGTCCAATCCAAAGGCAAATACTGTGATCCTGGGTATAAAATCCATATCCAACTCTGTACTTTCTAAAAGAAATGCACTTCAGATACAAAGATGCAAGAAGCTTGAAAAAAAATGGGTTGGAAAAGATTTACCATGTAAGCAGTAACCATATGAGAGGCAGTTTAGTTACACGAATTTTAACTTTACTATCTTAAATATACTGTTTTAGGAACAAGATAGATTTTAACACAAAAAAATGTTGTTAGAAAATGTTAGTAAAACAGAGTGACATTTTATAATGACAAAAGAGTCAACTCATTAGAAAAAGATAACAATTAAAAATGTAGATGGAATTGATAGAATTGAAAGAAGAATTAAATAATTCAATGAGAATAGTTGGGTACTTTAAGACCCTACTCTCAATAAAAGATAGAACAGCTATATAAAAAATCAGCAAAGATGTAGAAGACTTGAACAACTTACTGTTCTATTAACTATTTTTGTTTGTTTGTTTGTTTTTTGTATTGTTTTTGTTTTTTATTTTACCGGGAGGTCCCAGGGATCGAACCCAGGTCCCTCCATATGGGAGAGGGATGCCCAACCAGTTGAGCCACATCCACCCCCCCTCTATTAACTATTAACCAACCTGAGATGATATCTATAAAACACCTTACCTGACACAAAAAATTATATATGCTTTTCAAGAGAACATGGAAGAATCTGTTTAATAGGAAATAAAAAAGTTTTAATAAATATAGAAGAATTAAAAATCATACAACATATATTCTCAGACATAAAAAATCAAATTAGAAATCAACAATGGAAAAGTATTTGAAAAAAAATTTTAATTAAAATTTTACAACACATTTCTAAATAACCCATGGGTCAAGAAGAAATTGCAAGGAAGACAGAAAATATTTTGAACTAAATGAAAATTAAAACAATATATAAAAATTTATAAAAGTAGTACTTACAAGAAATTTATAGCTTTGAATACCTACTTTAGAAAAGACAATCTATCTCAAATCAATAACAAATTAAGAAATTTAAAAAGAGGATATATTAACTGCTAATAAGCATATGATAAAATGGTTAGCATCATTAGTCTTTAGGGAAATGTAAATTGAAACACTGTGATTCTACTTCATACCCACTGACTGCAAAAAAAAAAAACACACAATTACAATAACAAAATTTGTTTAAAATAAAACCTAAGGAATATGAGAAAGTAAATTAAATTTGTTATCTATAGGCAGCATATTTTTACTTTATTATTATTATATGATAAGTGTTGAGGTTTTCACGAAAAGAAAAACATTTATATTATAGATATAATGCATATATATGTTGAATATATATTACGTTTTATCTTTTGCAATTTAGAATATATATACCCTATGCTAAGAATGTCACAAACACATGTTAAGCAGCCATTCTCCAGTCTTCTTTTACTCCCACCTCCTTTTCTGTTGCAAGCCATTCCACAACCTTGTGTTGATGTTATATCTAATGAAAAGACCCTGCCAGACCTTGAACCTCCAAACCAGGAACAAGCAACCCCAGATGTTTATCAGAAAAGGATTCATCGGTGGCAGGGCCTCCTCCCTTGGAGGTTGATACAATCCACACTCAAATAGTATAGATCGGTCTCTCTTCTCCAATGAGAATTGGAAATGTGTGGAGCTGCCATGTATCAACTCCAACCCAAAGCAGATATAGACCACCCCAGAAGACCTGCCATGATGGAACTTCCTCTGCTCTTCTGACACTTTGTGTTTTATAAGTGACGAGGAGATGTGCCATTTCTGGACTTTTTATTCTGTACAATAAGGGGAACATTTGCTGAAACTTTCTGTTGTTCCCTGAGCCTGTGTTCTCATGATGCACTGTTGTAGCAACTTGCTCCATGCCTTATAAGTTCTAGTCTCATTAGTTAAAATTTAAAATATTTTTAAAACTATATAAATATTAAAACAAAATAATAAAACGGTGCATTTTGAATCCCTCTATGATGGAAACATAACTTTTTAAAGTACAGGAATGTGGACAACTTTTTTTCAAACATTTTCATAATGATTAATATCTATAGATTGACCTCAAATATAAACAACAAATTTGTTGTGCACAGAATTCCACCTTGATCAGTTGGGGGGAAATATATGTTGCTCATCTTCCTTACAGTATTTAATATTGTAGAAAATGTGTAGGTCATCATAATTTATGCTTTTCTTTACACTAATTTTATAAGCAATATAATATATCTTTGCTCACTATATACCTTTTTCTTTTTAATTCTTTAAATTACTCCAATATTGTTATGTCTAAGATATTTTGTTCAAGATTGAGAACTGAACACAAATGTTCTTATTTTTCATTTGAAATTTTACCTATAGAAAAATTGTCTATGTGCTTAAGTAATGGTAATTTAAGTATATCAGATTGCTTTTAAACTTAGAAAAATTAGAAAAACTAAGGACATTAAAAAAATAAGGAAAAGAACCCCAAAAATGGTGAGCCTAAATTTGTAGACCCTTTTTCCAGAAGATATTTTCTTATTTCCCAAGATAGAACTCATAGCTTGAACGATAAGCAGGGTAATGAGCTGACTAATGAGGGTGGGTGGATGAAAATTTGAGTTTAGAACCAGCTAAGGAAGTAGGTACTTGTAAATTGCCTAATCTCTGAGTTTGGATCTCAATAGCTACCCACTAGAAGTAAAGACAAATTTGAAATAGACTGGGTCTCCATGTGTTGGAGCACAACTGAGCCCTCTTACCTGATAGCCTACATCCATAGCAATGTGTCAGAAAAAAATGCAAATGTAAACCATCTCGTTGAGAAGGTTCATCAGCCCATGATTCAAATTATCATTACAATTTTCTTTATAAAATATCCAACAAAAGTATTTTCTATATAAATAAACAGCATGGAAATTAAGCAGATACATGTTTAGACAAAACAAAGTAACCAGGTAAAATAATTAGAATTTAGAAAGAGATTTACAGAATAACAAGAAAATGGAGTTAGCAGGTACAAATTTTAAACTGATTATATTAAATTTATTCAAAGAAATAAAAGATAAGACCAAGAATTTTCACTGAAAAATGAAAACTAAAAATACAATAATAAAACAAGAACATAATACATGGGTTAAGAGCAGATTAGATAAAATTAAGAAAAATTTATAAATGATAACATCCAGAATGAAGCCCATCAAAATTAGAATTGAAAATGTATAACAGAGCATAAGACAGTTTTCAGTGAAAGAACACAGTGTAATGGGAGTAGGTTTTAGTTTTCTATTGTTGCGTTAACAAAGTATCACAAACTTGGCAGCTTAATAGCAATACATTTTTTGTCCCTCTGAGGTACATGCAGAAGCACATACAGCTCATAATCAGAGACAGGATGTTACCACATTTGACTATATATTATACTTCAACCTGTAAAAAATAAACAAAACTAAAAGAGAAAAACATCCATTTGTTATCTCATAATTCTGAAGCTCAAAAGTCATAGTGAACTTAGCTAGGTTACCTGTTTTATGTCTCATCGGCTAAAATCAAGTTGTCAATAAGGCTGACATATATATATCAAAGAAAACACTCTAATTTTAAATTGTTCATGTTTAAGCCCACCCAGATAAAGTCCCTATTTTATGGTCAATGATTAATAACCTTGATTTCATCTCCAAAAATCCTTTTTGCCATGTATTGTAATTATGGGGGAAAACTTTCTTGGTTTTCTCAGGGCTCCAATAAATAGCCCTAACCTACAGATGTGTATACAATATAGAGAAAGACAATGATTACTTTCACTTCCCCTAGAAATATTTTAGTTTTCACATAATATGAGGATTCCTTTTTTTTTTTTTTTCCCGGAGACTGCGGGGAAGATTTTTTTTATCATTCCCAGGGCTGACGCTAAAAACCTCCATTTAGATGTCTCACCAAATCCTGAGGGACCGACACTGAAAACGGATGTACACACTGTCCTCCACGCAAAGGCAACCACAGAAGCCCTGGAGTTCATCCCTTACATAGTGGTGTCACTAGAAGGAATATTTACAGAAGGTTCCCCTTTCAACTGAGCCGGCTCCGCCTCCCCCCTGCGTGGAGATTCCCAGCCTAGTTAACTGCTCTGATCCAAAAGGATAAGAAAACTTTCTTATCTCCTCATGAAAGCCAAATGTTTACAACTCAGACTAGACCCTTAGGTTGAGCTCCCAATATGACAAAAGATTGGAGACAAAGAAACCTTAGCTTATCTGGCCATTGGAACAAGGGGTTTATATTCCAAAGGGTTAGAGAGAGAACCTAAGACCTTGATCCATGCCGTCTAAATTGACCAAAGGTTTTTCTCCTCCTTTTAAGATGGTAGATAAATGAAAAAGAAAAAAAAAAATCCATTGATTTTAAAAAGTGAGTTTTTCCAGGACAAATCTGCTATATTTCTAATATCTAAGGAGTGATGAAAAAAGTAAAATAAACATTACCTATTGATGAGGTTAAAGAATATGTTCTTAGCCCCAGGAATTACCTGGGTATAATAGTAATATTTAAAATAATAAACAAATATTTAATATCAAAGTTTCTACATTCTGTAGGCTACAATTCTCACAAGTGACTGATAGAGGACCTAAAAGTGCATCACTGCGGGTGACTAAGCCCTAGACATTTGTCCCCACTGATGTGACATCTCTCCTATCAGCTTCCAAGTTCCAGGCTTCCTGTGACTTTGCAATTTTTATAATGTCTTTAAAAAGTACAGGTCAAGTGACTTATGTTGCATGATTAACATGGAAAACCATGCAGCTATTTGGATGAGGTAGACCTATATGTAACAACATGGAAACATACCTTCTATATATTGCTAAGTGTAATATAATAATTAAAGCAAGTTGCAGAACAGGATGTATTGAAGACAACTAGATAATATGTATTAAAATGTGTAATGCTAATGCATAGCAAAATTTCTTGAAGGATTCCTGGGGGGAAAGGAGTGAAGTGCTGTGATTGGTTGGAAAGAATAGGAGAAAAACACAGGAAGGAAAACAGATATCTTATTCTATATACTTTTATAGGCTTTTCCCCTCCCGGCCAAATACAAATACTTTGTATTTTCCTGTTGTGCTTTTGTAATAAAAACAAAACATAAAAAAATAAAAGATTTCTTGATATGTTTTCTTATGAATATAAAATATTCTTTTGAATTTAATGTGAAATATGAGATGATTAGGTTTTGACTATTAGATGCATTCATGGGGAAACCAAATTTGCTCATTAAATCATAATATCTTTCTGTTCTTTTGTGCCAACCAAGTATGTAGAAAAAGTATATAGTTATATGATAGTTTGCCCTATGAACTCACCTTTATAGAGTGTCAGTAAATATAACAACCCACAGGGATATCTTTCTGGTGTTTTATTAAATATTCTGACGCTATCTTTATATAAATTGTAAGTATAAATTATTAACCTATGCCTAAGGAAGAATCTGTCTATACATTTATAATTAGTAAGTTTAGAAACAGAAAAATGAAATATTTTTTAAGCAAATCAATTTTATTGATACATATTAATAAAGCATACAATTTATCCAAAGTGTATAATCAATGGTATTTGGTATAATCACATAGTTGTACATTCATCACCTCAATCATTCTTAAAGCATTTTCATTATTTGAATAATAATAATAAACAAAAAACATACAAACAAACAAACAAGGAAAATCCTCCCCTCTCAATCTCTCTGTTTCCCCTGCTGTACATATCTGCTATTTTTGACTATTCTTGCACAATTATTTATTTGTTTATTAAACAGCTTTATTTAGATCTATTTACATACCATATGATCCATCCAAAGTGTATAGTCAATGGCTTTTTTTAGCTGCTAAAAATACCTTTATTGTAAAAGAGCAAAATAAATACAAAAAGAGATGGCAAGACATTAAAAATTTTAAAAGAGAGTACAAGGCCAGGTTAAATTTAATATAATCAATTATAAGAAATAGATGACATAGCAACAAACATTGACAAATGTAAATAATAATTCTAAAACAGTAGAAATCATACTGCCATAACATAATTCTACTTTTTATATTACAGCTCTAATTATTGGACATGATCTCTAAGAATGAAATAAATTATTGGTTTAGTTATTTAATTTCCATTTAGGTCATAATTTTTTCTGAATAATCAACTTTCTATTTGGAAATTCTTCACATCTTACTGGAATGAATTACAGCAGATAACAATATGCCAACTCATAATTTTATGAGGCAGAAAAACTCAAAATCTTCTTCAACAGTGGTCATGCTGAATCAAAATTGGTCCAGATGGATTATTTTAATTAAGGAATATGCAAAAGAAAGGGTTAAAGAAAAATGAAGTATCCAAAAACATATCTCTTCTCCAGTTCTCCTCAAATAAAAGCAAGTGTTTATTTTGTATGAAGAAACATACAGAATACTGATGGCAGGAACAATTTGCTACTTGCACTGAGTAATTATTGTTCATATACTATATAGCTATTTTGCATTTATCTTGTCTACTGCAGCTCTTTTTTGGTTACTATTTGCATGGAATACCTTTTTCCAAATTTTCACTTTTAATCTCATTGTGTCATTTTGTCTGAGGTGGGTCTCTTGTAGACAACATCTAGATGGCTCATATTTTTTAATCCTTTCTATCAGTCTATGTTTTGATTGGGGAGTTCAATTCATTAACATTCAGTATTATTACTGTAAAGGCATTACTTACTTCATCCATTTTGTTCTTTGGTTCTCTGTTGTCATACCATTTTATTGTCTGTCTTCTTATCCTTTAGTTTACCTTTCCTAATAATCTTCATTTCAACACTCTTCTCCAAATCTTTCATGGTTTTTTTTTTTTTTTTTTTTTCTTTCTTTCTTTCCTTTCTGGCTGCAGCATTCCCTTTAGTATCTCTTGTAATTCTGGTCTTTTGGTAATATAGTGTATCAGTTTTTGTTTGTCTTTGAAGACCTTGAACTCACCTTCATTTCTGAAGGACACTTTTGTTGGATGCAGAATTCTTGGCTGGCAGTTTTTCTCTTTTAGTAGTTTAAATACATCATACCACTTTCTTCTTGCCTCCATGGTTTCTGGTGGGAGGTCAGCACTTAATCTTATTGAGTTTCCCTTTTATGTGATGCTTTGCTTCTCTTGCTGCTTTCAGAATCCTCTTTTTATCTCTGATATTTGTCATTCTGAATAGAAGGTATCTTGGGTAGGTCATTCGGATTTATTCTGTTGGGGTGTGTTGTCTTTCTTGGATATTAATATTTATATCCTTCATAAGGGTTGGGAAGTTTTCAGTCATTATTTCCTCAGATATGCTTTCTGCCCCTTTTCCATTCTCTTCTCCTTCTGGGACACCAAGAATGTGAATGTTTGTGCATTTTACATTGTCATTCAATTCCCTGAGACTCTGTTCCAATTTTTCCTTTCTCTTCTCTCTCTGTTCTCCTGTCTTTTCCAGTTCAGATGTTCTGTCTTCAAAATCACTAATTCTGTCTTCAAGAAATTCAAATCTGCTCTTATGTGCCTCTAATGTATTTTTTATCTCATCCATCCTGTCTTTCATTCTCATAAGTTCTATTACTTATCTTTGCAGGCTTTCAAATTGTTCTTTATGCTCTCCCAGTGTCTTCTTAATACCCTTTATTTCTTTCACCATTTTTTCTATAAATTCTTTGAAGTGATTTAGGAGAGTGATTATCACACCAACAGAATTTAATTGTCTTAAATTCTGTATTTCTTCAAGATATTTGGTATGTTCTTTTGGTTAGGCCATCTTTTCCTGTTGCCTAGTATATCTTGTAATTTTTTGCTGATGTCTAGGCAGCTGAATATGTTAGTGAATTTATTCTGATGGCCAATTTCTCTTGCCTATTGTTTTTAATTTTTTTCACAACTTTTCTTTGATATTTGGTTCAACTTATTTTCAATCTTTAAAATTGCCCACCCTAAGTTTTCAAAATTGGGCCATGAACTCACTAGTAGGGCACTGATTTCCTCCTAGGGGTTGGATACAGAGACCATAAACAATTTTTGTACATGCAATTTCCAGACTGGCCAGCATATGATGCTAGTTAATGCACTTTTCCACTGAAGTGTTTGTCTCCTCTTTCCTGTGTTCCTGTGTTGAATCTCCAAAGCTGTGATTCAAAGCAGGCTATGCTGGCTGGATTCACTGAAGAAAGCACCCTGACCTTCCCGCCTGCCCCTTTTCCCTTAAAACAGCTGACAGGAAGGAAGATGTCTGTTCCACTCTCAGCTGGCTACAGTGAGCCAGGGATTTTACCCAAGTTTAGTATCCTGGGGTGAGGGAAGGAAGCCCTTCCTGGGTGCCACAGGGGCTTGGTGAGTCGTGTTTGTCATTTCAGCCTCTTCATCTCTCTGTCCCTCACTCTCCTGGGAATTGTGTAGCACTGCCCTGGTCTGCTGTCTCCCAAAGCAGGTCCTCCTGCCAGTTTTTGCCTCTTTCTCCATTTGTGTGTGTGTGTGTGAGAGAGAGAGAGCATTCAGCTCTGCCTGTTAGTCTGTCACCATCTTCCCACAATTCTTGAAAAATGAAATTGTGATGATTAAAAAGTTGTCAGAGGATAAAGTAAGGAACCTGGAGGAGAATAACAGATGATGATTGTAAATAACTACATATATGTAGATAAACCTATTCTAGTTGTGAAGATGTGTATAAGTTTTCAAATAAATTGGGGAAAATTTGGATTTCATATGACTAAATTACACTATGCTGAATACAGTTCCAGTTACTGACTGATCTGAGAATATATTTGTTCGAATATAGGAAACAAAAGAGAAATAATCTTATAGATAATGGAAATAGGGTTTCACTGAGCATGTGCAAGAATGATGACATTGTCACTTAATGTTTTAAGGGATACAAATTTAGTCATTGTGGAGTCTAACAGAGGAAGAAAATGCACTTCTACTTTCATAAAAATTGGATATAATGAAATTCTATGTTTTGCAGCATTTTGAACAGATGTGTATGGGGAAAAAGACAGAGTGAGAAGGGGCACCCATGAAAAAGTTTAAAATGTGAAAAAAAAATAAAGATAACATTACTTTAAAAATAATGTCTAGCACTTTAAAATAGGTCTGGAAGTACTTAGATGTATTTAATAATTTGGAAAAGCATAAAATAGACCTGAAAATGACTTTATGAAATAAACAGACTGACAATTAGAAATTCTGTCTCTTGGCTTTCAGATTACACAGCACTCTTTGAAGTGTTAAAGTATACTCAAGAAATTAGAAACTTCTAATGAAATAAGAACTGATAGAAAATACTGAGAAACTCTTGATTTTTATTCCACTCAAGTTATATTTATTTTTTAAGTCAAAGCAGATGACATAAATACAACAATATAACAATAAATTGCTAAACTTGCAAAGGAATGCCTTATGTTCTTCAGGAATTATACTCCTGAAATTGCTTGCCATCAAAATTATTTATGTTTATGCTAAAATATCAAACTAAAATTGTGTGATGATTGTCTGGTGGAGGTCTATATGCCATTTAGACTGGTTATTTATTTTCCCCTTATTAAATTTCAAAATGTAAGTGGTATAAAAGTTTAATAACATAGAAGGTCAGTAAACAAAATTTTTAATTTTTTTGATGATGTCTTTATGTGAATTAAAAGCAAATGCAGCATGTGATTGGTTTTGTGTATATATATTCATGTATAATTTCCTAACTTGGCAATTTTATACTAATATAGAATTGCATTATACAGAGATTCAAGTAAGATATGAATGAAAAATGTATTTATGAATATTAATTTTCACACACTTTTATGACTTTAAGAGCATATAATGTACAAATCATACCAAGTTGATTTGCTTATTCTATAAGCATTTATTAACTTCCACTCAGTGGGCAGGTTACCTGGTATCCTAACTAGATATTTTGCATCCTATACCAACCCAACTATCCTTAAAGGCAATACTTAAAAGAGGGGTATGTATATAATGAAATTTCAATAACAATTTCACATATTTTTGATGAGGAAGGTATTTTAGATATCATCAGGTTGAGTCTATTATTTTATACATTAGAAAATTTTAAATTGGAAAGTTTAAATGACTTATACAAAGGGTTGTTAGATTTAGAACCTATAATTATTTATTTTCTCTCTTAAAAACAATTGTTTTTGAAGCTGGGATATGAGGAACCATGTGGTCAGGGAATTCACACATATTCTACTGAGTGCTTTAGTTTTCATCACCCCAGAGTTTTTGCACTACAATTGATCCCTATTTTAATAAATGACTATCAATGGCAATTCCAATCTGCCAGTTGCTTAGGCTAAACACTGTGGAGACAATCTTTACTATTGTTTAATATAACACGAGCAATCCATCAGAAATGACCAAAATCCATACCGTAGATGAGAAACTTTTCCTGTAAAGGGACAGCTTGTAAATATTTTAGGCTTTGCAGGCCATACAATCTTTGGCACAACTAGTCAACTCTGCTTTTGTAGTGTGAATCAGTCAAAGACAATAATGTAAAGGAATGGGTGTGGCTGTTGTGGTGGTTTTGAACTAGTGTATGTACTCAAGAAAATCATGTTCTTAAAGTTAATCCATTCCTGTGGGTGTGAAACCATTGTAAATAAGATCTTTTGATGGGGCTATTTCATTTTGATGATGCTATTTCATTCCTCATTCAGGATGGGTCTTAATCCTCTTACAAACAGAATGAATAAGAGAGAGAGAGAAAGAAAGCTATGGAAGCAAGAAGCAAAGAAACCTACAAGAGGAGAGAGACCAGCAGACAGAGCAGCAGACAGTTCTTCCTTGTGTCTGAAGAACCAAGGATTGCTGGTAGCTGGTCTTTGGGCAGTATTACTTTGATAATGCCTGATTTGGATATTCTCACAACTTCAAACTGTAAGCTAATAAATTCCCATTGTTGAAAGCAAACCAATTTCATGGTATCTGCTTTGAGCAGCCTAAAAAACTAAAACAACTATATTCCAATAAACCTTTACTTACAGAAACATACTGTGGCCCTGATTTTATATAAGGGCTATAGTTTGCTAATTCTTTTTATGACCTTCCAAATGTATCCAGAATGTATAAACATCTTCTTAATAATACCCACTGCTACCTCCCTCAATTTACATAATAATCACTATGATGTTGTCTCACCTGGGCTCTCTGAAAATGCCCCACAGACTTGAGTCTAGATTGTGGCTTATACTAGGCAATGGGAGGTCTTTATTTAATCATATTTCAATTTAACTTTTGCCTAGGTAGAAAAGTCTCATGATTCACAAATAAAAAACATAGTAAAAGATAATATGCACTTGGGATATCTCTGCCAATTTTCCTCCCCAATCTTGCTAGTAGATAACCATGGTTGTTATTTTCATTGTGTGTTTTACAGATTTGATAGATAGATCAATAGACATTAGATGATTTTTTTAAACAAATAGTGTCATACAATATACAATAATCTGCCTCTTGCTTATTATTATAGATTCCCAATTTTAACATAAAGAGCATGCTAATTTTTTACAGTTGTGTTTTTTTAAAAAAAAATTTATTTATTGAAGTATATCACTCATACATAAACATACATAAATAATAAGTGTATAGCAATAGTTGTGACCTTACAAAATAACACACATAAAATCATACAGCATACTCATACCTCACCCTACCACAAACACTTGTACTGTTGTTAAACATTTTTAGCTAATGATTAAAGAGCATCCTCAAAATATTACTACTAACCAAAGTATTTTCCCCCAACCCTCCCTGTTATTATTATTATTATATCATTTATACCTGATCATACATAAACAATAAGTATATAGTAAAAGTTGTGAACTTACAAAGCAAATATTCATATCATGCAGAGGTCCCATAAATCAACCTTCCATCAACACCTTGAATTGTTGTGAGACATTTGCTACAAGTTATGAAAGAATATTGTCAAACACTTACTGCTGATTATAGTCCTTATCTTACATTTGGTGTATTTTTTCCCCAACCCACCCTATTATCATTTTTTAAATATATCTTTATGACAGAAGTTGTAAACTTACAAAATAATCATGCAGAATTCCCAAATAACACCCCTCTATCAATACACCATACCATGGTGGAACATTTGCCACAGATTATGAGATAATATCATCTGACCATTACCAGGTCCACAGCATACATTCGGCACACATTTTCCATACTCCCCCATTAAAAACACAGTACATCTTTGGCATAGATGCAAGAATATTGCATTATTACAGTCCATAGGTCACTCCAGTTGTATTTTTCCCATGCCTCTCCACATTCCCACCACCCTGCAACAGTGATGTACATCTGCTCTAGCTCACAAAGGACATTCTTGCATCTGTACCATCAATCACAATTCTCATCTACTTCTAGGTTTAGTGTGCTATTCAATCCCTAGATTATTCTCTAACCTTCTGTCAATTGGAATTTACATCTTAGACTACTATTTTCAGCCACATATAAACCAGCTGTTACTCACTATAATGTGCTACCATCAACACTGTACATTTTCACAATTTTGCAGTAAAGCTAATTAAAACTTCTACATACATTACCAGTAGTCCATTTCAGTCCGCATCTTATCTCCTTTAAGAATCCACCACCTACCTCTAGGTCTTGAAGATATTTTCCTACATTTTCTTCTAGAAGCTTTATGGTTCTTGCCTTTATATTTAGGTTTTTTTATTCATTTTGAGTTAATTTTTGTATAAGGTGTGAGATAGGGGTCCTCTTTCCTTCTTTTGCTATGGATATCCAGTTTTCTCATCACTATCTGTTAGACAGACTGCTCTGCCTGAGCTGGGTGAGTTTGACAGGCTAGTCAAAAATCACTTGACTGTAGACGTGAGGGTCTGTTTCTGAACCATCAATTCGGTTCTATTGGTCTATGTGTCTGTCTTTATGCCAGTATCATGCTGTTTTTACCACTGTAGCTTGGTAATATGATTTAAAGTCCAAAAATTAGAGTCCTCCAACTTTGCTTTTCCTTTTTAAGATGTTTCTTTACATTCATGATCCCTTACCATTCCAAATAGATTTGATAATCATGTTTTCCATTTACTTAAAAAATGCTGTAGAATTTTTATTGCATTGAATCTGTATATCAATTTGAGTAGAATTGACATCTTAATGATATTGAGTCTTCCAATCTGTGAGCATGGAATGTTCTTCCAATTATTTAAGACTTTCAAAGATTTCTTTTAACAATTAGTTGTGGTTTTCTGAATACAAGTGCTTTACATCTTTGGTTAAGTTTATTCCTAAAAATTTGGCTTTTATCTGTCATATTTTATTTTCACCATTCTTGTGACACTTTTAATTACTTTTATTGATATAATCTTCATTTCTAGACTCTCATCCAGGCCTCTCTCTCCTGTCTTTTCTTTACAGGCTGTAGCATATCCTTTAGTATTTCCTGCAAATCTGGTCTCTTGGTTACAAACTCTCTCAGTTTCTGTTTATCTGCAAATATTCTAAACTCATCCTCAATTTTGAAAGACAATCTTGCCAGATGTAAGATCCTTGGCTGGAAGTTTTTCTCTTGCAGTATCTTAAATATGTCATATCACTGTCTTCTTGCCTCCATGGTTTCTGGTGAGAAATCGGCACTTAATCTTATTGGATATCGTGGTTAGGCTAATGTGTCAACTAGGCAAGGTAATTGTGTCCAGCTGTTTGGTCCAGCAAGCACTGGGTTAATTGTAATACAAGAGCATTTATGGACTTCGATCACCAGTGAGTTTCCTGCGTGGATGGTTGATTACATCTGCTTCAATCAGAGAGATTGCATTAGCAATGGATGACGCTTTTATTCAATCAGTTGAATGCCTTAAAACGGAAAGTGATTTCAACATTCAGAGAGAATTTCACAGCTCGTCTTTGGACAGCCAACTTCTCCCAGAAACTCATCAAGGACCTTTCATCAGACTTTCATTGGAGCCCCTGCTTTGCAGCCTGCCTGTGGAACCTGGACTTGTGCATCCACACAGTTGCATGAGAGACTCATAAAATCTCATATTATTGACAGATATCTCCTGTTGATTCTGTTTCCTGAGAGAACCCTGACTAAATACAGGTATCCCTTATATTTTATACATTGTTTTTCTCTTGCTGCTCTCAGAATTCTCTGTCTTTGGCATTTGACATTCTGATTAGGATGTGTCGTGGAGTTGGCCTATTTGGATTTTTTCATATTGGAGTATGTCATGTTTCTTGGACATGGATATCTATGTCCTTCAATAGGGTTGGGAAATTTTCTACCATTATTTCTTCAAATATTTCTTCTGCCCCTTTTCCCTTCTCTTCTTCTGGGACACCCATGACCTGTATGTTTGCACATCTCTTGCTGTCGTTTATTTCCCTGAGAACTTGTTCAAGTTTTTCCAATCTTTTCTTCATCTGTCTTTTTGTATGTTCACTTTCAGAAGCAATTTCTTCAATCCTTTCTTTTGCCTCCTCAAATCTGCTATTATATGATTCCAGTGTATTTTTAATTTCATTTATTGCACCTTTCATTCCCATAAGATCTGCTATTTTTCTATGTATGCTTTCAAATTCTTCTCTGTGCTCATCCAATATCTTCTTAATATCCTTAATTTCTTTAGCCATCTCATTGAATTTATTAAGGAGATTTGTTTGAATATCTATGATTAGTTTTCACAACTCCTTAATGTCATCTGGAGGCTTATCTTTTTCCTTTAACTGGGCAATATCTTCCTGTTTCTTGGTATAGATTGTAGTTTTTTTGTTGGTGTCTTGGCATCTGGCTTACTAGAGTACATATTCTGGGTGCAGTTTTTCTCTTTAGTTTAGGGCTTCCTGCCCTTTCTCTCTTGTTCGTTGTGTATTAGAAGCCAAGGATGTAGTTGGTGCGCTAAGCTGTGGAAGCTCAAGCTGCCCTCAGTGCCCCAAGGACTGATGAAGCTTCTCCCAAATGTCTCCTTTGCCAGGGGTAGAGACAGAGCCACAGCTGTGTGGAATAATCCAAGTCATGCAGGCCTAGACTTGTAGTTGCCCAGAGAGACAGATGAAGCTTCATGCCCCCTTTTCCCCTACCTGGGGCAGGGATGGTGCTGCAGGTGTGGGCAACAATCTATGAAGTGCAGGTCCAAGATGACCACAGTTGCCCTGGTAGACTTCCAATTATTCAGTCTGTGTCAGCCAAATGTACCTGCAGTTACCTGGATAGGCTGTTGCAGGGCCCACCAGCTTCCTTCCTGCTCGAAGTGGGGCTGAAGCCCAGGTTAAGACTGCAGGCCAATCTGGGTAAAAGAAATTAGTCTCTACCATCACCATGATTTTCAGTCAGCCCGGCTTCCCTCATGCTGGGGGTGGAGTCAAAATGGCACCTACCAGCCTCCTTCTGACTTGGACAGGTTCAATATTCAGCTATTTTTAGGGTTATGTTTTAGCCACTTGAATTGACAAATCAGTAGCTGAAATCGGTGGCCAACCGTCTCTTCCTCCCCTGTTTTTGGGAAATTGAGCTTCCAATTCCTGCCACAGAATAGCTCCTGAGGTGGCTTGCACCACCATAGTAGGATGATCACCAGCCTCCGAGGCATGGCCTGTAATTTCCCATCTCCCCCCCAGCCTCTTCCCTGTCTGATGTGGGCCAGGCTAGAGTTGCAATTTTGATTTTGATGCAAAAAAGCCGGTCCCTACCAACACTGTGATTTTCAGTCAACCCCACTTCCCCTCATGTCAAGTGTGGAGTTAAGATGGCGGCTCCCGACCTCTTTCTGACTTGGACAGGTTTAAACTTTAGCTTTTTTTTGGATTATACTTTAGCCCACCAAATTTACTAATCAGTAGCTGAAGTTAGCATCCAACCGCCTCTTCCTTACCCATTTTTGGGAAGTGGAGCTTTCATTTCCAGCCATGGAACAGCTCCTGAGGTGGCTTATGCCTCCAGTGGAGGGTGTGCAACAGCCTCTGTGGTGTGGAGTGGTCTACTTATGAATTTTCTTTGCAGATGGGCACTTTCTTCCTTCTACTCTTTCAAGCATGCTGCAGGATGCACATCAGGTCTCCTGGAACCCCCAAACAAATCCTTTAGTTAGCTCTGGGTGATTACTAACGGCCCTGTAGTAGGAGCTGATTATAGGAGCACCTTCCTCTACCACCATCTTGCTGGCTGTCTCAACAGTTGTGTTTTATTCCATTTTATTGGTATTCATCCAACTAGTTATATCCTGTTGGATGTTTAGGTTGTTTCTCAACTTTTGCTATAAAAATATCATGTACACTAAATATTATATTTATATTATTTAATAATTTTATGTGGACAATTATAGTTATATTCTTTTTTTTTTTTAATTGATTTTATTTTATTTTTTGGTGTATAGTTCTATGAATTCTGCCCACCCCCCACTTGCTGTCTGTGTCCATTCTCTGGGTCATCTTCTGTGTCTGTTTTTTGCCTTCTCTTCTAATTTTTCTCCTCCAGACTTTGGCAGGATTCGATCCTGGGGACATCTGATGTGGGAGAGAGGCACTCTGTCACTTGCACCACCTCAGTTCCTGGTTTCTGTAACATCTCGCATTGGCTTTCCCCTGTGTCTCTCTTTTGTTGCATCATCATCTTGCCACATGGCTCAGTGAGCCTGGCTTGCTGTGTGTCCGCGAGGGCCTCAGGCTCGCCACACATCTGCACGGACCTGTGGCTCACCTGCTCACCTTTTTTTATTTTTTTATTTTACCAAGAGGTCCCGGGGATTGAACCCGAGTCCTTCCATATGGTAGATGTATGCCCAGCCACTTGAGCCACATCCGCTTCCCTATATTCTTTTATATAGCTAATATTACAAAGAAAAAAGTGCACTTTTACCCTAGCATTTTTATTCTAGAAGATATAGATATAGATGATATAAATATATATGTAAATATAGGAATAGGTGAATGTAGATATAGCCATAGATTTTTAAAAATCTTTCTTTTTCTCTACACTAGAATGAAATTTCCATGCTAGTAGGAAACTTTCTATAAATTCTTCTCTATATTTAGCACCTGCTGCATAGCAGATCATCAATCAATATTTTGAAAATATAAGTGGATAAATATATAATAACATATTTTTGTGATATTATGGTATATATTTAAAAATAATAGCTGAGAATTTGTCCTCAGTTTGAATTTCATTTTTAATGATATTTTGAATCTACACAGCACATTTTTAAATGATAAAAGTAAAGGGTCCCAGATTCTACTTTTAATGTGAAAACACATTAAATTTTAATGTGTAAAAAGAGGTTATGTAATTCTGCTTTTTAAATGACTGTAGAAGTCATTAATATATAAATATATAGAAAATAATTCTGTATGTATAGACACCGAAAAAGGTATGAACAATTATATAACTTTGATATCAGTGGAAAACATCTGCTTTATGCCAATTTAGTAGGTTATTTATATAATAATTTGATATATAATAATTAATATAAAAATTTTACATGTGACTTCCCATAAAGAGAATGTGTGCATATTATTAATCCTGATTTCCAAGTTTATTTTCGTAAGTGAACAAAACTGTTAATAGGCTGCTAAGTTGTGCATGTTCACATATTTAAAGTGTAAATAAGTTGTAAAAAATAAAACACCATAGAAACCAAGTTACTATTTTTGGTATAATTATTAAAGCAATTATTTGAAGGGAAAAATAACTATTTGAATGTGTTGGACATTAATAAAAGATATATAGCTTTTAATGATATATAATATTCAGACATTTAAACAATGAAACCCGATTATAGCTGATCTTTATCTTTTCTGGTATTTAATTTCTTCTGGACTTTTGCATATAGTTTGGTTATTTAGGACTGCATGAGCTTGGGAATATTCTTCAATCTCTCTGTGGTGCATTTTCTTAATTTGTAAAGTGGGTAATAACTTGTCCTACCTAATAAAATTGCTGTGAAAATTAAATGTTAGTAAGCACAAAGCCTTTAGAAAATTGCCTGGCATTGTGGGACTGAGAGGAATGCTGAAATATGGAATAGGGAAAGACTAGGCATCTTTTATAAAAAACCTATATCCTTAATTAATATGTGATTTTCTGTTGTTGTTTATTCAATGTGCTAACTGTAAGGATGCTACATATAAATATCTTGGAAAATTGTATTTTCCAGTCTTTCTTTATGTTGCAAACAATATAATCAATATTTGCCATGGATTTAATGTATCCAACATCCACTCTTTCATAACGTAGCAATATGAAAATATAATTAAATATTGTTTATCATTACAATAATATTTAGAAAGCACAGGTGCAAAATGGCAGAGTAGAAAGTTTCACAAATTGCTCCTTTTACTGGTAAAATGAAAGAGTTGGAAAAAGAGACTGGAATTAACTAGGTGGTAACCCTGGAACCATAATTAATGTGTAGAATAACCACAGGAATGCCAGGGGAAGAAAGAGGCTGCTAAGAATTCAGCTTTTGTAAATGAAAGCACAAAGATCTGTGTCAGTGGCTGCGGAAACAGCTGCAACTGCGGTAATGGGTGCATAGGTGGTTTGTCTGTTAGTTTCCCCACACACCCACTCTCTCCTCTCTTTCTTTTTATTTATTTATTTATTTTTTGGTCATGTTCTTAGTCTGGTTTACTGAAGAGTGGGAGAACTAGATTTCCAGAATTACCGTAACCTAATACTAATAATGCCCCATTCTACATAACAACAAATTACAAAACATACAAGGAGACAAGAAAGTATAACCTAGTTACAACAAAAAAAGAATTTGACAGAAAATATTCCAGAAGAAGGAGTCTTTGGATTTGCTAATCAATAGTGAAATAAAAATCAAAAAGAACCAAATGGAAATACTGGAACTCAAAAGTATAACAACTGAGAACTTAAATAGAGGATTTCAAGAGGAAATTTGAGGAGGCAGAAGAAAGGATCAATAACTCGATGACCAAATTACTGAAATTGTCCTTGTTGAAGAGTAGAGAGAACAAAGAATGAAAAAAAAAAAATGAATGGAGCCTGAGAAACTTGTGGGACACCATCAAACATACCAATACACACATCAGAGGAATTCTGAGGGAGAAAAGTTAAAGCGGCAGAAAAAACATTTGAACAAATAATGGCAGAAAACTTCCAAATCTGATGAAATATATGAATATACAAATGCAAGATGCTCAATGAATGCCGTATACAGCAAGACATATGCCAAACCATCCAATGCCAAAGAGAAGGACAGAATCTTAACAACAGCGAGAGAAAAGGGAAACATCTCATATAAGGGATTGTTAAGAAGATTAGTATCTGATTTCTCAATAGAAACCACAGAAACCTGAAGGCAATAGGAGAACATATTTAATGTATTGAAAAAAAAATCTGTCATCTAAGACTAATATAGCTGGCAAGAGTGTCCGTCAGTAATGAGGGAAATATTAAGACATTTCCAGAAAAACAAAAACTTAGGAAGTTCATTACCACTAGACCTGCCTTATAGGAAATACTAAAGGGAATCCTCCATGTTGAAAGGAAAGGGCACTAGACTCTATCTCAATGATGGATGAAGAAATAAATATCTCCAATGTAAGTAACAATATGGATAAATACAAATACCAGTATTATTTCATTTTTCCTTTGTAATACTGTCATTTATTTTTTATAAAGCTGAAAATTCAAATGCATAAAAACAAGCATAAATCTTTGTTTTGTGCACATAATACATGAAGATGTAATTTATGAAATGAACAGCATAAAAGGAAGGGGTGGAGTAAAATGGGTACTGTGTAGGTATGCTTACTGAAGTCAAGCAGGAATCAAAACAAACTAAATTGCAATAGATTTAGCATGCTAAATGTAATCCCTGTGGCAACTAATTAAGAATATATCTGAGAAATCTACACAAAAGGAAAGGATAAGTGATTCAAAATGGCCCCTTATTAAAGATTATCTAAAAAAAGAGGGGAAGGCAGTGATAGAGGAATGGGCTGACAAAAAATTATAAGAAGCACACAGACACATACACACACACAAAACCACTAGCAAAATGGCAGAAGTAAATTTTGCTTTATTAGTAATTTCCCTAAATATAAGTGAATTAAATTTTCTAATCAAAGGGCAGAGAATGACATAATGGATAAAGAAAAATGACCTAGCAATATGTTGTTTGCAAGAGACCTATGTTAAATCCATTGATACAAATAGGTTTAAAGTGAAAGAGTGAAAAAAAAATTTCATGCAATAGTAATCAAAAGAGAGCAGGGGTGGCTTTATTAATAATAGACAGAATAGATGTTAAGCCAAAAACTGTTACCAGAGACAAAGAAGGATATTATATATCAATAAAAGAGTCAATTCAACTAGACAACAATTATAAACATATGCACTTTACAGCAGAGCACCAAATTATATGAAGAAAACATTGACAGAACTGAAAGAAGAGAGTTTTAAAAACCTTTAGTTAGACAGATGGAGAGAAAGAGAAAAGATGCAAATAGCTAACATCAGAAATGGTAATGACAATATCACTACTGACCTTGCAAAAATAAAAAAGTATTATAGAACACTATGAACAATTATACAACAGCCTAGAAGAAATCGAAAATTCCCAGAAATTCATGAATTACCCAAATTGACTCAAGAGGAAGTAGAAAATATCAATAAGCTTATAACAAATTCAGAGACTAATTTCAATAATCAAAAACCATTCACCAAAGAAAAGCCCAGGAGCAGATGAATTAATTTTTAAATTCTACCAAACACGCAAAGAAGAATTAATGAAAATCCTTCTCAAACTTCTCCAAAGAATTCAAGAGAAGAACTTCCTAATTCATTGTACAAGACCAGAATTACTCTAATACCAAATCCTGGTATAGACACCACAAAAAAAGAAAATTACAGACGAATTTTCCATATGAATATAGACACAAAACTCCTTAACAAAATACTAGTGAACTGAATCCAATGTCATAATAAAGATCATACACCATGAACAAATGAGATTCATCCTAGGAATTCAAGGGTGGTTCAATGAAAATCAATAAATGTAATACACTACATAAATAAAATGAAGGGGAAAAAATAAATGATTATCTCAATACATTCAGAAATGGCATTTGACAAAATTTAGGTTCTTTCTTGAGAAATACTGAGAAATGTAGGAATAGAAGGTGTATTAGTCAGCCAAAGGGGTGTTGATGCAAAATACCAGAAATCTGTTAGCTTTTATAAGGGGTATATATTTGGAGTAGACATTTATAGTTACCAGGCCATAAAGCATAAGTTACTTCCCTCACCAAAGTCTATTGCCATGTGTCAGAGCAAAATGCCTGCCGATACCTGTGAGGGTTCAGGCTTCCTAGGTTCCTCTCTTCCCAGGGTTTGCTTCTCTCGAGGCTCAGATCCTCTGTTTTCTCCACAAGGCCAGCTGTATACTATCAGGCAAATGGCTTTTTTTCTCTTTGGGGGGCATTTTCTCTTTCCTTATGACCAAGCTTTTCTGTGCGCTTACTTTCCCAGGCTCCAGCATTAAAACTCCCAACTCTGTCTTTTGCCAAGACTTTTATCTGTGAGTCCCCACCCACCAAGGGGTGGGGACTCAATGTCCTACTGATGTGGCCCAATCAAAGCCCTAATAATAGTTTAATTAAGTAAAATTGAAACTTCAGACAGACCATTTTGCAAACATAATCCAATAACAATTTTTTGGAATCCATAAACAATGCCAAACTGCTACAGAAGAGAACTTTTTCAACATGATAAAGGCCATTTATATAAAACCCACAGCTATCTTCATACTCAGTAGTGAAAGACTTAAAGCTTTCCCCCTTAAGATTAGGAATGAGGCAAGCATACCTGCTATTACCACTGCTATTCAATATTGTGCTAGAAGTTCTTGCAATTAAGCAAGAAAAGAAATACAAGGTATCAAACTGGAAAAGAAGAAATAAAACTATTTCTATTTGTAGATGACATGATCTTAAATATAGAAAATCCAAAAAAATCCACAAGAAAACTATTACAGCTAATAAATGAATTCAGCAAAGTGGCAGTGTGCAACATCAACACACAAAAAAGCAAATATGATCCTATATGCTAGCAATCTGAACAATCTGAAGAGAAAATTTTTTAAAAATTCCGTTTTCAATAATATCTAAAACAATAAAATATTAAGGAATAAATCTAACTAAGTTTACAAAAGACTTATGTAAAGAAAACTTCAAAACACCACTGAAAGCAATTAAAGAAGATCTAAATAAATGGCAAGACATCCCACGTTGATGGATTAGAAGAGTTTAACATTGTTAATATGCCAATATTACTCAAAGCAATATACAAATTCAATGCAATCCCTATTAAAATTCTAGTAGCCTTTTTTTTTTTAAGAAATGGAAAAACTGATCCTCAAATTTATATGGAAATGCAAGGGGCCCCAAATAGCTAAAACAATCTTGAAAAAAACAAACAGGGTTGGAGGACCCACACTTCCCAATTTCAAATTGTATTACAAAGCAACAGTAATCAAAACAATGTGGTATTGACAAATAGCTCATTGGATTAGAACTGAAAGTCCAGAAATAGACCCATGCATCTGTGGCCAATTGATTTTGACAAGGGTCTTAAGTACATATAGTGGGGAAAGAATAGTTTCTTCAAGAATGACATTGGGGGATATTGGATATCCACATGCAGAGGAATGAAGTTAGCCCCGAACCCCAAACCATACACAAAAATCAGTTCAAAAATGGATCAAAGATCTAAAGATAAGCACTGAAAATATAAAACTCTTAATAGCATAGGAGAAAATCTTTGTGACCTGGGATTTGGCAATGGAGTCTTAGATATGATACCAAAAGCAAGAACAACAAAAAAGAAACAATAAATAAACATGAATTCATCAAAAATACAAACTTTTGTGCATCAAAGGAAGTTATAAAGAAAGTGAAAGATGACCTACAGAATAGAAGAAAATAGTTTCAAATGATGAAACAGATAAGAATTTAAGGTCCAGAATGTGAACAAACTCCTACAACTTAACAAAAAGTCAAACCAACCAATTAAAAAATGGGCAAAACATTGAATAGACATTTTTTCAAAGAAGACTAAAGAAAAAACAGTAAACACACAAAAAAATGATCAACAGCATTAGCTATTAAGGAAATGCAAATTAAAATCACACTGAGATTCCACTTCACACCAATAAAGACGACTATTATAAGAAATAAGGAAAATAGCAAATGTTATAGAGCATGCATAGAAATTGCAACTCTAGTGTGTTGTTGATGAGAATGTAAAATTGTATAGCCACTGTGGAAAGCAATATGGCAGTTTCTCACAAAGTTAAATGTAAAACTACCATTTGATCCAGTAATCCAAACTCTAGGTATGTATCTAAAGAGAATGAAAAGAGGGTCACAAACAGATATTTGACAACCAATGTTTATAGCAGCAGTATCCACAATAGGTAAAACCTGAATACAACCCAAATGTCCATCCACAAATGAATGGATATACAAAACATGGTACATACACACAGTGGAATACTTTTGACCATAAGAATAAAGGAAGTTATAAGACATCCTGCAAAGGGAAGAATCTAGAGAAACAGGCTCAATGAAATAAGCAAGGCAAATAAGGACAAATTTTGCATGACAACACTTATAATAGATGACTATAAATAACAAATTTGCGGAGATATAAAGCAGATTAGAGGTTAGCAGGAGAAGGAAGAAGAGGCAATGGGAGGAGGAGGGAGTGCTTATAAAAAACAAACAAATATGATAGTGGAAAATATAGAACGGGACCTAAAAAAAAACCTGGCACAGATCCATACAAATATATGAAAAATAAAAGAAAGTGAATGTTTTCAAAGCCTAGTACAAAGTCCAGGACAATACTGGATTGAAGAGGTAGACAGAAAAAGAGGAGGAAGCAAGAGACAGGAAGAATAGTTAGAAAGAAGGAAAGGAATACGGAAATGTGTTACAGAAGCCAAGGGAGGTCAGAGGGTGACCAAGTAAGAGGAGGGACAGAAAAAGTGCCCCAGGACAGGTTTTCCATTGGAGTTTTGTCACCTTGGCCCCACATCCTGCCAAGTATGGTCTGTTCTCTGAATAAAGGACATAAAAAACTGAAACTCATCTCTTCCTTCAAGGGTCAACTTCCCTCCAGAATCTGCCTGCTTTTATTTCTCTCCACTGTCCATTAGTCGCTTTTATTTTTGTATTTTGTGTTTTCCCCAGAGTGTATATTTGTTATCTATGAGAGAGTCTCATATCACTAATTGTCCTTTTCATTTAGATGCATTTTCAAAAGTGTCAAGATACAGTGTATCATGGTGTACATGCAATGAAGAATATCTTCATTCATTTTTAGGTCCAGTGGTAATATAATTTTAAAACATATTTTTAACTAACTTACTTAGAGAACTCTGAACAGAGGAGGGATGTATTTATTAAAACAGTGTTTTAAGTAGGTTATTTTTATCACTTATATATGGGATTAGGGAAGCTACCAATTTTTAACCTCCCATAAGTTTTAGGTAACCTTCAGGAAGTGGGTGTTTCTGAAGATGTCTCTTCAAAAGTATTCTTTTTTATAGGTTCTGCACCAAAAAAAAAAAAAAAAAAGTTTACAAAGAAGCACTTATACGAGATTTGGAAGATCAAGAGAACAGGCCTTATTCTCCAGAGACAGTTGCAGCCAGCATAAAACCAGATAGGAGATTCAAAGCAGTTTCCAGGAGAGCTCATAAGCACCTCTAGGTTGAGCGCTTAAGCTTCAGTGATGTCAGCTGACATAACTAATGCTTACCCCTGCCCTTTGCTTACCCAGTTATTCCACTGATTATGTGTGCCCTAATTCCCTTTCATTTCTGTTGTCTTGACTAAATTCTGCCTATAATTTGATCACTTTTTAGAAATTGATTTATTCGTTAAGTTCATCAGCCAATCAGTTAATTAACACTAACCAAACTACTATTATGGGTGAAGCCCCCCCCTGTATGAACAATTGTGGAGATTCTGCAGGGGCAGAGATGCCTACCTTACAGTTCATGCACTGCATATAATTTTACAGGCACTAAAATCATAATGAATCATATATGAAAATAATAATGTCAATGCCTATTTGAATAGTGTTAAATTACTGTCATGTGCAATTACCATTGAGTTGTATTTTAACATAACATTGAAAAGTAATTAAAAGATATAACAGGCTTTGATTTGGAGCATAATTTTTTTACAATATATTATTATAAGCACAAGGGCTAATTAACATCTTAATAAGGGTCATCCCAACTTAGATTTCCCACTAATAAAGGAGAATTTTCCTATCACCAAATTATTGCTGATTCTTGGAAGGTACAATTAGTGTACAAGCAAGCACAAGAAGAAAGTATTTTAGTTTCCCTATTACCAAAGAATTGGTCCGTGAATATATTTGTACAGCGTAACTAAAAGAATTTTTTGACACTTAATTAAATGTTAAGAAACACTGTTGAAATCTCCCTTTTGAGCCCACCCCCCACTATTAACACAGTATATCTTTGGCATTGATGAAAGAATATTACAGTATTGCTATTAACTCTAGTCCATAGGTTACTTTAATTGTATTTTTTCAATACTTCTCCACATTTACCAAATGTATACTGTGGACCACAGTTGGTGGTAATAGTCTGATGGTGTTACTTCATGATCTGTAACAAATGTTCCACAAAAATGTGATGTGTTGGTGGAGGGGTGTTGTATGGAAATTCCACTCATGTGCATGACTAATTTATAAGTTCACAATCTTTATAATAAAAATATATTTTAAAAAGAAATACATTACAGAAATACAGTGTTGCTTATAATCCTAACACAGTACATGATTTTTCACTCAAATTTATTGAGATTTATAAAATTGTAAAACACCCATACTTACATAATAAGATAGAATAATATACCTGTACATCAAAGACAAGTGTGACCTGTTTCTTTTTGCTTGATGATATTTTTGTGTTTCATATTTTCTTTTATTTTTTTATCTCAGATTTGGAACGTTTTGCAAATGCACACTTATAATTTATATAGAAAAAATTAGCCATTAAAAGGAAAATAATAGTGAGCTCTTTGTTCTCATGCAAAAAAAGAAAGAAAGAAACATGTTGAAAACCCTGAAGGGCATGATTTATGCGTTCACATGTAAGAAAGGCAAGACTGATTTTGGTTTGAATCACATACTATCATTATACCCCCGTTACCGAGCAAATGGGCTCTCTTGCCCCATGTGCACAGAAATCAATGCCATGACATTGGGATTTTGAGAAAAGAAAGAGATTTAATGCAAAGTGGCCTGGCATGGAGCCAGGAGCACCCCCAACTCCCCTGCTCAAATCTGTCTCCCAGTATCTAAAAAGCTTAGGGTTTTTATGGTATGTGAACAAAGGGAGGTGGAGATAGTGATAGTGAAATATTTTTGTTGGCAGATATTGATTGGTTATGTTTCAGTTGTTGTTAATAGGGAGTGTGCAAGCATGGGCCCAAGAAGCCCTTGAAAACTGACAAAAGTCAGCTGGGGTAAAGTGGCTGTAAAAGAGGACTGTAAACAAGTTATAAATATTTGGTTAAGGCAATGTTCTAAAACGTTCAGTCAACATAAGATAACAAAATAAGCTAAAGAAATTGGCTGTAAGTGAGGGGGGCATGGAAGGCATCTGGTTACAGCAATGTTATAAATCTCTCAACATAAATTACAATAATAAGTAAATCTGCTATAGTCAGTAGTTACAATATTTTCACAATTGTTTTTTCCTGCCCACAATTTCAACCTTATGAACAGGTCTGTTCTCAATTTCATTTAAAGATTAGCCTTGTTTTAATTAAATCAAAATATTGCTTTGTTTAAATCTAACCTAACACCTACCTTTCCCTCAATCCTACAGTACCTCAAATTTTTCTTTGTTCATTAAGAATGTGTTTTTAGGGATGTTTTTCTTTTGCAGATTGCCAAAAACTGTGAGGTTTCCATAAGATTTTTTTGGGGGAACTTGCTCATTTCATTCATTGGAACCAGGAATCTCCCAAACAGTAACATACATTCCTAAGTCCCTAGTAACCCCCATCTAACCATCCTTTAGTCTCCATCACAGATGGGCGAGTTTCCACAACAATAATCTGAGATCTGAAAAATTTCAGATGAAAGCTTATACCAACTCATATCTTTATCAACTGAATCTAGCTCAATTAATTTTGTTATCTTAGGATTTGTGGCTTTTAGATCTTTGTTTTTGTTTGTTTATTTATTTATTTATTTTTTTGTACCCCTGCATGCATTTGTTTCTTGAGCCTTTCAGAATTATAAATTAAACTAAGTTGTGGTAAAACTTGTTTCTTGGAGACATGCTTTTTCCACAGTATCTTCTTTCACTAATAAAAATGAAAGTTTCAGAATTACTTGTCCTATCAGTTTTCTGTCTTGTTTAACCGTATTCTGAATATCAGGAAATGATTTCATTAGAAAAATCATGACAGCTTGTAGATCTGGACAAGATATAATGGCTTACCTGTGACCTAGAGAAGGAGGGGTAAGGGAAAGGTCTGAAAACAAAGAAATTTCACACTTGCCTGAAGACCCCTTTTGCACATACACAGGAACCTGGAAATCTTGCTTTCTCTGTGGGATATGACTCACACATATGCAGGAAGCTACAAGATTAACCAAAACCTCTTTTGAAGTGAATTACCCTTTGTGGCAGTTTGATATTATTTATGAATTCCAAAAGAGATATTGATTATGTTTGTAAACTGGTCTGTTCCACTGGGCAAGATACCCTTTAATTGTATTAGATTCAGCTAAGATGACTTTGATTAAATTATGTTAAGATTAGGGTTTTGATTCAACCACATCAGTAAGGTGTGCCAGGTTGAGTCCCTGCTCCCTTTGGTAGGCTATATAAATGGACACTCAATCAAGAACACACAGAAGTAGATACACAGAAAAAGACATGGCAGAGGAGAGAACTTGGTTTTGATGCTGGAACGCCAGGGAGAGATGAAACACTTGCCTGACAATTTACAGCTGACATTATGAAGAGAACAGAGCAGTTGAGAAGCCCTGAAAGACAAGCCTTATGCCAGCCAATAGCTGAGATTAGAAGAAGCTGGGCCCACAGAGCCTTAAGAGGAGAGAGGAAAGCTGAACCCTTACAGATATCCGCAGCCATCTTGCTTCAACACATGACCACAGACATTTGATGAGAAAATACCTCTTATGGTACCTTGAGTTGGACTCTTTAGGGCCTTATAACTGTAAGCTTCTACCTCAAATAAATACTCTTTATAAAAGCCAACATATTTCTGATACTTCGCATTAGCACCCCTTTGGCTGATTAATACACTCTCTATCAATACACCCCTAGGAACAGATCCATCCTAGAGTATAGAATGCATCCTTATAGTGATAAACTCCAAATAAAACCTTACTTAGTTTAACCTAATTGAAATTCCCCTTCCCCCTATTCCTATATAATTTCTTGTCTTCTTTGTTCAGTGAGAAACATCATTGCTGTATTTACAAACTCTTCTCCTTTTGTTATGAAAGAATTTTAATAAATTTGGAATAAATTGAGCTTTTTTTTTTTTAACAGATTTTAGTGAATTGAGTTCCCATGAACATTATTCCTGTGAAACATTCTGTCTTTTTCTATTTCTAGTTGATATGAAAGGAAGAGTATAAACCAGCAAAAGTGTAAAAGTGGAATTTACTTCACTAGATATATCCTCAGTTCAACTCAATTGTCCTATTCCAGCCACAGAATGCTGGTAAAGGAAGCTACTTTCCACTCCCCACCATGAAAGGCACAAGATTCTGGATACAAGCAGGGAGGCATCCATACTTGGTGGCCAAAAAATTTGGCACTTGACAACCAAAGGTACCAAAAATTCTTTTGGGATCCTGGTTTTGGATATAATTGGATGATTGCCAAGAAAGGTCACTTGACCAAGACAGGGAAATGAGAATGGCAGGAATGATTCCTGGCTGAAATGCTGAGCTGGATTTTCTTGTTCAGTGTACACACTGGGAACTCAGACTGTGCTCCTCACAGATGAAACTTTTCCCATGTTCTGGACTTGGCACTTTCTAAGTCTCAAATGGAACAATTGGATGGGGCTCCTTTAAGGTAAGTTATTTGTGCACCTGAGATGCAACACATTTTCTCTCTTGCCCCCATTCTTCCCAAGCCTTTTCTCTAACTTCCTTAGAAACAAATGCCTTTATTTTATTTATTTTTCTATAAGTTAACACTTAAATTGTCCATTAGAAAGATCTTTTTTTTTTTAATTTATTTATTTTTTATTGTGGGTAAAAATCAAATTTTTTCATAATACATAACAATATTTGTAAAATGATATATAAATATATATGCATATATGTGCATTTGCTTACAAAAATGTTATTTTTATATATATATATATATATGTATATATATATACACACATATATTTTAAAAGGTGTTAGATTACCTAAATATTACACAGAACCTACAGGGATTCCCATGATCCCCACCTCCCACACCTCCCACACATCCCACACAAACATCTCCCACAAGTGTGGCCCTTCACCCTCAATGGACTTACACATCCTGGGGCCTTGCCATCAACCATAGACCACAGTTCACATCATAGACCACACTCTCTCCCACACAGTTCTGAATGGTGTGTGCTGATTTAAAATGGCCTACATCCGTTGCCACAACGGCACTCAGGACAACCTCCAAGTCCCGAAAAAGCCCCTGTATTTCAACTGCACACCCCCTCCCTTCCCCGAAAGTGTCCAGTGGCCACTGGCTCCACCTCACTGTTACAATTTCTTCCATTGCTAGAATCACCATATGTGTATACCATCAAGTCCTCTCTAGTCCATAGTTCTTCCCCCAAACCTGAGGGGACTGGGATGGTGATGTCCACTTCACCTCCAAGTGAGAGAGGGCTTATATCCCATGGATATGGTGGGTGGGATGATCCTGCCTGCAGTTGCAGGCCCTCTCCATTCACTGGGATGGCCGTTGCCCATTGTTGTCTCCTCTCCACGCGACTTGGATGAGTTGCAGCTCCACCGAGATTCCACGCACACCTGGCACATAGGTAGGCCAGAGGCTTCAGTCTCTGGAAGTATACCTAAAAACTCCAGCATCACATATAGGTTTGAATAGAAGGGACTGATGAACCATGTGCAGGGGAGGACTTATTTGAGTCCAATTCTGTCACTCTCAGGAGCACAGATTCCAAAATAGAGCCTACTGATAAGGCATCAGTCTCTGGGGCTATCCCCCCTTATATAGGACCTGGGTGTCTCCAGAGCTCTCAGGAGTCCCTCTGTGTGGGGTGATATGCACTTTGATGTTCCATGAGCTCCTACTGAGGTGTGTGTAAGTGTTGCCTCTGGGATGACCTCCCGACTCTCTTTGAAGTCTCTTAGCCACTTGAACTCATTTGTCTTTACCTTTTCCCCCTTTTATTCAAGGTCTTTATCCAGTCGTGTTGCCAGTTGGCACTTGGTATTAATCCCTCATTGCCAGAGAGGCTCATCCCTGGGAGTCATGTCCCACATTGGGGGGAAGGTAATGCATTCATATGCTGAGTTTGGCTTAGAGAGAGGCCACATTTGAGCAACAAGGAGGCTCTCAGGTGGCAACCCTTAGGCACCCCATAACAGTAAGCTAAGTTTCAGTTACAAGAGCAAAGACTCATAAGGGTAGTTATCAATAACAAGAACTCATCAGTGGGCCATCCTCTTTTGACAGACACTGTCCCTGCACTCAGAGGACTGTTGCTGCTCCCTTGGAGAATGTGGCAGAGCTCTCCAGGCTAGGAATTCAGATTCCCTCATTTATTGAGTGATTGTCCACCCACAGTGACCATGCCCCATCCTTTGATCTTTTGAACAATTTTGTATATCATTCATGTATATTCAGATGAACTTACTCCCATGAATCCCCCCTCCCAGACACCCTCCACCAATAATCCCCTGCAGTACCGATTGTAACCCTTCTGTGATCTAAATCTTCCATGAACATGTAGCCATATAATAATCAAATACACTTAATAGGAAAAAGAAACAACAATGATAAGCTTACATGCAAGAAACAAACATAAGGAAACTCAGGGAAAAAAAAACAAAAAATAAAGAAACAAACAAAAACAAAACAAAACAAAATATAATTAGCGGATTGGGACATTCAAAAAAAATGGAAAAAAAAGCAAAAGAAATGCCTTTATATATATATATTCTTTTCTTCCTTTTAACACTGTGTTATCAGATGTCTGGTGTGCCTTTACACCTTCCCCCTCTCAATCCCCAGTGTCTCCCAAGTTTTCATTTAATTTTCAAAGAAGTTTTAGGTCACAGCAAAGTCACACATGGAATACCAGAGACTCCCAGATACCAAACCAACCCCCTCTTCCCCACCCCATATTAAACCCCCCCCATTTTTTTTGGATGTTAGCATTGTTATAACTGTTATACAGATAGCAAAATAGAGCAACTAAACATTGTCAATGATTTACAGTATAGTTTACAATTTAGATGATACAGTTTAATAAGTTTTGATGATATTTACATGGTCTGCATCCATTACTGTAAGGTAATGAAAAACCTTTCCCATGACCACTAAATACCCTATTAGATCTTAACTGTTCCTTCCTCCCCACCCCCCTGGGACATATGAAACTCCCCTCTCTTGACTCATGGAATGTCATATTTACATGCCCTGGGTATTTGAGCCTGACCTTCCTAATCTACACACCTGTCAACGCTGCACCACCAAACCCAGTAATATCACAACCCATCTGTCCTATCCTTTAATATGCAACTATACTCTATCACTTTACCATAGGTTATGTCCATATGAGTGATGGCTCAAAGCCTGCTCTTCTCTTACTCTCTCTTGTTAACCTATCTTTCAGACAAAGGTTCTCAGAGACTGCTCACTTTCCTCAGTTCAAATCATTGAAGTCATATACTGTTCATCCTTCAGTGCCTGGCTTGCTTCACTCAACATAAGGTCTTCAAGATTCATCCACGTTATTCCATGTGTTAGCACTTCATTCCTTCTTACAGCTGAGTAATATTCCATTGTATGTATGTACCACATTTTGCTTATCCATTCACCTGTTGATGGGCATCGGGGCTGATTCCAACTTTTGGCAATGGTGAACAATGCCACTATGAGCATTGGTGTGCATATATCTGTTTGTGTCTTTGCTTTCATTTCTTCTGGGTATATACCAAGCATCCAGTGGAATTGCTGGATCATACAGAAGATCTATTGTAAGTTTTCTGAGGGATCGCCAAACTGTCCTCCACAGTGGCTGGACCATACCACAGTCACACCAGCAGTGGATGAGTGTTCCTATTCCTCCACATCTTCGCCAACATTTAGTGTCTGCTGTTTTTTTAATAGCTGCCATTCTGATGGGTATAAGATGGTATCTCATTGTAGTTTTGATTTGCATTTCCTTGATAGCAAGCGATGTTGAGCATTTTTTCATGTGCTTTTTAGCCATTTGTATTTCTTCATTGGAGAAGTGTCTTTTCAGGTCACTTGCCCATATTTTAAATGAGTTGTTTGTCTTTTTATTTTCAAGGTGTAGGATTTCTTTATATATGCAGGATATTAGGCTCCTATCAGATATATGGTTGCCAAATATTTTCTCCCATTGGGTAGGCTGCCTTTTTATTCTCTTAATAACATCCTTTGAGGTGCAGAAGTTTTTAATTTTGATGAGATCCCATTTATCTATTTTTTCTCTTGCTGATCGTGATTTGGCTGTGAAGTTCATGAAACCATTTTCTATTACAAGATCCTGTAGATGCTTCCCTAAATTATCTTCCAAGGTCTTTATGGTTTGGGCTCTTATATTTAGATCTTTGATCCATCTTGAGTTGATTTTTGCATAAGGTGTGAAATGGCATTCTTCTCTCATTCTTTTGGATATTGATATCCAGTTATCCAAGCACCACTTGTTAAAAAGGCCATTCTCTCTCAACAGAGTGGGCTTTGTGGCCTTGTCAAATATCAGATAACTGTATGTGCGAGGATCTACATCAGAACCCTCAATTCAGTTCCATTGGTCAGTAGGTCTATCCATGTGCCAATACCATGCAGTTTTGATCACTGTAGTTTTGTAGTATGTTTTAGTCAGGTAATGTGATACCTCCAAATTCATTTTTATTTTTCAATATATCTTTGGCAATTCGGGATCTCTTGCCTCTCTAAATATATTTTGTGGTTAGTTTTTCCAGTTCCTTAAAAAATACAATGTTGACTTTTTTGGGGATTCCATTAAATCTGTAGATTAGTTTAGGTAGGATAGACATCTTGATGATGTTTAGCCTTCCTATCCATGAACAGGGAATATTTTTCACTTTATTTAAATCTTCTTTGATTTCCTTTAACAGTGTTGTGTAGTTTTCTGTATATAAGTCCTTTACATCTTTAGTTAAATTTATTCCTACGTATTTGATTCTTTTAGTTACTATTGTAAATGGTATTTTTTTCCTGATTTCCTCCTCAGTTTGCTCGTTATTGGTGTACAGAAATGCTACTGATTTTTGAGCATTGATCTTATAGCCTGCAACATTACTAAACTCCTTTATAAATTCTAGAAGACTTGTTTGTGGATTTCTCAGGGCTTTCTATGTATAGGATCATGTCATCTGCAAATAATGAAATTTTTACTTCTTCTTTTCCAATCTGGATGCCTTTTATGTCCTTTTCTTGTCTCAGTGCTCGCGAAAGTACTTCTAAGACAATATTAAGTAGGAGTGGTGATAGTGGGCATCCTTGTCTAGTTCCCGATTTCAGAGGAAAGGCTTTTAGGATTTCACCATTGAAAATGATGTTAGCTTTGGGTTTTTCATATATACCCTTTATCATATTCAGAAAGTTTCCATCTATTCCTATCTTTTGTAGTGTTTTTGTGAGGAAAGAGTGCTGTATTTTGTCTAATGCTTTTTCTGCATTATAGAGATGATCATGTGATTTTTTTCTTTCAATATGTTTATGTGGTGTATTACATTGATTGATTTTCCTATATTGAACCATCCTTGCATACCCGGGATGAAACTCACTTGGTCATGGTGTATAATCCTTTTGATATGTTGTTGAATGCGATTAGCAAGTATTTTGTTGAGGAGTTTAGCATCTAGGTTCATTAGAGAAATTGGTATGTAATTTTCCTTTCTTGTGGAATCTTTATTTGGTTTTGGTATTAGGGTAATGTTGGCATCATAGAATGAGTTAGGCAATATTCCTTCTACTTCAATTTTTTGGAAGAGCTTAAATAGAATTGGTGTTAGCTCTTTCCAGAATGTTTGGTAGAATTCAGCTGTGAAGCCATCTGGTCCTGGGAGGTTTTTGATGACTGAGTCTATCTCTTTACTTGTAATTGGACTTTTGAGTTCATCTATTTCTTCTTTCATCAAAGTAGGCTGTTTGTGGGTTTCTAGAAACTTGTCCATTTCCTCTAAATTATCATTCTTGTTGGCATAGAATTTTTCAAAGTATCCTCTTATGATACTCTTTATTTCTATGGGATAAGTAGTGATATTCCCTTGCTCATTCCTTATTTTATGTATTTGCATCTGTTCTCTCTTTTTCTTTGTAAATCTGGCTAAGGGTTTGTCAATTTTATTGATATTCTTGAAGAACCAGCTTTTGGTTTTGTTTATTGTTTCCAGTTCTTTCTTATTCTCTATTTCATTTAGTTCTGCCCTAATCTTTCTTATTTCCTTCTTTCTACTTCCTTTATGTTTAGTTTGTTGTTGTTTTTCCAATTCCTCCAAGTGTGCAGTTAGGTCTTCAATTTTAGCTCTTTCTTCTTTTTTAATATATGAATTTATGGCTATGAACTTCCCTCTCAGGACTGCTTTCACTGCATCCCATAGGTTTTGATATGTTGTGTTGTCGTTTTCATTAGTTTCAAGGTAGTTATTGATTTCTTTTGAGATTTCCTCTTTGACCCATTGTTTGTCTAAAAGTATGTTGTTTAACTTCCATATCCTTGTGCCTAACCTGTTTCTCTGGCCTTTAGTGATTTCCAATTTCTTTCTATTGTGGTCAGAGAAATTACTTTGTATAATCTCAATCTTTCTGAATTCATTGAGATTTGTTCTGTGGCCTAGCATGTGGTCTATTTTGGAATATGTTCCATGTGCACTCGAGAAGAATGTAAATCCTGTTGTATTTGGTTGTAGTGTTCTGTATATGTCTATTAAGTCCAGGTCTTCTGATGTATTGTTGAGTGCTTTTGTTTCTTTATTGATTCTCCATCTAGATGTTCTGTCTAATGATGATAGTGGTGTGTTGAAGTCCCCTGCTATAATTGTAGAGGCATTTATTTCTCTTCTTAGTTTTTCCAGAGTTTGCCGCACGTATTTTGAGGCACCCTGATTAGGTGCATAAATGTTGATGATTGTTCTCTCTTCTGGAGAGATTACTCCTTTTACTAATATGTAGTGTCCATCTTTGTCTCTTACAATAGTTTTGCATTTAAAGTCTATTTTGTCTGATATTAGAATAGCTATTCCTGCCCTTTTTTTGGCTATTGTTAGCTTGTAAAATTGTTTTCCAACCATTCACTTTCAGCCTCCTTGAATCCCTGGGTCGAAGGTGGGTTTCTTGTAGACAGCATGTTGATGGATCATATTTTCTTATCCATTCTGCCAATCTGTGTCTCTTGATTAGTGAACTTAATCCATTAACATTCAATGTTATTACTCATAACAAATTTCTTACTTCAGCCATTTTTTCTTTGGGTTAATGTATGTCATACGTTGTTTTGTTTCTCTTTTTGTCTTTTCAGTTGTTTTTAAACTCTCCTCCAACTCTCTCTTGTTTTTTCCTTTCAGCTTGTAGAGATTCCTTTAGTATTTCTTGAAATGCTGGTTTCTTTTGACATGCTCTCTTAATTTCTGTTTATCTGTGAATATTTATAATTCTCCATCATTTTTGAATGCCAGGTTTGCTGGATAGAGAATTCGTGGCTGGAAGTTTTTTTCTTTCAGTATTTTGACTATGTCATACCACTGTCTTCTTGCCTCCATGGTTTCAGCTGAGAAATCAGCACTTCATCTTATTGTACTTCCCTTGTATGTGATGGTTCTCTTTTCTCTTCCTGCCTTGAGTATTTTCTCTTTGTCTTGAGCATTGGACATTTTGACAAGTATATGTCTTGGAGCTGGCCTTTTGGGACTTATACTATCTGGGGTGCGCTGTGCTTCCTGGATCTGCACATCCATCCCTCTCAATAGGGTTAGGAAGTTTTCAGCCATTATATCCTTCAACACTCCTTCTGTTCCCTTTTCCTTCTCTTCTCCTTATGGGATGCCCATTATGCGTATGTTTCTGCGTTTTGTATTATCAGTTAATTCCCTGAGTCCATGCTGGAGTTTTCTTATCTCTTTGTCTATCTGTTCTACTATCTCTTTGATTTCAGCAGTATTGTCTTCCATATCACTAATTCTTTCCTCTGCCTGTTCAAATCTGCTGTTATGTGAATTCTGCGTGTTTTTGATTTCTTGGATTATGCTATTGTTCACCATCATATCCATTATCTTTTTAGGCATGTTTGCAAATTCTTCAGTATTTTCTCCCAGTGTTTTCTTTATATCCTTAATCTCTTCTTTCACTTCTTTAAGTTGGTCCATGATATTTGTTTGGATAGCTTTGATTAGTTGTTCAGTTTTCTGCATCACTTCCTGGTTTTTATTTTGTTCATTGGACTGGTCCGTGTTTTCCTGTTTCTCTGAGTCATTTGTGTTTTTTTGTTGCCCTCTGGTCATCATATTATCTTGATGGGTTTGTTCAGTTGATTAGCTTTTTTCTATGCTCTAGAGTTTTATTTAGCTGGTGGTTCTGCCTGTGAGTTAAGTTTTCTCTTTGGCAGTTTTTCTTCTTATTTTATTTCCTTCTTTCTATGTTCCCTTGAAGGCAAAAGATTAGGGCCAGAAGAATCATAAGATGTAAGGAAGGCTGAAGGATAATAGTAATATTGATAAAAGTTAGAAGAGGGGCCAAATGAGACTTAATGAGATGAATATTTAACTTGTTTAGGCAGTGTAGCGTAATAGGAAAAAAAGTGGAGTTCCTACAATGGACTGGGAAAACAAATGGAGGAATATATATATAGTGATTTAGAAGGCTAGAATTATTTGGAGGGAGAGAAATAGTAAAGAAATGGCTGAAAGGAAAGAGTTAATACTAATTAAAAAAAAGAAGAAAACAAAATAGATGGAATAGAAATTGACACCCTTAAGTTGTGGGCCTATGAAAAAATTTTGTGTCTAAGAGCCACAACAGAAAGCAGAAGGCAGAAAGATGAAGGAAGGATAAGCGATAGTTTGGAATACAAAATCAATATAGACAGCAAGTGGGAAATTACTGAAGAAGAAGCACAGCAAAGAAGCGACAAGCTAGGAGCACCTAATTTTAAAAAAAGAAAGAAAAAAGAAAGGGGGGAGGAAAGAGGAAAGAAAAGCAAGAGAACAGAAATAAACAGAGAAAATCCAAAAAACCACATGCAAGCAGTCAAACAGAGCTAAGGAAGTCAATGATTCCCCTAGGGTCCACGTGGATCCTCTCTGCCTGCTTGTGTTTATCAATCAATTTCCCTGCAGGGTTCTATATGCAGGTTCTGAAACAGCTTTTAGCTATTAAGCTAAATTAAAAAGAATTTATTTTTCATTTATTGAAGTGACCTTCTCACTTTTTTTTTTTTTTTTGCGAAATACAGGGCCCCAAATAATTCCTCCTCTAGACCAACGCCCTTACGGAGGGGACCCCATGGAAATTATTCAAGCACGTCCCACTTCCTGGACTCCCCAGGGTAGCTGTAGCTCTGATGTTAGTCAGTGCGGAGTGCTAAAGACGGCTGACTCCGCCCCTTCTGGAGCCGAGCACCAGCATCACCGGGTTGCTGTGTAAGTCAGTTTGACTCTGCAGATTCATCTCTCCTCTCAGCCTGATGCTGCTTCAGGTCTGCTTATCTGCTCCCCAAAGCTATGGGGTGGTCCAGGCAGCCAGATCGATGGCAAAAAAAAAAAAAAATTCCCTTCTCTGTCCTCCAACAGAACCCTCCCTCTTTTGGAGAGTGTCCCCTCTTCCTGGCTCTGGGCAGCTAGGGAAATCATTTCTCTCCCCGAGCAGAATCACCCCTCCCCTCCACCGGGTTGCGATTCGCTCCAGCTGTTCTGTTCACCCAAGGTCCAAGGGGCTCCAGGCAGCCAAATCCCCAGAAAATAAAACTCTCTCACCCCTTTACCAGAGCAACCCCTCAGAGAGTGCCCCCTCCCATTAGGCCCTGACTCCTGGTTTCTGAGGCCTGCTCGCGGCTCCAACCGGCCATTTTATTTTTTTTCTCCCTAACCGCGGGGCTCAGCCGTCCGTGCCAACCACCACTAGCAGGCTTAAAACTCACGAATCTCTATCATTCCGTCCACGCTATTGATCCATGCAGATAGATGTCCCAAGCTTCTCATTCCACGCGTGCACAGCACAGACCCCCGGGCAGGACCCCGTCCACAATCCGCCTTGCTCTGAGAGCTTGCAGTGTATGCCCTCCTACACTAACAGCATCTTGCTCTTGACCCTAGAAATAGATGTCTTTACAATAATAGTTAGAGACTTCAACACACTACTGTCAGTATTGGACAGAGCAACCTTGAAATCATGGAATTATAAAGAGACCTTATTAAAATTATACTCTATCTACAGTTTCAGGTAAAACTGGATTTACCCAGGGAGTTAATGATTCTGGGTTGGTCTCTTTTGGCAGATTGCTGCTACCTTGGCTGATATTATTCTCTTTCTTCAATTTCAGCATTTGTGGAGTCTTCTAACATTATCCAGTGTATCAGGGCCATTAGAAAGATCTTGATGGACCCTTCCAATAGCAGTCCCAATCCTTAGACAGAGAAATATTGTCTAGACTTCCCAAAGATACGAAAGTATTGCTTTTTAAAATCATAACCTTCCTTCGACATAAATCACTCCCACAGACTGATTAAATAATTTCTGTCAAAAGCAGCCAAAAAATAAACCTTAATTGTGCTTCTATGCCATAATGCCCCATGGTTTTCTAATCTATACTTCATGAGTACAGTGATCTTTATGGCCTATCTCCCTCTATTCAGAATCTTAGAACAGACAATTTGATAGCTTTTAAAAGCTTTTTATAAAGTGCTAATGCTATAAAGTGCTTACTTTCTTGAAATAAAAATAAGTCTTCACTCATGTACATGAACAAAAAATAGTTATTGAAACTGTCAGTTATTTCTGAGTTTTTTTAAAATACTTGGATTGCTTCATGTTTCAAGTGCGATAAAGACATTTACAAAATCCTTTTCCAAAGTGTATTTTTACAAACAAATTACAGTATAGGTTTTTAAGAATGTATATCTGGGTTCAACTTAAATTAGAGAACAGAGAAATAAAGGCCAATGAGTCATCCAGAACTACCACTGAAATTTATGATTTAATTAAAGAGTACATGATTCTTTTATGAAATGATCCTGTTCCTTGTAAAAATAAGAATTCAAATAAAATAGTCTCAATTTTTGCTCAGTAAAATGAGTTTAGTAGATGGGTAAAACTCATTTGAAAATTCTCTGCATATGAGAGTGCATTGTGTTGAGTTTTCTGTGTTGTTTTTTCCTCTATTTGATATTTCTTCCGGTGAATATTTCAATTTATTTGAAAAAATTAATGAAATGATTTTGTAAAGGAATTATACCTATTAATGTTTGACCTACTAAGTAAGAATGCAGTAGGATGGGGTTTCCCATTGTGATCTATCTGGGGTATGAGGAATAGGTGATTTTGTTCCTGCCTTGGCCCTCTGAAATCTGGGTTTATTAGTAGACTCCTATTGGTAGAAGTAACTCATTGGAGGTATGTTTATGGGGGTCCATAGTAAAGTACCTAGTTGCAAGTCACACACTTAATAATTAATATCAGTATCTCATATTTAGCATGTAGTCTACAAATGCAAATGCCTGCTATGATTGTATGTATATATACTTGTGAGTATATATAAATATAAATATAAATATCCTTTATTCCACCAATCCTCACCAGAAATCAGGAATCTTGAATCAACCCTCACCATCTACTCCAATTGCCCTAAGGATTTGTGTGTACCCATTTTTGTCAACAACTTTTGAAATCTTTCCATTATCCTTCTGTAAATCATGAATGGTAACCAGCAAAGACATTATATTGTATATGTCTTCTATAAATATCTTTGCCACTTTCTTCCTGGAAATTAACCCTGGATCTCTTAAAGGGCACTGCTTCCTTGGCAGTCCTTTCAGGTGATGCCCATTTTCTTTCACACACCTTTTAAACTAAAGGTCCAGGATGTGGGGTTGGTAACACTCAGGCTCTTCCTTGCTGTTTACTGAATAGTTTCCCTTTCTATTCACCAAATTTCCTCCGTCATAAATTTCATGACCCCAGTTATACCACTAAATACCATCCTTTATGCTGTCATATTCACATAAATACATATGTATGTATTCCTGGAGAAATCCCTGTCCCTCCTCCCTTCCTCACTATATTCTTGACCTCCCACCATCATCTCCCAACTCATTCTCCATTCTTTACAGAACATTTTAGCAGCTAGGTCACCTGTCAACCATCTAACATTAATATTGCCTTCATTTTTGGTTATTTTAATATCCATGTAGATAGCTCATCTAACAACTTCATCACTCAGTTCCTGGATGTCCAGCTCTCCAATGGTCATACGCTTCACTCTATCTCAGTTGTTCATTCCCACAGATCATCATATGCCTTGTTATTAACAATATCTTCAACATCCATAATATCAGCTTCAAGTATTCTACCCTACAGCAACAACTTTCTATCTTGTCTTTATAGTTCAGCTTCCTATCTTTCTAGTTCTACCCAAATTCAACCAGTTATTAAATACACCATTGCTTTCCTAAACTATTTTAAGTCACTGTCTAAATGCCACGTTTTTATCATGGCCTTCTCTGATTTCCCTATTCAATATTGCACCTCCTCCTCCTACACATTTTGAGCTCCACATCTCTCTTTTAGGTTTCATATTCAGCCACGACATCAGTTTTACTGTGAAGCTGGTGATGCATTAAGTTTCAGAATCCTTCATCTGCACTAGCTCCTTCCAAGGTCTTCTAATTTTGTACTTATAATTTTATATTATTAATATTAATAAGTTACATCAAACTTTACAAGAGTTATAATGCCTAAAAAGTGGGGGTCTTTTGTTTATAACTTCTTAGCATTAACTATAATTATTGCTCTCTTATTTGTTTGCATATTTGTCTACCTTCTTTTAGTTGAATGGAAGTACTATAAGGGCAGGAATATTTGTCTGCTTAGGTTATTACTAAGTCCCCAGTCCCAAGACAAGTAACTGAATAAGGTAAACAATTATTTGTTGAATTGATCATTTCATCTTTTTCATTGTTACTCACCTATATTATTAATGTTGATATTTTATTTATTAAATAAAGAGGAAATACTTCAACTTTTCTAACTGAGAAGTAATAAAAGAGATAAATGCTAAGTCCCTAAATTGACAGAACAGGAAAAAATAAGAATGAGGTGTGGAAGTAAGTAGCTAAGGTAGAAGATTGAGCCAGAACACAGAATTACAAGAAGATTCAACTGCTTTAAAGAGAGAAGAAAAAAATATTTTGTTTAAAAAATGCAAAATGGAAGTGTGATACATGGTATGGCTGATTCTTCTTAGTGTAAAGGAAAAATAACAATCTGAGCATGGTTGCTTGACAACAAAGCTGAAGAATCCATATAAGAATAGTAAGCTCAAGGTAGTTTCATAGAGAGTGAAATCATACTTCATTTGGACTCAATTTTAATTAAAACAAAAGTAGCAAGATTTAAAAAGTTTGCCTACTTCCCTGTATTGCTTGAAATAGAATACATGTACTTTAAGAGAGTTTGTGCAAATGATGGGAATATAGATATCTTTTTGCAGAAGTTTCAGTGTATGACATCAATACCAGAGTACAAGGAACTTAACATGCATTTCTTTAAACTTGAAATGACTTTTACAGTTGTTGGAAGGTGCCAAATTGACAATAAGAAAAAAAAAAAGAATTTCTTCAGAAACTATACCTGACTCATTTCAAATAAAATGCTCCCTCCGTTGAGGTCATATGCTTTTGCTTCAGCTTCAAAGAACACTCAGTAAGTTTTAAGGCTTCAGCTGGGGGGAGACATTTTTCATAAGGAGTGAAACTCTCCAGTTATTAGAAGAGAGATGCTAGACAGAAAGAAAACAAATGTCCATTACAACATGTATCTCTGCTTAAATGTCTGCTTTTAAAATAGGTTTAAACCTATTTTCTAATGCATTTCTATTTCTGATTATGGAAAACATAGGATGGTGATATTAAATAACTAATTTGAGGGAATCCCAGCATATGGTCAGACTTTTATTACCCATTGAAATATGGGAACATTTTGGAATGTATAAATGCAGTGCTAAAAGGGAATTCAGTTTAAAAGAACAATAGGAGCAAAATCTCAGGTTTAAAGTGATATAATGAACATTGAATAAATCATTTTTGCTGGGGTCAAAATGTGTGAGAGAAAATGCTGAAAAATATGCCTGGCAGTGTAGACTGGCACAAAAATCAAGAGAGATTACAATGGCTGTCTACAGAGTTTGGGCATGATACTATAGGCTGAGAGAAAGTAATGAGAGTATTTGAACAGGGAGTTAAATGGCAAAAGCTGTGCTTCAACAGATGAGCCTGTCAGATGAGTAAATGTTAAACTGGAAATTGAAGAGAATGAAGGTATTGAGACAGTTACAGAAGTATAATGAGCCTTGGTAAGAAAAATGAAGTCCACGATGAGAAAGATGGTAATGGAAATAAAGGGAAATTATCCCCACAGTGCTTGGCATTGGCCAATTTCCTCTTGCTGTTTCCTTGCCCTGGTATGTAAGGATGTAAGCTGGCTCCCTCCCATAATCCATGTTTTATTTCAAACAGCATGTTGTCAAAAAGGCCTTTCCTTACAAACTCCCCCACAACTTTCATTTCACGGTCCTTTTTGTTGACTTCATAATAATTACTGTTTTCTTAAACTAACTTGTTTATTCAGGTATTATTTGTCAGCTTTCTCCCCTGAAACCATCAAATAGAATGTGCGTGTGAACGGACCAGGGTCCATTTCTGTTTTGTTCACCCCAGATCCACTGTGCATTGAAGGCAAATGAATGTTGAAGAAGAAATGAAAGACTGTATAGTGAGCACTCAATAGATGATTGTTGAATAAATGGGGAAGTGGCTAGGATGAATAAGCTCTCGATATCATGGAGCTTAGATGATCTTATATTATGTAGTAGCTATCTAAGCCAAAATGAGCCTTCACCATAAGTTTTAAAAGAGGATTTTTTTTTTTTTTAGTTTTTTTGCTAATATTGTTGCTTTTGTAATTCCATATAACAGCTATAGAATTTAAAATAGATTTTGTCAAACATTTGAACACTGCGGCATAATGTTTGTGCCTATATTTGCATGTGGCTCTCGAGATCACCAGACATATATATATATATAAACTTATATAACTTGCTTAATTTTCTCTAATACAAAGTTTCTTCATCTATAAAGTTGGAATAATAGTATTTATTTCATCCTTTTTATAGTTTTAATAAGATAATTCAGTCAATGTCGAGTACAGTGACTGAAACATAGTGAATTCTGAATAAAGCTAGCTGGTATTATAAAGAAATCAGAAATGAGACTGCCTAATTTAAAGTCCACTCTCCACACTTCCTATTTCTCCTGGCCTTATTCTTCCTGTGTTAGGTTTCCTTCTTCCCAGGTATCATCGTGTAATAATATACACAAATTCCAGAAACAAGCTGTCTGGGTTAGAATTCCAGCCCTGTGAATAACTAGTTGAATAATCTTGAATAAGTCACTTAAACCTCTGTGGCTTAGTTTAATAATCTATAAAATGCATGTATTAATAGTGATGCCCAAGAGGGTGGTTATGGAATTTTAAATAGTTTAGTTTGAAAGGTCTCAGAACAATGCCTAGCATGGTCAGATCTATGTGAATTGTTTAAGAAAATGCAGACTAACAAATAGTGCTGTTATAAGGATTAAACAAGATAATTCATGAAAATCATTAATATGGTAGCAGATTTCAAGTCTTTAATACATAGTTTGTCAGTATAAACATCAATAAAATCATAAAATCTCTTGAAGATATTATAGCAGTATGTCAATTTGTTTTGAAATTTCAACACATTCTCAAATGAGAATTACCATTCAAATCTCCCTACAGACATGGCATTACCCAGACACCCTCAAAATTATCCCTCAAAGAATATGCAATGGTAAAGAATAAAGATCCTCACTAGACTCTAATGCATCTTATTTACTGATTTAGTGTATAAAGCTCTAATCTTATCACAGAACCTGGCATTCAGGCTAAAATTGTTCTTTGAATTTAAGCATCTATGATCATTCTGTAAATTCAATACACAGATAAAAATTTAAAATATTAAATATTAATACATAGGTATCAAATTCCAACAAGATAACTACAATGAGCTATCCCTACATACCTATCAGATTGACTAAAATGAAAAAGAGCAGCAACACTGAGAAGTGGTTATTCCCATAATAATCCTATCAGTACTGTTAAGGAGCAGAAGCATTCTCCACATTCTTACTAACACTTGATATAAAGAAGTTTGTTAATTTTTTACAGATCTAATGAATGTGGAATTGCATCTTGTTGCATGTTCCTTACTATTAATTTGATTAAGTATCTCATCAGGTTAATTAAAATTTGTGGCATCCACCTCTGTAAATTGGAAAAATTATCCATTTTTCTATTGAGTTATTGATTTTTTTCTTTATGACTTGTAGGGGTCATTTATATATTTTGAATAGTTTTCTTCTGTTGCTTATACGTGCTGCAAATATACTCTTAGACAATTCAATTTACTTATGGAAAATTTTATCAAAAAGTCTTCTAATTAAAATGTCAAGTTTAAAAAATTTTATTATTTATGCTTATTGTGTATTTTTAATATAAATACATAATCTTATAAAAATATGTGTTTACATTTTCATAGGATTTTCGGTACTGGTTGTCTACTTAGCTATTCCATATCAATATCACACAAACCCTATTAGTTGCATGTCATCGGTAAAACCTTAGGACAGTTATTCTCCAAGTGAGGCTTCCAGTCTAGCAACATTAAAATCACTTGGGAATTATTCAAAATTCAAATTCAAAGGCCTCCCCCACACCTACTAAGTCAGAAAGTCTGGAGTTGAAATGCAGCATTCTATATTTTAACAATATTTGCAAGTGATTCAGATGCATGCTCAAATTTGAGAAGTATTTTATTCAAATTCTGTAACCATGTAATGCAATGACAAGAAAGAAACTCATAAGATATTATGGCTTTAACAGGTGAGAAAGTAAGAGAAAATAAAAAAATTCTGGAACGGGGAGAGAAGTCTTAAAATAATTAGGGGTCCAAAGAAATGCAAATACAATTGTGGAGCAACATGCTATATCGTGCGCCACGGGAACACAGACTCAAGGACAACAGAAACTTTCAGCAAATGGCTGTTTTATTACTTATTACAGCACAAAGGTTACAAAAAAACAAGGGAAGAAATCCTATTATCGTCAGTCTTCCAGTGAGGGCAACTGCTCAGGTCAGGTTCAGTGGAGGGCCTCTCTAGATACACCGGTTGATGTTGGGGAGGAGAGACAAATGTGTGCTACCCAGCATATAACCCAGGGGTAAGAAGCTCTGCCACTGAGAAATCCTGCCCTGATAAGCAGCCGGGGCTGCTTGTTCCCAGTTTCCAGGTTTAATGTATGGCCAGGCCACTCCACCAGACCTAACTTCTTTCATGGGATGCAGAAACATCAGCACATAATAGGAAAGGGGGTGGCTGGTGACATCTGAGAAATGGCTGCCACAACCAAACAAATAATATAGCAACCTAGGTATTCAGAAGAAAGCAATATCACACATATATAATATTCAAATAGAAGTATGGAGCATATGACCACCTCTGTCTTTAAATTATGGTGTCTCGGTTATAAATTGTAAATAGGTATAGTAAATTTCATCAGTGATGTAAAGAAGAATCCAATCTGCATTCTAGGCATAAACACTGATCTTTAAAAATCTATAGTAAATAGAGTAAGCAATCCCAAAACCTTATCAGGAAAATTAACTCAAAATTTTTGTGATGATCAAAATGGTTTGTATAGTGGCTAAATATACTTTATGCTGGCGAAAATGTAGAATTATGTATACAAATGCTTGAGAGAATGAAATTTACAGCATCAATATTCTGATTAAGAAATCTGAGCAAATATGGCATTTTACGTGCATGTAACATGAGATTCTGGCTGTCTAAGTTAAGGTTCTGTAGAAAACAAAGTGTGACGTTTAAATTGTAGATACTAACACTGTGGTGTAGAATGCAATTCAAGGAGAGGGCAATAAGGGAAAAGCTAAGTAAGATAGTTAAAGAAAAAAAGAAAAGGAAATGATGGTTCTGATTTGTCAAAAGAGGTCATGTGACAAATTATGATGTCTCCAACCAGTCCATCTGGGGACTGGAAGGAAGAATTTATTCTCAGGCTATCTCCAGTTGCCCAAAGTTTAAACCATAGGCCTTTAACTGCCCTGCAAACCAAGACTTTTCTTGTGTAGATTTTAGTGGATATCCTTGATGGCTCTGCCTCAACATCAAAAGGCAAGTTAGAGGCAAGAGAATAGAAGTGAGGGGCTGTGTTCTGAGAGAAGTCCCTGAGGGGACCCTGAGAAGTCCTAGCAGAGGGACCCGCAATCTAGCACAACCAGTGACCTGATTCTAGGGTCATGAGAATAGTACAAACAGTTGCTAGAGTTATTCTGTCCAGACAGCAAAACAAGCGTGCAAATCTGCACTGATATAAAAATTTGATGCATAGGATTGTTGATTTGAATTAGTTTTGGGATTAATAAAATGCCACATATAATTTGAGTAACTATTTTGCACTATGACTTCAGTTGAAATAATATCACATACTGTTTTAGAACAATTAACTAAAATGAAGGATCACTATGTTTGCTTTTTAAATTTACTGTACTTATAAAAATTTCTTAATACTTTCTTGGTCAAATTTATATATGGGAACAAAGGTGAATCAAAAGCTCATAAACAAATATTGTCAACCTTTTATGAGATTCATGAATAAAATAGTAAGTTATGAGTTGAATTAAATTTAAGGAAGTCTCAGATTTAGAACAGATCACTGAGTTAAATTGAAAAAGAATCAGAAATTATATCTCACTAGTCTTTCAACATAAAAAAGGTCATTCCTTAAGATATCAAAAATTCATATTCACAAAGGATGGGAGAGCGAAAGGACATAAAATGTAGTTTTATGTGTGGAAAATTCTGTTCAGAATGATAGAATTTAGCCTGGTTATCAAAAGCAAGATATCTAAATAATTGGAAATTTATCAACAAAGAGTAATGTCCTCTTCAGAGTAAACCTTGATTTCAAAAGCCAGAGGGAAGAGAGATTGTTGGCATTGAAATTAATCATCTAAGAAAAATTGAATAGACACAGAAATTTAAGTGGATATAAATCTTGTTAAATCTGTTTTTAACATAGGTGAGGAAATCTTTGTTTTACAGATTAAGAATTTCCTCCCTCAGAAAAGAGTTAGAATTTAGAGTGCTGGTGATTCATAAAAGCATAATACAATTTAAATGATTTGTAAAATGTTTTTCACATAACTTAGGAGCTCGAAATTAAAGCAATGATCACACTTTTTTTTTTTACCATGTGTTATACATACATAAACAAACAATTATTCATGCATTTGTTTTTCAGAGAACTTTATGTTCCAAATAAACAGATTTTTTGAAAATTAAATAACTTTTAAATTTCTAAAGTGAAAAGAATGTATTGTGAAATAAAATGGATATTTAACTTTAATTTCTAAACAGCATGTTTTTCTATTTTATCACTGTGGTGATAGGTTAGTTCCCAAAGAGTGTAAAATTAGGAGGATTTTGTTTAATGATTCAGATAATTAAAGTAGCGTTAAGAGAAATTATATGTATATATATAAATTTAACAAATGCAATTGAAAATGCTTATATTAAAATTTAATGTTTGTAAAAGGGACCTAACCTTACTGAAAGACCCTGTAAAAGTGCTATATTCATAAATAGAAACATAAGTTTAGTATATTAAATTAAGAACTTAGTTTAAATTTTAAACGTTTATAGTTTATTACTTTGAAAAATTTTAAAATTTCCTATCACTATACAAACTTGAAAGCAAAAAAGAAAAGCTCCCCTTGATACCACATCTTTCTTGAACTCTCCCCAATTTTCCTACTTCCCCTCACAAGTTTTCTCAAAATATTTGTATTCATAGTCTCCATGTTCTCAAATTCTAAACTCATTTCAGTATACATAAAACAGTTTAAACTTCTTTTTCAAGGTCCATAATGATCTCCAAGTTGCCAAATTCTAAGGGCAATATTTTTTCCTCATCTAACTCAACCTCTTAGTTGTTTGATTGTAAGACATAATCCTGGGCAATTTCCAAAAAAAAAAAAAAAAAAAATAAGTGTAGTTCATAGAATTGAATAACAAGCTTACTAACTAGGACTCCAAAAAAAAAAAAAAAAAGAAAAAGAAAAAGAAAAATGAATGTTCATGGCATCTATGTGGCAAAAATTATGTTCAGTACACTGTCAACTAATTAGGGATCCTAATTATATTTGTCAAATTCCTCCAATTTTGCCATATAAGTGTTATCCCATCCTATTTACATATGTTGCCCACCCTCAAGGGAAGGGGATTATACAAAGGCATGACTCATTGTGGTGAGGGTGGGTCATTTTTGAATTTTGCCTCTACAGTCACAAATAAATGCATTCTTCATAGCCTTGATGGAAAGAATGCCTTCTGGAATCTCTGAGTGGATACTTTGGGGAGTGTGAATAAGCAGAATTTGCATGATAATCCATTCTAGCATTCCAAACTCCCTAGGTTTATGAATCCCTTCCTCTAGATTTGTATCATTGAAGTTCCAGCATTTCCTAGAACTTTGTTTAGTTTAAGCCACCATTTGGTCCACGTTTCAGTTAACCAGCTAAGCAAAGTGTTGGGTCACTTCTAGCCCTTCAAACTAACATTATGAACACTGGTTCACAATTTCTACCAAATGAACCCACAGTAGTAATTTTAGCCTGCTCCACCTTTATATTCCTTCCACCCAGATACCACAATCTTCAGATCAATTTTAACATATACTCTTTAATTTTCTGTTAAATTAAATTGACAAAATAATACAATTATTTGACATACATTGCAACTCCTCATGGCTTACTCTTTTTACTTCAGTTTCTGAGGCCTGTTTGTTTTTTATTCTGGTTATATTTCTAGAAGGAATAAGACGTGATGGGGTAATTCCTGAGGCAGTTGAACAGTAATGTGTCAGGGAACAACTTCAGGGGAGTCTTTCAAGAAGGGGAGAGAGTACCATCCTTAAACAGCATAAGAAGGGCCATTTTTACTGGCGAGGAATGTTGGCAGAATTTAAGAGTTGAAGTTGCTGTGCTTCAGTGCAATCTACCCATAAGTCATCACCACAAATTTCAGGATCTCACTCCTTCCCAATTTTATTAGTCAGTGTTCTCTAGGGAAACAGAACAAATAGGTGATATCTGTAAACAGTATGAGATTTTACAAAATTGTCTCCCACAATCTTAGGGATGCACAAGTTCAAATTCATTAGGGCAGGCTACAAACTAGGGCTCCAATGAAGGTCCTTGCTGAGTTCCCCAGGAGACAATGGCTGTCCAATATAGAGATGGGATTCTCTTTCTGAATGCTGAAATCACTTCCCCATTTAAGGCCTTCAACTGATTGGATGAAACATCATGTCACTCATTGCTGATAGCAAACTCCTCAGTTGATTGTAGATGTAACCAGCCATCTGTGCAATCAACTCATTGATGAATAAAGTCCATGAAATGCCCTTTTATTACAATTAGCCCAGTGCTTGCTTGACCAAACAATTGGGAACTATTACCTGGCTAAGTTGACATATTAGCCTAACCATCACAGTCCACCCTTTGTCAACTTAACAGCCATACACATCACCTTAAAAGATACTTAGACTATAAATAAAAACAATAATATATATGTGTGTGTGTGTATATATATTTCCACCTATGCTCATATTTCCACCTATACTCAACCACACTGTGTACAACAGGAAACACACTAAATCCTTCCAGAATAGGGTGCAAGTCCTTGGATAATGCTCACTCTTAATCTTGACATGCTTAAATACTACATGAAACTAATACAACTTATGTCAAATGACCATGGGATAAGTTAGAGAAGAAAACAAAGCTATCCATTTTATGTACACATGCAAACATACTCATAAAACAAGGAAGAGACATTCGTGATCATTACAGTCCCTGTTTCTATAACTGGTCGCATGGTCAAAGCTCATATTTATCACTATCACCTTCCACTACCCAGTCTATGCTCCCTTTACCCTCACCAAGCACCACATCTGGCCATGGTTAATTACCTGTTCGAGTGACCTAAACTTTCATTCCTGAATATTCTGGGCCATTGCTAGTCCTTGCCTATATTGGGTTGTGGCAATTTTTCATTGACTTTAATCACAAAGCATGGTAGCACTGAGAGACGCCCTAGGGGATCTCCTGTATTCCAGGCAAACTCTTTTTTACCTCTATTGCATAGTTGCAGTACTATTTCCCCTTCATAGTCAGAATCAATCACCACAGCCAGTAATTCCCTCCTTTGCCTGCTGATTCAGAGGCAATGAGGAGCCCAAAGTGGTCAGATGGCAGTCTTAACTTTCAGTTCAATGGAATTGTTGTGTGTTCCCTGGGAGAAGCATCCTTTTGGAACTGAGACCTGTAGACCAGCAGAGCTTAGGGTTGCAGGGACAGGAAGGAAAAACTTTCCTAGTGGATGACTAGAGGTAATAGTGAGTGGTCCATTCCCATTTCCACCCTTTGATTCCTGGATCCATGAATCCTGACTATGAAAATACAGGATCATAGAGTGGATGTTGATTTAGAGCATAAACAGCCTCTGGAGAACATTGCCACAGCTCTGCAAGATATTGAGACCTAGCTGGTACCATAATTGAATCTTCAAAAGACCATACCACCATTCTATCAATCAAGCTGTTTCAAGGTGCTGGGGAACATGGTAAGACAAGTGCATTCCATAAGCATGTGCCCATTCATGCACATCATTTGCTGTGAAGTGGGTTCTTTGATTAGAAGGAATGCTGTGTGGAATACATGGTGTTGGATAAGACATTCAGTAAGTCCACGGATGGTAGTTTTGGAAGAAGCATTGCATGCAAAGAAGACAAGCCCATATCCACAGTATGTGTTTATTCCAGTTAGAACAAATTGCTGCCCCTTCCATGATGGAAGTGGTCCAATGTAATCAACCTGCCATCAGGCAGCAGGCTGATCATCTCAGGGAATGGTGTCATATTGGGGTCTGCATGTTAGTCTCTGTTGCTGGCAGATTGGGCACTCAGCAGTGGCTGTAATCACCTCGGCATTGGTGAGGGGAAGTTCATGTTGCTGAGCCCATGCATAACCACCATCTCTACCACCATGGCCACATTGTTTATGAGCTCATTGGGCAATGACAGGAGTGTCTGGGGAAAGACACTGACTGCTATCCACAGTTTGGGTCATCTTATCCCTTTGATTATTAAAATCTTCCTCTACTGAAGTCACCCTTTGCTGAACGTTCATATGGGACATGAATATTTTCATGGTTTTTGCCTGCTCAGAAAGGTCTAGCCACATACCTCTTCCCCAGACCTCATTGCCATCAATTTTCCAATCATGTTCCTTCCAAGTCCCTGACCATTCAGCCAAACCATTGGCAAGAGCCCATGAATCGGTGTATAAACAAACTTCCAGCCATTTCTCCTACCAAGTCAAAATGAAAGACTCATGCACTGCTCAATGTTCTTTTCTCTGGGAGGATTTGTCCTCACCAGTGTCCTTCAGGGACATCTCAGAAAGGGGCTGCAGTGCTGCAGCTGTCCACTTTTGCATGGTACCTTCATATCATGCAGAACCATCCATAAACTAGGCCTGAGTTTTCTCTTACTCAGTCAACTGACTGTAATGATCTCCCCAAGAAACCACAGCTATGGCCTGGGAAAGAGAAGGAAATGTGGAAGGAATGGTGACCATGGGCATTTGGACCACTTCCTCATGTAACTTACTTCTGCCTTCACTACCCACTCAAAACCTATCTCATCTATACCACTTCTACTATATGATGGAGTGCTGCTGTGCATGCCCAACATTATGGTTTGGTGAGTCAGACAATACCCAGCTCATGGTAGGCAACTCAGATCTCATGGTAACTTGGTGGCGCATAGGTAAACATTCGATCTCTACTAAGGCCCAGTAGCAGAACAAAAGCTGTTTCTCAAAAAGAGAATAGTTATCTGCAGAGGATGGCAGGGCTTTTCTCCAAAATCCTGAGGATCTGCATTCTGATTCTCCTGTATGGGTCTGCCAAAGACTCCAGATGGCATCTCCCTTTTACACTGACACTTCCAGAACCATTGGATCTGCTAGATCATATGGACCAAGTGTCAGTGTGGCTTGCACAGCAGCCTGGACCTGTCATAGAGCCTCCTCTTCTTCCAGTCCCCTGTCAAAACTGGCAGCTTTTCTGGTCAATTGATAAATGAGCAGGAGTAGCACACCCAAATAAGCAATGTGTTGTCTCCAAAATCCAAAGAGACCAACAAATCATTGTACCTCTGTTTTGGCTGTAGGAGGTGCCAGATGCAACAGCTTATCCTTCACTGTAGAAGAAAGATTATCTCAACATACCCCACACCCCTAGACACCTAGAAATTTTGTCATGGTGTAAGACCCCAGTATTTTTTTGGAGATATATCCCATCCTCTCTTACTTAAACGCCTTACTATAAGTCTAGAGCAACTGCTACTTCTTGTTCACTAGGTCCAATCAACATGATATCATCAATACAATGGACCAGTGTGACTTCTTTTAGGAGGGAGAAATGACAACTTCCTGTGGACATTAGTATGGCACAGGGCTGGAGAGCTGATGTACCCCTGAGACAGGACAGTGAAGGTATATTTCTGGTCTTGCCAACTGAAAACAAACTGTCTCTCATGGTCCTTACTAAAGGAAACTGAGAAAAAAGCATTTGCCAGATCATTAGCTGCATATCAGATACCAGGGGATGTGTTGATGTGCTCAATCGATGATACCACATCTGGAATAGCAGCTGCAATTGGAATCATCACCTGGTTAAGTTTACGATACTCTACTGTCATCCTCCAAGATCCATCTATTTTCTGTACAGGCCAAAGAGGAGAGTTGAATGGGGATGTGTTGGGAATCACCACTTCTGCATCCTTCAAATCCTTGATGGTGGCATTGCTTTTTTTTTTTTTTTTTTTTTTTCAGGTACCGGGGCTGGGGATTTAACATAGGACCTTGCTGGGGTTTTTTTTGTTGTTGTTGTTTGCTTGTTGTTTGATTTTTTGTTTTTAGGAGGCACCAGGAACTGAATCTGGGATCTCCCATGTGGGAAGCAGGTGCTCAAACACTTGAGCCACATCTGCTCCCCTGGTATTGCTTTTGATTTACAATTTTGCTAGGTAATGACAGTTCTAGTGGCTTCCACTTGGCCTTCCCTATCATAATAAGCCTCGCTCCACAAGTCAAGGATCCAATGTGAGGATTCTGCCAGTTATTGGGTATGTCTATTCCAATTATGCATCCTGGAACTGGAGAAATAACCACAGAATGAATCCAGGTACCCATTGGTCACACTATGAGACAGATCTGAGGTAAAACTCCATCAATCATCTGACTTTCATAATCCTCTAATCTGATTGGTGACCACAATGATATTTTGGGTCTTCTGGAATTAATGTCACTTCTGAGCCAGTGTCTAAAATCCCCAAAATATCTGATCATTTTCTATTCTTCAATGTATGGTTACCCTGGTAAAAGGATGTAGGTCTCTCTGAGGAAAGCTGGGAGGAAGAGTAACAGCCTATATTTTTGGCAGTGTAAGAAGCTCCATCCCCAAGGGGACCTGGCCTTTCTTTCATTCAAAAAGCTCTAGGTCAATAAACCGGCTCAAATCTAGGAATCAATTAAGAAGCTCTAATTTTCTGCTTCTATAATTCAAGTTAAAGTTTTGTTTGCTCAACCCAGAACTCCTCTGCTTATAAAGATCAGGTAGGAATTTAGTAGACTGTCCATGTGCTTTGCTTCTAGGTACACTAAGATCTATTAGTCAATGCCATAGGTCTATGTGACTCAGACTCTTGATTGATGCTTTGAGTCTGCTTTTCATTGTGGTAGCCATGCTCACCTTGTCTTTGGTGATTAAGTGCTGCTACCTCACTTCTGTTAGCCCAGGATCTGATCTTCCCAATAGTGTTTAAGGATTCTAGTTCCATGACAGCATTTCCGTTAGTAATGTATGATCTACAGAGAAGAGCAACCACAGAGCTCTTCAGGGAAAATGGAGTTAGTCTCACAAATTTATTCCTCACAGTCTTAGTAAAAGGTGTATTCTCTGGATATTGCTGGGTTTGGTGGGCATATCTTAAGTGATGAATCTATTATAGCATTCCAATCTCTCAAGCTTTTGGATCCCCTCACCTACAATATACCAGGTTAAATTAGGCATCTAACCTCAGGCATTGTAAGCCATCATTTTGTCTATGTTTCAGCCAGCCACCCGAACAAGCTTTCTAAACCCTCAACCTACAACATTGAATATAGAATCTCTGCTTAGTAAATAAATTCACTTAGAATAAATTCAGTTTCATCCAACTTTATATTCCACCATTATCCCATACACTTCATATCCATTCTCACACATATTTCCCTGATTTCTATCTATATAAATTGGAAAAATCATGCAGTTCTTTTAGAGTATACTGTACGTCTTCATGGATCACGCTTTGTACTTAAACTTTGGGCAATTGTTGTGATTTTCTTTGATATGATAGCTATAGATATGAAAGAAAACAGTGTTAGAGATGTGCAAGGAGAGAAATTAGAAGTGTCTTGCAAGCAGATTACCTCAGGGTATTCCCTTGCAGTTTCCTCTCCTGAGACAGGATTAATCTCTTTAGGAGGGGTTGGGTGGCAGACTACTTTTATTTTTAACTCTTTGGAAAGTCCCTGTCACATTCAGTAATATGTAGGCATTACACTACCATGTATTGATTTATTATCTACTCAGCAGAATTAGACCCCACTGTTTTTTCTTTCCTTCTAATTTTATTGATACATATTAATAAAGCATAAATCCAACCAAAGAGTACAATCAATGGTACTTGTTTTAATGACATGTTTCTGCATTCATCACCCCAATCACCCCCACAGCACTTTCATTATTCCAATAATAATAATTTAAAAAATCAAACAAACAAAACTCATTTCTTTATGCTTCGCCTGTTGTACATAGCTGCTATTCTTTTTCCTTCTCTTTAGTATATTTGTAGTTATATTTTGTAAAAACAGTCTTATATATGCATTATCACCCATATTCATGTTTTATGTGAAGTTTTAATATCTTATACAGTCCCATGTTACAGATTTATCTTTCCTCCTAGTAATGTACACATGACCTTAGACTTTCCCTTTTAACTACTGTCATACCCATGCACTAACACTGCTAGTTGCAAACGCCATGATATGCTCTAACCATTTCTACTCATTTGCAAAGATTTACAAACAAACAAAGGTTGTTAAACAACCTTTTTAACAATTTTGCCCAGATTAACCTTCAGCTTTCCATTCTCTACTCTCTTTCTATTTTCTGGTGACCTATATTCTAATTATTAACTCCATTAGTTTGCACAGCATATTTAGTTCATAATAACACAATCATGCAGTATTTGTCCTTTTGTGTCTGGCTTGCTTCACTCAACATAATGTCCTACAGGTTCATCCATGTTGTCATAAATTTCATGACTTCATTTCTTTTTACTGCTGCATAATATTACATCATGTATATGTACCACAATTTGTTTATCCAGTCATCAGTTGATGGATACCTGGGTTCTTTTCAACTTTTGGCAATTGTGAATAATGCTGATATGAACATCGGTGTTCAGATGTTTGTGTCTTTCCTCTCAGTTCTTCTGGATATATACCTAGTAATGGTATTTCTGGGTCACATTGCAAGTCTAATTTCAACTTCCTTAGGAAATGCCAAACAGTCCTCCACAGTGGCTGTATCATTCCACAAATTACCACCAACAGTGAACAAGTGATCTTATCTCTCCACATCCTCTCCAATATTTACAGTTTCCCAGCTTTTTTTTTTTTTTTTTTTTTTTTTTTGGAGTGACATATATACAACATTAAACATTAAGGTTTGACAGTGAAATTACATAATTTGGGGGGATAACCACCCCATTTTACAGATTCTCTCTGGTTGTTCCACACAGACAGGGTGACAGATTCAGCTGTTAATCATTTTAAGCTATCATATACAGCATATCTTAATAAAGGTTTAGACTTATTCGCCTGCTCCTTTATAAGGGGAAAAATATAATTATGAGTCTCATTGAAAGACAGCACTGGATTTCAGTCTTAAATGAGAAGGTCTTGTTCCAAACTTGTTGATGGGTCATATCCTGCCATGCCAGCAAGGTGTTCCACACAGTCCAATTTGCAGGAGTGACAGTCCAAGGAAGGCCAGTAGTATCTGAGGATGGCAGGTTTGTGTAAACCCAACACTAGGTCCGATTGTGGGCATGAGTTACAGCTGAAGCACTCTGTAGTAGGGTATTAGCTAGGGCATGTGCCCCTTCGAAAAGCGGGAGGAGATTGATGTAATCCACTTGCCATCATGCTACTGGAGTCTGTGCTCAGCCAATATGTCCCATCTGGTGAGGTAACTGTTGCAGTTTTCAGAGTGCGCACAAAGAACACTCGTGGGTGATGTTTTGAGCTGCTGACGAATAACAAGTAGCTGGAAGTGCTTCTGACTTTTTAATAGGGGCCAGTCTAATAGATATCAAGTTATATCTCATTGTAGTTTTGATTTGCATTTCCCTAATCACTAGTGATATTGAACATTTTTTCATGTGTTTCTTTGCTGTTTGTATTTTTTCTTTGGACATTTGTCTTTTCAAGTCTTTTGCCCATTTGTTAATCAGATAGTTTGTCTTTTTATTGTTGAGTTGTATGATTTCTTTGTAAATGATAGATATTAAACCTTTATCAAATATGTGATTGACAAATATTTTCTTGCATTGAGTTGGCAGCTTTTTCATATTTTTGACAAAGTCATTTGAGGTGCAAAAGTGTTTAATTTTGAGTAGGTCTCATTTATCAATTTTTCTTTTGTTGCTTGTGCTTTGGGTGTAAGGTTTAAGAAACTACTGCTTACCATAAGATCTTGGAAATGTTTTCCTATATTTTCTTCTGGGAGTTTTATGGTTGTTGCTTTTATATTTAAGTCCTTGATTCATTTTGAGTTAATTTTTGTACAAGGTGTGAGATAGGGGTCTTCTTTCTATCTTTTGGATATGGATATATAGTTCTTGCACTATTTGTTAAATAGACTGTTCCAGCCCAGCTGGGAGGGCTTGACTCCCTTGTCAAAAATCACTTGACTGTAGATGTGTTTGTCTATTTCTGAGTTCTTGATTTAGTGCCATTGGCCAATCCGTCTGTCTTTATGCCAGTATCATCTGTTTTTACCACTAAAGCTAGGTAATATGTTTTAAATTCTGATAGTGAGAGTCCTCCAACTTCATTCTTCTTTTTTAAGATCTTTTTGGCTATTTTGGGCCCCACTTACCCTTCCAAATTAATTTGATAGCTGGTTTTCCTCCTACTGCAAAAAGGGCTGTTGGGATTTTTATTGGGATTGTGTTAAATCTGTAAATCAGTTTGGGTAGAATTGACATCTTAATGATATTTAGTCTTCCAATTCATGAATATGGAATGTCCTTCCATTTATTTAAGTCTTCTTCAGTTTCATTTAACAATGTTTTGTAGTTTTCTGAATACAGGTCTTTTATGTCCTTGGTTGAGTTTATTCCTAAATATTTTATTGTTTTAGTTAATATTATAAATGGAATTACTTTTCTGATTTGCTCCTCAGATTGCACATCAGTAGTATATAGAAACACTATTGATTTTTGCATATTAATCTTATATCCTGCCACTTTGCTGAGCTCGTCTATTAGTTCTAGTAGCTTTGTTGTGAATTTTTCAGGATTTTCTAGATATAGGATCATATCATCAGCAAAGAGCAAAATTTTCCCTTCTTCTTTTCCTATTTAGGTACCTTTTATTACATTATCTATCCTAATTGCTCTAGCTAGAACTTCTAGCACAGTATTGAATAACAATGGTGACAGTGGGCATCCTTGTCTTATTTCTGATCTCAACAGGACAACTTTCAGTCTTTCACCATGAGTACTATGCTAGCTGTAGGTTTTTCATATATGCACTGTACCATATTGAGACAACTTCCTTCTACTCCTATCTTTTTGAGAGTTTTTTTCTCAAGAAAGCGTGCTGTATTTTGTCAAATATGTTCTCTGAATCAATTGAGAGGATCACGTGATTTTTTTCCTTCAATTTTTGAATGTAGTTCATTACACTAATTGATTTTCTTGTGTTAAACCACCTTTGCATATCTGGGATAAAACCCACTTAATAGTGGTGTATAATTCTTTTAATGTGCTTTTGGATTCAGTTTGCAAGTATTTTGTTGAGAATTTTTGCTTCTATATTCATTAGAGATATTTGTCTGTAATTTTATTCTTTTTGCAGTATCTTTATCTGGTTTTGGTATTAGGTTGATATTAGCTTCATAGAATGAATTTAGTAGTGTTCTTTCCTGTTTAATTTTTTGGAAGAGCTTAAGCAAGACTGGTATTAGATCATCTTTGAATGATTGGTAAAATTCACCTGTGAAGCCATCTGACCACCCATCTTTATAGTACTGCTTACGTGTAAAACCCCTTGGCAAATTTGCAACAATATGAGTGTGTGTAGTTAAAAAAAAAACACAAAAAGAGTTAAGTTTTTTAATTGATGATGGTGATGGTAGCATAACATGGTGTATATAATTACCACTACTGAATTTGATAATTAAGAGTGGATAAAATAGGAAAATTTAGGTTACATATATTAATAGAACGAAAATTTTTTAAAAAATAGAACTATGCAATACAAAGAGTGAACCCTAAAATAAGCTATGGGCAATAGTTAACATAAAGTTAACTATAGTTAATAATAAAAATAATATTGTTTCAGTTGTAATAAAGCTACCACACTAATGCAAAATATTAATAGTGGAGAAAACTTTGAGTGTGAGGTAAGGTATATGGGATCTCTGTACTCTCTGCATGATTTTTCTGTAAAACGACATCAGGTCTATTAAAACAAAAGTCCAAAAATCAATTAAACTTATCAAAAAAAGAAAATAAAAAAGAACTTTACCCAGAAAGAAGTGTGGCCTTGGTCCTTCACTCACAGGTAGTTACCTCTAAGTCCTTGGAATGTTGTACCTGATAAGAGTTTATTTTCATGCCTGGGGACCTTGGACCACATCATATAGTTTAACTATGTGATTTAGGGTGGAAGCATTGGATCATGCAATATCATCTGTAACTCTGGGGGGTGGTGTGGAGAATGAGAGTAACCACATGGAAGGTGACCAACTCTGCATATGACTGAGCCTTAATAAAAACTCTAGACACCAAAGCTCAGGTGAACTTACTTGTGTGACAATAGTCTGCATGAATTGTTACACACAGTTTTCAAAGAAAGTTAGCTGTGTCCATGATTGACTTTAAAGAGCACAACTGGAAGCTCTGCATGTGGAAATTTCTGGATTCTATCCCATGCTTCTCTTCTCTTGGTAATTTGAATCTGTACCCTTCACTATGATAAACTGTAACTATTAGTATGGCAGCTTCCAGTGAGTTCTGTGAGTTCTTTTAGTCAGTTATAAAGACTGAGGGTGGTCTTGGGGAACTCTGAATTTTCAATTGGTATCTTATGTAAAGATGATTGTGGGGACCCTTGGACTCTTTAGTTGGTGTCAGAAGTGAGGGTTGCCTTGTGAACTGTTGCCTCACTTCACTGAGCTTCAAAAGCACTTTATAGTCTGTTCTTTCCTTCGTAGCTTAAGGAGAACATAGCTGTTTTTTCATTTCCACCTTACATAGCTTGTTCAAAAGGTCACATGTGTCCCATGTTAACCTGGAGCTATGCAGAGGAAGAAATTCTAACTAGGTTGGTAGAAAATATATCTATCACAGGACTACATACAAAGAAGTGGGCAGTGTTAAGGGATACGAACCACACTAACCTAGTATACTAGAATTAGCAACAATAGATAGAAGCTATCATCATTCCTAGACCTGAAAGGATAGAGAAACTAGACAGTAGTTATAGAAATCAGGGAGAATCTGCCCATTAGGAGTTGTGGCCTATGTAGAACAAAGAGCCATGATTAGCCCAAAATCCGTAAGAAGGAAGCTATGAGAATAAGTACACTTACCCAGCCTTTTTCTGCCCCGTTCCCAGGATGGTTGGTGCCACCTGTTACCTGAGCCCAACAAGCAACTAGAAAGCAAGGGAGATCAGTTAATGCAATTCATAAAGTCACACCCATCCCTACCAAGGGCACAGGAAAAGGTGAAAAATGGTGGAAAGTAGATCTAGGGGGACAAATAAAGAATATCCAGCACATTCAAAATTTATCTATTTGATTCCATCTGTGTTGCAGTCCTATGCTATGTTTTTTGGGATTCATCATTGAAAAAACCAACGAACAAGCTTACCTTCTCAGATTTTTCATTGCAGTGGTTAAGAATGTTGTGATGTCAGGCCAATTGCTTTATCCATCTACTCTCTGATTCCTTATATGTAAAATGGTAGTGATAATAGTTCCAATTTCAAAGGATCTTTATGAGGACTAAAATAAGGTAAAGAATTTAACCTGGTGCCTGACAAGGAGTATATATTTAGAAATTTTAAGCCTTAATATCACTGATGGATTTAAGGTGTTTGTTTGTTTGTTTGTTTGTTTGTTTTTTAAGTGAGTAGTGATAAGAAATTTGGATACGTTTTCTGTCAGTGGTAGATACAGATTTTGAAATGCCTGGCTGAGGAATGGGAACTTTCTGATGTATACAATTAGTACTTAGTAAATATCTAAGTAATACTTAGGATTAATTATTATTACCAACTAAGTGATTGCAGAAGGAATGCTTTGGAAATGAATTCATTTTGAAAATTATTCAGAACAAAAAAAATGTCAGTTTGTCACAGTGGTAATTTCAAAATAGTAAAATTATTATTGTGCTGGTATTACTATTATGGTATTGGACATGGAGTTTTATAGAAGGAAAATCTCAATTCGCTGAAGTAAGTAGGAAGGAACTGCAAGAAAGAAAGAAACTTTATGCAGGAATGAAACATTTTTGGTTCTACCAATTTGAAAGCTGCTGTCATCTCACTAAAATTCAGACCAGGAAATGAATCCACTTCCACTTTCACGGCACATTTTTTAGAGTATGCAGAATAATTAAGATGTTCTGAAGGTAAGTTCACAGAGAGAAAAACTATTCTTATATAAAAATAGGAAACACCCATTTAGCAGAGCACAGGTTGAACATTTCATCCTTACATAGGGTAGAGAAATAGCTACTTGGAACCAAAATATTTAGCACTTTAGAAATGTAGCATATGAAGGCTGCTATTAAAATTTAATGTTTAAAGTCTGAGCCATTTGAGCCTGAGGATTGCCTGTCATTAATGTAATGTGAATTGACCGTTGCAAAAATGAGGAAAGCTAAAGATAGGCAGGTAAATTAAACACAGAGAATAAAAGGAAGAGTGAAATGAATCTTTGCTATCTAGTTAATGTTTTTACCAATTCATTATGAAAGAAATCTTACAAATAAAAGCTAATGTGTACATAATATAAGTATACACAGATTATGGTTGCTTGAGTTCCTTCCTTTATCTTGGCAAAATGGTGCCTGGGTGCCTGTCAACAGGAATCTATAAAGGTGTGTTTTGTAGAGAAAGGATGCATAGTTTTCTTTAGATACTCAAGTCGTCTGTTATCTAATAATGGTCAAGAACTGATATACAAGCATAAGTGGTAGCTATAAGTAAATGTTTAATATTAGTGAAATGCTGATGCTTACTTAAAATATAATTTTTTCATTAGTTTAAAAAACTAAGAAAATGTGTTGGTAAAAAAAAATCTGGCATTCTTTTTTTTTTTTTTTTTAACTCGCAATAAGAATACTGAATTGTTGTAAAGTTTTCCATAAAGTCTCAAAAGTAAAATTTTCAATCAACCCACAAAATTCATGAAAATGTTAAACATGTTAATGATCTGATTCTTTCAAAGTGATATTACATGAGTGAATTGTGTCTGCAAAGGTATATTCAGATAAAGAAAAGAAGGATCTTAGAAAAATTGAGTCTGAGTAAAGGTTTTATGATGACAATTGCATGTATTTTGAATGATGAATATAACCAATGAATATGTGAACAATTTACATTTCTTTAGACAGTTCAAGATAAACTCACAGAAAGGACCTGCATTTTAGGAAAATGGTAACTTGTTATAATATATATGTTTTTCTATTGATACCAAAAAGGGTATTAAAGTCTGAAGAAAATGTTGCACTATAAAAGAGTACACTCTTGAGGCCCACAAAAAACAGCAAATTTGCATTTTGGCACTGATTATATTATATATCTAGAGTTCATCTAGGGAGATTAAACCATGCAATCATCCTCATTAAACAGTGATACTTTAAACTCATCTATGCAAGATATTTTTAATGAATTAACATCAACATATTATTCAGGTTTCTTAAGATGAGACAAAAATAAAAATGGAATTTCATTAACAAAAGTAGGGATTTATTAGCTTATATATCCTTACTGCAAGAAAGATAGTATCTGGCTTAAGGTATATATGGAATCAGGGATTGAAACATCAACAAGACTTTTTCTCTATGCCTTTCTATTGTGTTTTAAAAAGACCCAATACATATTATCTCTCTTCCCATCTAAGGTACTAAACCAATAGGGAAAAAGTCATAAGAGTCAACATTATTACTGAATGCTAAGTTGAAGGATACAGTTTAGATATCACATCCAAGTGGTCTTTATAAGATTGAATCATTGATTTGGATAGACATTCCCATCTGTCTAAGGCTAAATTGGTAGAATTCCTCTTAATGTAGGGAAGATCCTACCTCTTGTAAGCTGCTCCATTCCAAGAGGAATAAGAATAAGTGGTAAAGGTGAACCAAGTGTGTCCATATTAATCTTCCCAAATATATCCATGTAGAAGTCATTCCATTTCCTGAAAGAAGGACAGAAGGGCCTTGGGTTACATTAAATGAGTTCTGTCCATATGAAAGGAAACATAAGTTGGGGCAGGTCATGCCCTATATTGGACTTCTGATTCTAAATGTCAAGTTCACTTTCTCTTACAGATGATCAGCGATGATGGAAGACACATAGGAATGGGGCAACTCTCTACTCACACCCTTGTGACAAGAAATGAAAACAAAAACAAAACAAAACAAAAGCTAGAAAACATATTTCTTCTGGTTCCAATTTGAAAATTTCAATTAAAAGATATTGATCAGTTCATCTTGGGCCATGTGTTTAGCTCTTGAAAAACCACTGTGTATATTTGAATGAGGTCATTATAAGCGGCCCAGGTAAGGTCTTATGTTTATCCTTGTAAGCAGAGAAGCAGAAATCTACAAGAAACGAAATGAGTAGTGGCAGTGCTCAGCATACATTATAATGGCCTTCAAAATTCCCTAAAACATGTTTTTAGTTTACCTTTCATCCATTTCATCTAGATAATATTTATTATCTAGAGTATGATGAGTCCTATGCCATCTAGCATTGATTTGCAATACCCCTGACATTAGCCAAGAAGATCTGCATGCCCATTCTTTCCCAAACAGGTCTGTAATGTTCCATTTCTTTAATCATTCAGTGCCTTCCACCCTGTGGCAGTTTGGGATTATTTATGAATTCCAAAAATAGATACTGGATTATGTTTGTAAACTGGTCTGTTTCTCTGGGTATACTAGATTGTATAAGATTCAGAGGTTTCACTTTAATTGATTAAATTATGATTAAGACTTTGATTTGGCCATGTCAGTAGGAAATCGAGTCCCCACCCCCTTGGTGGGTGGGACTCGCAGAGAAAACGACAGGCAGAAGAGAGAGTTGGAGTTTTGATGCTGGAGCCCTGGGAAGTAAACACACAGGAGAAGAACACAGAGGAATAGAGACAACTCATTAGACATGGCAGAGGCCCCAGGAAGAGAGATGGGCCTAATAGTCTATAGCTGACCTTGTAAAGAGAACAGTGCAGCTGAACCCGGTAAGAAATGAACCCTGGGGAGAGAGATTAGCCTTATACTAGTCTACAGCTGAGAACAGAAGGAGCTGGGACCATGGCGCCTTAAGAGGAAATGGAAGGCTGAACCCTTGCAGGCATTGCCTGCCATCTTGTTTGACACATGGCAAATGACTTAGGGTGAGAAAGTACCTCTTACGGTACCTTGAGTAGGACCATTTAGGGCCTTGTGACTGTAAGCTTTTACCCCACATAAATGCCCTTTATAAAAGCCAACAGAATTCTGGTACTTTGCATTAGCACCCCTTTGGCTGACTAATACATGCCCTGAAGCACATTTCAGAATATTTACTGAATTAAATTGGATCAAGTTAATATTAACATCTAAAGTTCCAACAATTTCAGATTTTATGATTCTCCAAATATAAGAGAAATCATAGGGCACTTAATAATGTTTCTTCTTTTTCTCTCCATCCTTCTCTTTGATCCCCTTATTTATTTTAATTACAATAGAGGAGTTTCCCCTGAATTCCCTTTAAATTGATCAGTGAACAAAATTCAGCCTGTTTCTTGATATTTAAGAAAGCTTATATTCAGGAAAGCCTGACTCATACTAATTTGGAAATTCCATAGTCATATGATGTGAATAACTTCTCAGAAAAAAAAAAAAAAAATCAGCGTATAACTATTCTCCTTGCTTTATCCATAGTCATTCATATGAAGAGAAGTCAACAAATATTTATCTGTGGAAGGATACTAATGAAATAGAAATTTTAGCCAATGATCTTAAAATTTTGAAGTAGTGCAAAAATTATTGCTGAAGGTTGTGTTGAGACTCTGTGATTTTTACTTCATGGTAAAAATAGAAATTATATAGTAAGTCGTAGAAAGAAAATTAATTTATGTTCTCAAAATTTTTTTGTTAGACATATATTTTATACCAAGCACCAGTTGTAGACAGCAAGGACATCAGAGGAAAAAAGACAGGTAAGAATACATCTGCCATGGAACTTATATTCTAATGGAGATAGAGAGAAGATAAACAATGAATAAGATCATTTCAGATAGGTATTTTTTTAAGTATAAAGGTAATACATGCTTCTTGTTTTTTAAAAAATAGCCCAGAACAGAATGCCATGAAACAAAAGTAAAAATCTCTATTCCTCCCTGCCCCTTAATGCACTCCCCACATGAGGCCATGTTGACAGTTTATGTAGTTAAATGTTCTTTTCTATACATAAACATAAACAGACAAATATAACGAATACATTAAAGGCTTTAAAAATTACACAAATAGAGTCATTCTACATGTCCTTTTTCCCATTTAACAATGCATTGCAGATATTTTTCTACATAAGCACATTATTCAATAAATACTATAGAGCGTTTGCTTTGTGCCCAGTACTATGTAAGTAGCTTGGATTTATTAGTAAACTAAACCAACCAAAGATGGTATCATGGAGCTTATTAATTCTAGCAAGAAGAGATAGGCAACAGATAATAAGTAAACTAGTAAATTCCTAGTAAGCTAGAAGGTGCAAGCATTATAAAGAAAAGAAAAAGTAGAGTAAGGATAAGGGAGTGCAGGGACAGGGGGTGGGTGTATGTTGAACAGGGCAAGGAAAGCCTCATTGAGGAAATGCTATGTGGACAAAAGCTTGAAGGAGATGAGGGAATATGCCATGCAGGTATCTGGGGTGATGGGAACTTTCCAGGCAGAGGGAACAACTAATGCAACAGCCTTGAGATGGAAGCATATCTCGTACTTGAGGAACAGAAGGGAGGCTGTGTGGCCATAATTTGTAAAAGACATTCAATTTGTTGAGTGTGGTTTCTGTAGTGGAACCTATGTAGAGAGGAATTTTGATTTAGTTTAATAGTGAATAGTCACAATTTCTATCAAATTGATTGAAATACAGGGCCTATCACCTCTATTTGCTCAGAAAAATGCAGAACTGTGTTTGTGATAAAGTGTCAAGAAGAACTCAAGCATTAGGAATAAATACTTAATTTTAATTTTTTTTCCATATTGTTTGGACATGAGATTCCAAAATTAGGTTTGAAAAAGATCTCAAATACTATATTAACACCCCAATACAGAGACTGCATTCTATTAATACTCTACTTAAAGACCGCTTTAGAGGAGCAGGGAGCTTGAAGTGGCCACAGGTACCTTGCAGATCACAATATTTTAAATATCATTCCTATGTAAAATTGCCACTTCATTAAGGAGTTGACTTTCCTGTTTTGTGGGGAATCTCTTATTACCAAATACCTTAACAGCCACATTTAAAAACTTCCAGTTTTTCTATGTGTTCCTCCATAAACAATGCCAAACTGTCCTGAACCAAGCACCTTATCTGCAAAGATCTGGTAAACGGTACTGATGAACACAATCTCCTGGATCTGACAATTAGTTACAGAGATATACAAATCTTTGTGAGCTATCCCTTGCCCCTGAGAAGTGAAAACACTTGCTTGAGGGGTAACAGGCATGAGAGCTTGACAAATTGCTCTTTCCCAGCTCTGTGCTACATCAAGTCCAACTCTAGTGACAGCAAGAACAGGATTGTGTGAGCTGTCCCCAATGTTCTAACCAACAAAGTATACCATAGTATCAGTGATGATCTCAACAAAGTGTGGACTGTTGCCTTGGGAAATGTTTGTGAAATATTGTGGTGCAGACACACAGAGTAGTTCTGAAAGTGGGATTTCCTTATAATACTTTGATCAATATTTGTTTTGAAACAATGTTAGACATTTGCTGTCAAGTCACCAATAATATCTCCTTCTCTGATTGTTTTAACAGCTTCCTCATCTCTTTCCACATCAAGATCAGAGGTATCAGGAAGAATTTTTTATCTTCTGGGGGAGATGGCTCTTTTATGTTGTCCAAGCCACAACTGCCATCACTATTCATGTCACTACTGTCAATGTCCATTGGCATGTCTGTATCTGTTCCTAGACTGGAAGGTTCTCCATTGAAAGTAACCTTTCCAAGGCAGTCTCTTGGTACTTTTAATCCACATTTATGACAGTTGAATTTGCAATCTTTACACTGCATTCCTTGGTGAAAAAGGTATTTCAGTAACTGCTTGCTGTCCTGACATACTGTAGGACAGACATAAGAAAGAACAGCAAATGTGTGTGGAACTTTTACCCTGCACTTTACCATCTTTTCCATCCAGATTAGCCGACCACTCCAAGATGGAGTTCTCTTACTTGGTTCTTGGTGAATATATGAGCTTGAAGTAACCACAGGTACCTTGAAGATCACATTGAGTTTATAGGGGTCTTGGAATTGAGAAGCCTAGTATTGGTAGAGATACATTTGACAGTCATCTTTTTCATGCTCCACTACAGTTATTTGGAATCTTTTTTTTTTTTTTTTTAAAGATTTTATTTATTTATTCATTTATCCCCCCCCTTGCTGCTTGTGCTCGCTGGGTCAGCTAACCACGCCGTGCGGGCGGGCTTGCCTTCACCAGGAGGCCCTGGGAACTGATCCCGGGGCCTCCCATATGGTAAACAGGAGCCCTACTGATTGAGCCACAGCCGCTTCCCATTATTTGGAATCTTGAAGGCACATTGTTTATGATAATTTAATCCACGTTTCAGTTCCTGATGTACCAATCCAGAAAGCATCTCACCACAATAATCACAAAAATCAGGAAATTTGTAAGAATGTACCTAGAGAATGTGGATGAAACTGAAAGGCTTCTACCATGGCCAAAGCTGAAAGAACAACTTCTACTAGGTCTCCTTCATGTATTTCCTCTGCTGAGGTGATCAGCTACAAAATATTTTCTGAATTTATGTCATGATGAAAAAGAAGACTTTTACCATACATGCCAAAGAATACACACTCTGGAAACTTTTGATAAACAGTGGAGCACACAAGATCCTTGACAGAAGATAAAGACAGTTCCTGGGCTTCAATGGCAACATTTTCCTGTGAAAGGACAATTTGCAATAATGAAATTGTATGCACTGAGCTCTGGAGTCTGTGAGTGATTGTGCTCTGAATCTTCCAATGGACAGGTGGGCAGAGTGTCCTGTCTTAGGACTTGAATGTGGAAAAGGAGTTGGAAGCACAGCAGGAAGAGCTGCAGGTAACTTAGATTTTTAGGTTTGGGGGCTGATGGAGGATAATTGTTTGCAGGTAGCTGCTTTTTTAAAAATCTTTTAAAACAGTTGTCAATTCTTTTTAAATGGTTATGTAGAGGCTTTTGAACTCTGGTTTAAAAAAAAATAGCTGCACTTTTGGATTTAGTTGAAAGCTCCTTTATTTTGTCTTTTAAGCCACTTATGCCTATGATTGCAAGTTCTACAACTGTGAGTTGGATAATCAAAGGTTCCTATTTCCTTTAATCAGTCCCATCAAATAACAATCTTGTCTTTAGGACCACAAACAGGGGTTTGGAAAGGATTTAACATCACTAAGTTATCCTCATCAGAATAGAGATGACATTGCTTATTTACTAAACATCTTCATTTTCTAAGTCTCTTTTTGTCTCTCTTAATTTCAGCAAATACATAATGAATAAAAGTTATCTGTCAAGAGGAAATCCTCTTGGTTTTAAAAAAAAAGTGTTTAGGTTTAAGCTATTCAGCAGTTATCCTTTAGCTCACTGATTTGAATGTATACTTTCTCAAATGTCCACACTAAATCACCTTCTCAGATGTTCTCACTTTCATTTTTGGGGTTATATTTTCCTTTGATGAAGTACAAACCTTTTAAAAATAGTTTGAACACATTTCATCTGATGAATGGGTCCATCTAGAAAATGTTGCTTTCTGAAATGTAGTCACGGGCAACGGGCTCCAACAGTCGTAAGAAACTCAGAGCCGGGGTTCTGGACGAGGAGCCAGTAAAGCTTCACACTCATTGCAGGATTCCACCTGCCGGCCACCGGCGCTCCTTCTTCCCACCCTCCTAGCCTGGTCCTGTGATCCTATTTCAGTTAATTTTGAGATTCATGAATAAAGACAGCTGAGTGGATGGAAAGTGTCTGGTCTAATATATAGATAGGGTTTTAGAGAATTCTTGTCAGGTCGTGGTAAAGAATTTCTATGCTATTCTAGGAGTGATTGAAAGATACTCAAGGGTTCTTAACAAGGTAGTAATGTTATGCGATTTATGTTTTTTCTTTATTCTGAAATCTACTCTGTCTGATATTAAATAGCCACCCTTCTTTGGATAAGTGTTTGCATGATATATGTATTTTTTAACTTTTTGCTTTTATCCTTCTGATATCATTATTTTTTAAATGAATTCCTGACAGACTGCATATAGTTGAGTCATTTATTAACCCATTCTGACAATGTCTATCTTTTAATTGTTCTGCTTAGACTATTAATTTATAATAAAATTACTGGTTTGAATTTGTTCTCTGATTTTCACCTCTTTCTCATTCTGTTTCCCCTTTCCTGCTTAGCTTTGGATTATTTCAACTGTTTTAGTACCTCATTTTAATTTGTCAACTGTATTTTCAACTATATCCCTTTGTATAGTTGTTTAGTCATTGATGTAAGGATTACAATATATCTATTTAATTTTTCAAAATCTAGATGCAATCAATATTTTATCACAGAAACTGTATTACCTTATATCGTACCTTTATTCTCTCTCCTATATATTGTAGTTGTCTTATATATTACATCTACCTATATTTAGAACCCCATAAGACAATGTTATAATTTTTACTTTCTGACATCCAGCATGTTTAAAGAACTCAAGAAGAGAAGAATAGGCTATTATATTTACATAGACATTTACCGTTTCTGCCAATCATCCTTCATTCTTGATATTCCAAGTTTCCTTCTGGTATAATTTCTTTTCTGTCTGAAGTTCTTTAATAATTTTTTTAGTATAGGTCTGCTGGCAAAGTATTGTTTTAGTTTGTCTTCATCTCAGAATGTCTTAATTTCATATTCATTCCTGAAGACTATTTCTACCAAATATAAAATTCTGGGTTAAAATTTAATTCAGCCTTTTAAAAATTTTGTTGCACTTTATTTGGTCTTCATGATTTCTGAGGAAAAATCTAGTAAATCAAATGCTTTTCCCCATAAGTGATGCATTGTTTTCTTCTTGTTGCTTTAAGGACTTTTAAAAAAATTTTAGTTTTCAGCAGTTTAATTAAAATATATTTGGGAAGATAGTGGGAAGATGGTCACATACTAACAGGCAGAGCTGAATGCTTTCACAAAAACCATGGAGAAAGAGCCAAAAGCTATCTGAGGGAATTGCTTTGGGGGTGGGCAGACCAGGACAATACTACACAACTCCCAGGAGGGTGAGGGACAGAGAGACAAAAAAACCAAAAAGACAAATGTGAGTTACCAAGCCCTTCTGGCAGATAGAAAGGGCTCCCTTCTTCTGCCCCCAAGATATTAAGCTGGGATAAAACCCCTGGCTTACTGTAGCCAACTGAGAGGGGAGCAGACATCTTCTTTCCTGTCAGCTGTTTCAAGGGAAAAGGGGGGGAAGCGGGAGGTTGGGGTGTTTGTCTTCAGTGAATTTGGCCAGCATAGCCCACATTCAATCTCTGCTCTGAAGATTCAACACAGGAACACAGGAAAGCCAAGACTGTAACACCTTGGAAAAGTATGCTAGCTAGCGCCATCTGTTGGCAGGTCTGGAAACTGCCTAGACAAAAACTACGTTCTCTCTGTATCTTACACCTAGGAGAAAATCTGAGTCCCACTAGTGAGTCCCTGACCTGATTTTGAAAACTTAACTTGTGTAATTTTAAAGACTGAGAATAAGTTGAACCAAATATCAAAAAAGAGCTGTGGGGGAAAAAACACTCAAGAAATAGAAATTAGCCTTCAGAGTAAATACACCAACATATTCAGATGCCTAGACATCAGCAAAAAATTGCTAGCCATACTAGGAAACAGGAAGAGATGGCCCAGCATTAAAAAAACAAAACAAAAATCCCCTGAAGAGATACCAGATTTAAGACAATTTATCAGTGATAATCACACAACTCTCATAAGTCACTTCAAAGAATTTAAAGAAAATATGACTAAAGAGATAAAGGATATTAAGAAGACACTGGGAGAGTGTAAAGAACAATTTTCAAGCCTGCAAAGAAAAGTAACAGATCTTATGGGAATGAAAGACACGATGGATGGGTTTAAAAATACATTAGAGGGAAGTGGATGTGGCTCAAGTGATTGGGCTCCTGTCTACCATATAGGAGATCCAGGGTTCAACTTCCAGGGCCTCCTGGTGAAAAGCAAGCTGGCCCATGGGGTGAGCTGGCCCAAGTGGAGAGCTGGCCCACATGGAGTGCTGGCCAGCATGGAGAGCTGGTGCAGCAAGATGATTCAGCTAAAAGAGACACAGATGAGAGACAATGAAAGACGCTGCAGATCAGGGAGCTGAGGTGGTGCAAGAGATTGAGCAGTCTCTCTCCCACTCCAGAAAGTTCCAGGATCAGTTCCCAGTGCTGCCTATGGAGAAGACAATCAGACACAGAAGAACACACAGAGAGCAGACAGAAAGAGCAAAACAACGGGGGCGGTGGGGAGAGGGGATAAATAAATTCTTTAAAAAAATACATTAGAGGCACATAAGAGCAGATTTGAATTGCTTGAAGACAGAAGTAGTGATTTTGAAGAGGGAATAGCTGAACTGGAAAAGACAGGAGAACAGAGAGAGCAGAGAATGGAAAAACTGGAACAGAGTCTCAGGGAATTGAATGACAATGTGAAACACACAAATATTTGCATTCTTGGTTTCCCAGAAGGAGATGAGAGTGGAAAAGGGGCAGAAACAATATCTGAGGAAATAATGACTGAAAACTACCCAACCCTTATGAAGGATATAAATATTAGTATTCAAGAAAGACAACACACCCCACACAGAATAAATTGAATAGACCTAACGGAGACATCTACTATTCAGAATGACAAATATCAGAGACAAAGAGAGGATTCTGAAAGCAGCAAGAGAAAAGCAAAACATCACATAAAAGGGAAACTCGATAAGATTAAGTGCAGACCTCTAATCAGATGCCATGGAAGAGAGAAAAAAGCAGAATGATGTATTTAAAATACTGAAAGAGAAAAATTGTCAGTCAAGAATTCTGTATCCAGCAAAGCTGTCCTTCAGAAATGAGGGCGAGTTCAAAGTCTTCACAGACAAATAAAAACTGATAGAATATGTTACCAAAAAAACAAATTTGCAAGAGACACTAAACTGCTACAGACTGAAAGGAAAAAACAAGTGTGAGAAATTTGGAGAAGAGTTTAAAAATGAAGATTATTAGGAAAGGTAAACTAAAGGATAAGAAGACAGACAATAGAACAATATGACAACAGAGAACTGAAGGACAAAATTGATGAAGCAATTTGAAGTTTTCAAGTAGCCTTTCACAGCTCTCCAATGAACCCTGAAATATGGAAAGAAGAGCTTTCTTAGGCAAGAACACTCCAGGAGCAGCAGAAATTGGAACAGAGGATTAAAGAGTGAATCATCAGCAGAATTAACAGATTTCTCACCAAAGTCATTTACTCACTAGGACTTTGAAGTTGATGAGATTGTTGCTATTTCTGCAGTTATTGCTGAGAAACAGAAGACAGCTTCAACAGACAAAACAATGGTTATTGCGTCTACTTCTGGGACTGTAGTGACTGTAACTGAGAAGGAAGATGGTGCTCTAACACCAGATGGTTCTGTTTTTATCAAAGCCCAATGAAGAAAATGCATAGCATGAGTTATTTTAATCTGTCTTTTTTCATTATCATTTAATGTTATAGACATAGAGACATTTATTCTAGAGAAACAAGGCAAAAGTCCTGTTTTTAAGACAAGTTTTCCAGATGATGCATATAAATCTAAATGGTAGCATTATTGTATAGTATTGGACTGTGCTTTGATAAGTTATGGCTTGTATTTAAGATTAGATTTCTGGGCAAAATGTTTTTGATGTATAAATTTAATTTAATCCAAATATATGGATATATACATTTTAAAGACACAACTTGAAAAGCAAATTATTGAATAGTAAATAATTTGGTCAGTCAGTGTTGTTAAAATGTTGATTCATTTACTTTTGTTTTATGATAAAGGATATAAGTACTTGTTTTCTCTCCTAGCAATATACTGCTGCTACCATTCACTTTGCTTTCCTTTCTTATGTAGAGTAAGTTTGCCACAAGGCTTATTATGTGTTTTTAATATTCATTTTGATTTAAAGTTGTGGTTTTGTTACATGTGGTATCTTTGAAAGTTGGGCCAAAAATGCATGCATTCTGATTTGTGCTTAAGTTTTTGGCTTTAAAGAAGTTACAACAATGGTAGTTGCCTCTGTCAGTATTTGTTAGATGTGCAGAGTACTGAAAAATGTCACAATGTTGGTTTTATTTTTTTAGATTATTGCTTTAGGTAGCTTAGTCCTTACCACAAGTGTGTCATTTTTTAAATGTGCATTTTTTTTTAATGAGTGCTTTTTCAGATACATCATTATAAATTGTACTTCTACACTTAAAAAAAAAATAGGGAATGATGTGGGAAAGGGAGGGTGGTTCATGGGAATCCCTCATACTTTGCATGTAACTTTTCTGTAATCTAAAATCTCTTTAAAAATAAAGTTTATTATATATAAAAAATGTATTTGGGTGTGAATTTATATGGTGTTATCTAGACTGGAGTTTTCTGTGCTTCTTATATCTGTAGGTTTATGTGTCACTAATTTGGGAAATTTTTAGTCATTTCTTCCATTTTTTTTTTTTTCTGTACAGTTTCGCCTTTCTTTCTGAGACTCTAAAGGCACAAAATTTAGAATTTTTGCTATTGCCCCATCATCCTTCACATTGACACCCAGCTTTTGGAGGATGAAATTTCCTCTGACCCAGATTTCCCCTTTTGCATGCATCAGCAAAGGTTTTCCACCACTGCTGCTGCAGGATTGAGAAACAGGGGCTGTCTACTGATTTGCCTGTTCACTTATAGAAGCTGAATTCGGTCAGACTTCTGCTTCCTCTGGCTCTCCTGTTGTTGTTCTAGGTGTCTATTCTGGTTCTAAAGTTACTACACAGTTAATTCCCTTCTCTTTTTTCAGCTTATTAATTTTTCTAGTGGAAGGAGTAATCTGTAAAATTTCCTACTCTATCATTTTATTCCTGTGACCTCTGATTCATGTTGTTGAAATGGTCACCTGGTTACTGAATTGAAAATATTCTCTAAAGTCAATAATGGAAGCAGATATACAGGCTTTTGAAGCATTTGAGGTAAAAGATGATTATGACATGGTCAATAGTAGGAATAATGAAGATGGAGGAAATTAGTAATATATTAGATATAATTTGGTCTTAGAGTTGATTGGCAATGATAATAAATCAGAGTGGAGTTAGGAGACAAAAGAATGAATTTCTTGGCCTGGCAAACTAAAGTGTTAGTGCTGCCATAAACTGAGATGGGGAAGATTGGGGCAGAGGCATATTTAAGTGAGAAGAATTTCAAGGTAACCTGGAGTATATATGGAGGAGAGAAGATGAGGGATTTTAGACTATATAACATTTAAAGCAGCAATGTGTGAGAGGAAACTCTGTATAGGCTGGATGTTCAAGAAAATAAGAACAATATAGAAAATATTCAAAAATGATTAAACAGAAAATTATTTGGAGCTTAGTGTATGCCTGCTTTTGTTCTGTTTTCCTAATTAAGTGATATAACACTCAAGCCAAACCTAAGAGATAAATACTGTTATTCCACTTTAGAGATGAGGTCACTGACACTTTTAAATAACTTTCTCAAAATCATACAACTTGAGGGTAATAATACTGGCATCCCAATCCAGTTAATCTGACACCAGAGCCCATATTTTTAATATCTTATGCTGAGACCCCAATGTGAAAAGTTTGCAAAGGTGGTGGAAAAAAAGAATATTTCTTAGGATATGCATAATTAAAGTTAGATTATAATAGGATGTAAGTATTGATAAGAAAATTGAGACTATTGAATTAATGAATTACAAGTTTTAAATATTTGACTTATTTGCACTGATAAGGCAATGGGACTCTACTGTCTTTCTTAACCAGGAGATTGACATGATGAACAACAGTTTTGGAAAAACGATCTGGAAATATGACATTCTGAAAAAGGGAATAACAGTACATTCAGCATCTATAGAGGTATTATAAGTGAGATAAAATGAGAATCAGAGCTTGTCTATTGATAATCAGAAGGAAGATAATGGATCATTCTTAGAGATAGTTTGAGGGGAAATTGGTACTTAAATTTTATTTTTTTTAATTTAAAAGAAAATAAATTAATCTAGATTTGTTCGTTTTGTGATGCTATGGAGATATTCAAGGAAGACATTATCTGTATGCTTTTAGAAACTTAAGAAACAAATCCATATAACAGCCTAGGACTGTTAAAACATCTAAACACATCATAATAGAAACTGAAGTAATTAAAAATGAAATAAAATAATATGTATCACTGGAAAACATGACAATTTATGTGCAGAGCACCATTTTCCTAATATTTGTCTGGATTTCAACATAATTTGTAAGTGAAACTTCCTTTGGCCATTTTAAAGATCTTTTTAAAAATATGTTTTCATCATTTTAATATTCTTTGACTGTTATTTTAGGGAGGATTATTTTACTTCACACATAATATTTTTGAATTATACTATTTTATTATTGTTAAATGACTTCAAATATGACTTCAAATCTAAGAACCTCACATTATAGTTTTTAAAAACGTTGAATATTATGAAATTGGAAATTAAGAGACTTAAGTATTTTTTTTCTTTATTTGTTATATGTTTCTTTTTTTATATCTGGCTTTCAAGTGTTTTCAACTTACCCTTTTTAATGAGATATGAGTGAATATTTGGTTATGAGGTTTCTTTCTCTATAAAAAGAATGATAGTGATGTTAAAATTTTGTTTAAATCCTATTTTTAATTAAACCTACTATCCATATATTGCTAATGATGTGATTTTTAAAACACATTTTTGAGTCTTGAGAAAATAATTCTATAGAAATATTATTTCTTAAGCACAGTAGAATATAGTCTTCAAATATTTAAATTGATTGTACAAAAATAAATGATGGCAAGCTTTGGTAATGAATGAACAGCAACTTCTATTATTGTTCAGAATTATGAAACCTAAGGGAACATAACGAGATGGTATTTATGCTTAAATGAACTAAGAATAATGGCAGACAATACAAAATCATATTTGCACTTTCATTCTATGCTATTTACATAACAATTTTACATAACAGGTAAGATTTGACTTATAGATAGTCAAATATATGACCAAAAAAGGTGTTTTTTACCCACATAAACAAAGAATTTTCAGTTTTAGTTAAAAATCTTCACTTCTATTTACCAAATGTGAAAATGTCATATACAGCTTTACTAAAACATATGAATAAAGTTATCAGTATGTATTTTGAGCAATGAAATTATAAACAGGTTTCTTTTTTGATAAAACATATGCACCTCAACTGTAGTAATCATGAAACATGCACAGTATTTTAGTTGATGCAAATGTATCATACATATTATTATATAAACTATAAACCCATAAAATAGTCACAATGAAAAACCCTATAATTCAGAATGGACTCATATAAGTTTCATAGTATCAATTGATTGATAGAAAAGTATTTGCATAAATGTTAATAAAATAGGAAAAATAGAAATTTTTCTGATTTATTTTCTATTTTTCTTAAAATATGTACAAATAAAACTTTTCACATTGGCATTTCTTGAAATTTAAAAATGAAATTACCTACACTGATAATTAAATATTAGTTTTCCAACAAGAGGGAAAACTGATATACTGCTTTAATATCAACAATACTAAGATTCATTTTTATTGTTTTTTTTTCAAAACTGAATTTTCTTTATAAAATCACAAAGTATTAAAAATGTGGGGATGACACTGCCCATGTTTGTATTCTTTTCATTTCTCCTGTAAAAACAAACAAAAAAGAACAGCAACAACAGCCAAGAAGGGAAATACTACAAGGGAATTACAAAAAGATTTCAAACTCAAAAAGGAATCTAGCCTCTAGCCTTAATGCAATGGGTATATGATCACAGAAGGGCTTGACACAACTATTTTCTTTATCATGACAATTTTCTTTTTTCATTTTTTTAATGATTTCTTGTCTAAACACTGAGAGACTCATGAAATTCTCTGTGATGAGTGAATCATGAACATGTTCTTTTGTACGATGTTAAATCTGTCACTCTTTAAAGCCAACTTGATTTTATACAATATTTTAGAGCTGACATCTGAAAACAGCAAACATACTCTTGGGCCCACTGTTCAGAGGTAGAGACTAATATGTCAGATATAATGTGCTTTGTTTGATGGTTGGTTGGTTGGTTGGTTATTTTTTTGACTGAAACAAAGTATCAGAATAACCATAGCAGAATGTACAAAACTGACCTACACACTTACAGAAAGTCAGCTAAATGTGCAAGGATTAAATCTTGAAATAAATTGGTAAGCAACTAGAGGTAGAACACTCCTAGGTTCAAGTTACTGGACCTTGTAAGTGATTACTTTGAACTATTAGAAATGTCACACAAAAATTGATCATCATCAACAGTTACTTGTGATGAATTTCAATTACATCTAATTCATAATTATTTGTTGATGTATCTACAATTTTCAACGTATTACTGTTAGTGTTGATAGAATACAAAGGTGAAGAGAAAATGATTTCTGCCCTCACTAAAAATAAGGTCCAATGGGAGCAATTCACACTGTGTCTTACTACAACTTAGTGATTTGTAGGAAAGAGTATGGGAATTATTTTAGAATATGATTTCTCCTAATTGTTCTCAATGTATATTTAACTAATCATTTAATAAAAAGAGTCTTATTTGTAGATATTTTAATACAAAATTAAGTTCTGAGCCAAAATAAAAACCAAATGTTATAAAGCCTGGCTTAGAGTGTGTCTCTAAGTTACCCTCTAGATGTAACAGGTATTTTGGAGGTATACTCTTGTATTTATTTTAAAATACCAAAAGGAGAACCTGGTGTCAGGATTGGGTTCATGGTAAGTATAATTTGTTAAATGACTCCTTGCTGGGGTGAGATCCCTGTTCCTGAGTTACTACTGAATAAAGACAGCATGGCAGCTGCCCTTTCCTTGCCGTGATAATAGCAGAACTCTTCCCTCTCAATAGTGGCATTGGGATGACTGACAGGCAGCCCTGGAAAAATGCCTCAGAGTGATGACTTCTGGCTTTAGGAATCCAGGCAAAGGGACAAAGTTACTGCTGGCATTATTGTAATTATTATCCAGCAGGGGTTTACTTGACAATTTAGATGAAAATATTTGATTTATTTAGAAATATTCATTTTGAAAAATGTAAACTGATTAAAGGGCAAATTATTAAAATGTATGTCACTTGAAAAATTATAATTTCAAGTTAATTTACATTTTAGTAAAAAAGTTTTGAATATGAAAAAAAATGGGTAATTTGGAGAGAACCAAAAAATGGGATTCCTTAGACTTAATTCATTTTTCTAGTAGTGTTAATTCACTAAATATAATTTACTGTGCCTCCTATATGTTTAGGAAGAGAGCTGTGTTAGATCTGTATGAAATTGACAGCTTATATTTATATTTATTTAACAGCATTGTAAAAATAGGATTTTGAGGGAAATTACCAAAAGCAGGATGACCAGTGAGAACACTGACATTTTCTAGATGAAAGAAATCAAAGTCCTGAAATAAATGTGTACTGGTGAGAAAAGTGTGAAGAGTTCATAGTTCAGAGCTATATATGAGGTAAAATTTATAAGATGTAAAAGATTAAAAAATTGAGGCAATTCCACTCTTTGCCTGGGTGACAGAAAGAATGGCAATGACATTAACAGAGAAGAGGAGTTAAGATTAGAAAAAGAGCCAAGACGATGAGTAACATTAAAGGTGTCGAATAAGTGCTGGATGGAAGATATCCATTTAGATCTGTCCAGTAGGCAATTCAATATTTAATACCATACTTCTGAAGGAGAAAGATTGCAAATTGTTGTGCTTGTGCTATTAACAATATCCAGTAGGAGGTATGGTAAGGAAAAGTGATTGATGAAATTTAAAAAATCAACTGTTTAATGATGTCTTAGTTTCATAAGGCTACTTTAAAGTAGCAAAAACTAGGTGGCTTAAAAAAAAAAAAGAAAACAGACATTTTTTTTTTTCCTCACACTTTTGGAAGCTAGAAGTTCAAAAGCAAAGTATCAGCAGGGCAATACTCTCTCTGAATCCCATAGGGGAGAATCTTTCCTGGCCTCATCAAGCTTCCAGTGCTTGCTGGCAATATTTGGTACTCCTTGGCTTGTAGCTTCAGCACTTCAGTCCCTGCCTCAGTCATCACATGGTATTCTCCCCCTCTGTCTGTCTGAGTTCAAATTTCTTTCTATGACAATAACAATTATATTGTATTAGGACCTACCCTACTACAGTTTTGGCAACATCTTAAGTAATCACACCTTACTTATTTGGAAATAGGAAAGATCCTATTTCCAAATAAGGTCACATTCACAGGTTCCCGCGTGAGTTCTTCAACAGATCTTTTTTGGAGAACACAATACAACCCATAAGAGCTGGGCTGATAAAAAATTAGCATTGTAAAAAACAAAATGGGCTGGTCAAGTAAGGAAAAGATTTTGCTCAGGGGGTTGCAATAGTAAGAACCTTCATTAATAGAGAAAGTCTCAAAGAAAAGGAAGAGGTCTGGGGTTTTATTGAGACATGTAAACAAGATAGTCATCCATGAGTGTTAGGGATGCCATGAAGAAGAATGGAGATGGGCCTTATTTTGTAATATGTGAGAGCAAGGTAGTACTTTGTGGTTAGTCATTCCCAGGAAAACAATTGGGTAAGCTGATTTCTTAACTGTCTTTGCTTTTAGGGAACATATGAACCAGATAAAGTTCAAGATTTTCAGCACCAATATTGGATGCTTACTTATCACTCACTAGTTGTGCATGTTTGGATAAATTCATTAACCTAACCCAGTTTCCTCATTGATGGGGATAACATTTTTCATATTTTATTTTCATAAAGATTCACTGAATTAATATATGAAAACTCTTAAAACGTTGACTAGTATGAAAAAAGAAACTATGAATAAAATTCTGTTAAATGATTAAATAATAAATATATGAATTCAAATGAAATTAAAGTATTACTTAAGAAAAAAGATCAAATTATGCAAGGTTGTTGCAAGCTAAAGATTTCTTTTATGCTCATTAAAGAGAAAAACAGCTGTTATGGATTGAATCATGTCCCCCACAAAGACATGTTCAACCCTGATCCCCAGTCCTGTGCATGGGAACTCCATGTAAATATGATCTTCCCAGATCTTCTTAGTTAAAAAAAAAAAAAATCAAACTGTGTCTTAATCCAAAATAAGTGGAAGAAATTTGGCCATAGAATTAGGAGACTAAAGGAGACAGATAAGGAAAAAGATGGCCATGTGATGCCATGTGATGGAAGTAGAGACTGAGTGATGAACTTCAGCAAGCCACTACAAGAATGCTACAGATTTCAGAGAAATAATGGCTTGGCTTTACATCGATTTTGGATGTCTAGCCCCCAATACTGTACAATGATAAGTTTTTATTGTTTAAGCCAACCAGGCTTTGGTATTTGTTATGGAAGCCCTGACAAACTAAGACAGATACCAAGGAAGAAAAAGGAATCTGCACAAAGAAATGTCTTTTAGATAATTAAAATTGGAACAGAATGATATGACCAGTGTACCATTGATGCAGAAGTTACTTTAGTCTCCAGCACAAAATTATCTGACTTTAAAATTTTACAAAACAAACCAATTCAATCAAAACACTGGCTTTTTAACTAACTAAAAAAAAAACAAAAACAAAAACTTATCCTCTTTATATGTGCTTACAAAATTCTAATTGGAAACTGCAAATTTACTAACATCTGTTAGATGTTTTGCCAAATGTATCAAGATGAGCAATTAATTTAACCTTTCTTTTTACACATTTTAATGGATTCAAAGACAATCATTCACATTTCCCCTGAATTTCTTCATGTTAAACCTGCTTCCAATTAAAACTATTCTTAAAGATCTTGTTTCCAATTTTCCATAATTGCTCATTTTCCAATGTTGAGAAAAATTTTAATGATGAATAATTGTCATATTTTCAGAATAATGAGAAAAAATTTAAAATTTTTTTCTTTAGAAATGCTGGTTTATTTTTATTTTAAATATTGTCTATTAAAATGTAGAATTTAAGCAAATTCAGACAAATAAATGGTTTATTTTGTGAATTATTTAAAGCTTTAATAACAATTTGACAATAACAACATGTTTGGTGTTTTAAATGAATTTTACATGGATTATCAACATAAAGTAATACCTACTTGCTTGGTTAAAAGCCTTATTTCTTTCTGAAGTATAATATTTCATGGATGCATCATTCATTAAATAATAGTTTTAAATAAAAGAAAGAATAGCTGTTACTTCATTTTAATGAATAAATACAGAAATAGTCTATTGCCAACAGAATCTGCTATCTCTTTTTAATTTGAAAATGGTTTTCTTTTCTTTGGTGGAAATTAAACACTAGATAGATAATAAGTTCCAAAGTGAGCATGCCATTTACTCTCTTGCTATCTTTAAGCTTCTCTTCTAGGAATAACAGGATTCTACTACAAAAACTATCAGAGAAAAAAAATGAAAAGGATTGTTTTAACCACTGTTTAGCTAGCTCACTAGATAGGCTTTTCTTTCCATTTCTTTGGTAAACATACCACCAAAGGTATTAAAAAAGCTGAGTTTTTGTGCTATTAAGCTATGGTCCATAGCACTATCTTCTTCTTCTGCAATTAAGTTTTTGCTTCCCACAAATTGCTTCCATTCATTCACAAATTTACGTATGCTGGTTACACTAATATTCCACTTAAATATCACCAATAAAATATAGGATCAAAAAGAAAGTGAGATTCTGACAGATAGGAGTAATGTCTTCAACATGGCAACAAAAGATCCCCTGGAAAAGTTTCCTCTCAGAACCAAATAATAAAAGGACAAATTCCACCTGCTTGGATCTCTGCAGTACAATAGAGACTACAGAAGGACTCTACAAATGCTGAAGTAAAGAAAAAGAAAAAGAAAAAGAAAAACAAACTCCAAATCATGTAGGAGATTTCTGTCCCAGATCCTCCACCCTGGACTGTTACCATTACTTGGTCCCACGTAGCTTGGGAGTCACAGTGAGGCAGCATAGCTTGGGTCCCTCCACGCTACAGAGGCAGACCATAGAGCTATTCATAGCAGTAAGTTCTAACTCCACGTATATCCAAGCACAGGGATCCAAATCTGCAGAGATCCATGGTGGGACACAAGTGGCTAAGGCACATGAAAAGATGCTCAACATCATTAGCTTTGCATTACATAAATGCAAATCAAACCATTTCACACCCACAAGAATGGCTACTATTAAAAAAAACAACAGAAAATTACAAGTATTGGAGAGGGTGTGGGGAAATAGGAAATCTGGTGAAGCCACTATGGAAGATGGTTTGACAGTTCTTCAGAATGTTAACTATAGAATTACCATAAGATTTGGCAATCTCATTACTAGGTATATACCCAAAACATTAAAAGCAGACTTGAAGAGATACTTGCACACCAATATCCATAGTGGCATTATTCACAATTGCCAAAAGGTGGAAGCAACCCAAATGTCCATCAATTGATGAACAGTTAAACAAAATGTGGTATATTATATATATATTTTATATATATATAAATATAATGGGATATTATACAGTATTAAAAAGGAATGAAGTTCTGATTCATGTGACAATATGGATGAATCTTGAATTCATCATGGGAAGTGAAATAAACCAGAATTAAAATGACAAATATTGTATGATCTCACTAATATAAAATAATTAGAATAAATAAACTCATAGAGTCAGAATCTAGAATAGAGGTTACCAGGGGCAGAGGTGGAGGTAGGCAATGGGTGTTAGTGTTTATATTATACATATTTTTTAGTGGATTTGACTGTAAAGTTTAGGTAATTGGATGGTGGTGATGGAAGCACAACATTTTGGATTTAATTAACGGCACTGAGTTATATATATGTATGTGGTTTAAAACAGAAATTTTTGGACATATATATTTTACTAGAATAAAAATTGAAAGTAAAACATAGGACTATACAGCACAATGAACTCAACTGTAAATGATGTATTATAGTTAATAATACAATTATAAGAATGTTCTTTCATAAATTGTAAAAAATTTACTTTACTAATGCCAGGTGTTAATGAAAGGATGGTATGAGGGAACTTCATGTATTTTATACATTTTATATTATATATTTATTAGATATTTTAAATATATATTTTACATTTTTGTAAACCTACAACTTTTTAACAAAACTATTAATACAAAAAATAAATGAGATTTTGCAGGTTGATTGTTTTGGAAATAGTTTCTTTGAGAAGATTTTATAAATTCCAGTTAGTAAAAGAATTGCAAATTAGGAGTGGATATGATAACATCAAAAGACATGGAAAATTTTTTAAAAAGCTAGAAGGAATAAGCATTTATCTTGATACACAAATCCTTTCATTTAAAAAAATTGAAATAATTATCTAAAATGTATTATGGCTGTGATTTATGCTAGTAAAAGGACACTGACCCACAATGGTGGACCCATAATTACAAAATGACCTTGGCCCTGTTTCAAAATACTGGCAATGAACAGCAAAAAAATTATTTATTTAAAAATTGTATGATTTCTGTTTTTCAAGTATTTTTTTTTCTTTAATTACCCAACTTCTAGCATGTAGCTTATCAGAAGAGAAGGTCTTTAATATATAAAATAATGAGTTCATTTTGCAGGATAAAATAAGTACAATGTCTGAATAGGTATTTTGATAAGAAAAAACTTATGTCCAGTGTCACATTCTTTCCATTCGCTCACAAGTATTTTGTAAGCACTCACCATGTGGCACTTGAGTATGTAACTAGTATGGAAATAAAATGGCCAGTAAAAAAAGAAAGTAGTTTTATTGGCAACTTGGAGTTGATAGTGCTAATTTAATTTTGTTTCTTAAATATCATACTGAAAAAATTAATGGTTAAGGAGTATAAATATGCTCATGAAAAAAGTGATGGAACAATGATAAATCTGATTTCTGGTTTCAATTCTGACAATTAAAGAACTAAGAAATCATCATTCCTGCCCTTTTAACAGGAAATGAGATGAACAAACGGAAAATTGATGACTTTTCTTGGAGTCCTCAGAGAACTCAGACCACATGGCTTACTGCCACCCTGAATTCTGGAGAGATAAGTGAATCCAGACAGTGACAGCTGAGAACTGCTTAACTGCAATAGAAGCTGCTGGAACAATAAACTGGTAGGAACATTTGCATGGAAATTTTGAAGAATATCTGGAGGCTGAATGTGGAATCACTTAAGAAGGAGAAACACTTGGAAGCTACAATCTTTGAAGGGGCCCTGAATTTTAATGTTTTACTTCCAAGAACCCCCTCAAATACAGATATTAAAGATTCAAGAAAGATCCCCTCATGGTCTGGCAGGAGGATGGGGAAAGTAAAACTTTTGAATTATGCTCAGAGTGTTCTTCATAACAAAGACTTACTCTCCAGGGGCAAAGACATTGACAGAACTTAATCTCACATGGGGGAAGGAGATTTCTCTGACCCCAGTCACCTAAAGGGGGAAGGAAGCTAAGAAATACTTATGAAGAAACAGGCTCACTAAAAAACTCAGACAAGAATATGATTATTACCCTCCTGCACAACTGACCACCATACTAATAGGACTCCAATATAATAACAGCAGATTGCTATTGAAAAAACTATAGTGGGTAACTTTATTTAAGGAGCAGTTTGTAGCAAAGTGCAAAGAAGTAGCAACACACACACATGCACAAAAGTGGAATTTGAATTTTCTGGCACCTACAGTTACAGCAAATATTAAACACAGCACACTTCAAGCCAGTTAATATAAAACCTAACAAACTTCACACTGAAAGCTGTAGTTCCTGTTTCTTGACACATAATGTCCAACTTTCAATACAAAATTCCTTGACATGTTTAATGACAAGTAAAAACATAGTCTGAAGAGACAAAACAGACTCACAACCAGATTCAAAATATGACACATATTTTTGTATTATCAGATTAGGGGTTCAAATGAATTATGATTAATGTATTTGGAATCTAATGGAAATTTTCAACATTCAAGAACATATGTGTAATGTAGTAGAGAGATGGGAACATAAAAGTTAATGAGAGAAATAAAAAAAAAAAAATACTACAACAGAAAAGAGGCATATCTTTGATGATTTCATTAGTGGACTGTATACAACCAAGAAAAGAATCAGTGAGCTTGATGATAGGCCTACCAAACAGAAGCTTCCTAAATTGAAATGCAAAGAGAGAAAGTAATGAAAAAGACAAAGAGAGAGAGAGCAGCACAAAACATCCATGCACTGTAGGACAATTTCAAATTTTCTGTAACAAATGAAGAATGCCTTTGATGGGGTCATCAGTATCCTAGACATAGCCAAGGAATGAATCAGTAAGTTTGAAGTTGGGTCAATATAAACTTCTTAAACTGAAATACAACAGAGAAAAAAGTATAACAAAAACATAATAGAACATCAAAAACTGTGGTATAATTTCAGAAGATGTAATACATGCATAGTTGGAACAAAAGAAAGAGACAGAACAAAAGAAAGCTTTGAAGTAACAATGAACAATTTTTTCCCTAAGATTAACAATAGACAAGAAAACTATAGATCTAGGAACCTAAGAGAACACAAAAAAGAGGATAAAAACATAACTAAACTAAACCTAGATATTTCATGTACAAACTGCAGAAAACCAAAAATAAGGACTCTTGAATAGTCAGAGGCAGGGGTGAGAGACATGTTATCTAGAGAGGAATAAGAATAAGAATTACAATGAACTTCTTATCATCAATCCATGAAAGCAAGTAGGCAGTGGAATGAAGCATTTACATTATTAAAAATATAAACATGCCAACTTAGAATTCCATATCCAGCAAAATTAACATTCAAAATGAGGTGAGAAAAAGTATAGAGATAGTAAAAAGACAAGTGGCTGCCATGGATTCAGGAGGAGGGAGGGAGGAATGAATAGGTGGAGGAGGGAATTTTTAGGGCAGTGAAACTATTTTGTATACCATAAGAGTGGGTACCTGACATTACACATATGTCAAATACCATAGAAATGTACATCACAAATAGTGAACACTATGTAAACTATAGACTTTAGTTACTTTTAATGTATTGAAATTGGTTCATCAGTTGTAATATATGTACCACAATGAAGCAAGTTGTTAATAAGAGGAGAAACTGTGCATGTGAGTATATGGGAACTCTCTGTACAGTCTGTGTAATTTTTCTTCAAACTTAAAACTGCTCTAAAATAATGTTTATTATTTTTATAAATGTGAAGGAGAAATAATGACTATCTCAGCGACTCAAATAAAAATAAACAGGGAATTCATCTTCAGCAGACTACTTTGCAAGAGATAATAAAATTTTCATCAGGTAGAAGAAAAATTATATACATTGAAAACTTGAGTTTACATAAAGAAAGGAAGAATATCAAGAAGCAATAAATGAAGTACCATAATATATTTTATTTTTATTCTTAACTGGCATAAAATATGTATTTGTTTAAAATAATTATAATAACAAAATATTGGGTCATTATTGCATATAAATAAGAGAAATGAGTGAAAATACTGTCTTAATGGACAGTGGGAGCAATTGGGAATACTGTATTTTAAACATCCCTGCACTAAATGTGAAGCAGTATCATGTTATTTAAAGGCACAAATAGATAAGTTTAAAATGTATTATTACTGACCCTCAGGAAACCAGTAATTTTTTAAACAAGTATAGTTGATATGCTAAGAAAGGAGAGAAACTATAATACTTTAGAGTGTTCAGTTAAAACCAGTGAAGGAATACAAGAGGAAACTATTAAAGAAAAGAAGCAGCAAAGTGTAACAAATTGAAAACAGCTACAAGCCAGATAGATACTAGCCCAACTAAATCAATAATCGCTTTAAATATGAATTGTCTAAATACGTCAATTAAAAGGCAGAGATTGTCCGAGTACATATAAAACTATATGTTGTCTACAAGAAATCCATTTTAAGTATATAAACTCAGGTTAAAATAAAGAAATATAAAAGAATATAGCATGATAACATAAAAAGAAAGCTGGAAAGCTACATTAATTTTATTCAAAGCAGACTTCAGGAATGAAAATTTTCACGGATAAATTGGGGTATTATATTATAATAAAGGAATCACATATCCAAGTATACATAAAAGGTTAAATGTTAATGAACTTAACAACAAAGTTTTAAAATGCATGCCAATAAAGCTAATAGAAATGAAAGGAGAAATAGACAATTATACTATAATAATTGGAGACTTGAACAATCCACTTATAGTGATTAATATATCAACCAGGCAGAAAAGCTGGAAGGATATAATTGACTTGAACAGCACTATCAATCAATGAGTAGGATACACATCATTTTCAAGCTTGCATGGAACATTCACCAAGATAAAACACATGATAAAGCACACCTTATCAAATTTAAACTAACATAAATCTTACAAACTATGTTATCAAACTAAAAAATATTAACCTGGAAATGAATAACAGAAAGTTAGCTAGAAAATATCCAAATATTTAGATGATAGAAAACATAATTCTAAATAACACACGGGTCACAGAAGAAGATGTAAGAAGATTTTTTTAAAAAGGAACTAAATGAAATGGTAATACAACTTTCCATAATTTGTAGGATGCAATGAAGCAGTTTTTAGAGGAAAATTTATAGCCCTAAATTTATGTATTAGAAAAGGTGAAAGATCTAACTAATATCATCTAAACCTCTATTTTAGGAGAGTAGAGGAAGAAAAGGATTTTAAATCTAAAGCATGCAGAATAAAAGAAATTAAAAAATAAAGCAGAAATCAAAGAAATTGAAAAAAAGGAAGATAAAAGAGAAAATCAACTAAACCAAAGGTACATTTTTGAAAATATTAAAAAAATTAATATACTACCATATAGGCTAACAAAAGATAAAAGAGAGGAGGCACAAATTACCAACATCAGAAATAAAAGTATCACTACTGATAACTATTAATTAAAAGGATAACAAATGGATATCACAAACAACTCTATAGCCCCTAATTTGATAAATAAGTTGAAATGGGCCAATTCCTTGCAAGACACAAACCATCAAAACTCATACAAAGAGAAATGAATAATCTGTATAATCCTATATTTATTAAATAAATTTAATTAATAGTTTATAATCTTCAAAAAAAAAAAAAAAGTTTAGGCCCAAATGGTTTAACTGAGTTCTTGCAAATATTTAAAAAGAAATGATAATGATTCTCCACAAACTTTTTCAGAAAATAGAAGCAGAGGGAACACTACCTAATTCATTCTATAAGATGAGTATTACCCTAATAACAAAACAGTATAAACATATTACAGGACATAAAAGTATAGACAAAAAAGAGGAAAGGAAAAAAAAAAAGTAGACTAATGTCTCTAATAAATAGAGATACAAAAATCCTCAACAAAATAGTTACAAATCCAATTCAACAATGTGTGTGAAGATGTACACACTACGATCGACTAGACTTTATTCCAGTTATGCAAGGCTGGTTCAAATATTCAAAAGTCTATCAATGAAATACACCACATCAATAAGCTAAAGAAGAAAAATTTTAGGTTCACATCACTTGATTCAAATATACATTTAACAAAATTGAATGCCCCTCCATGATAAAAATCTGTCATCAAACTAGGAATATTGGGATACTCCTCAACTTCATAAATAATATTAACAAATATAAACCTACATCTAACATCGTACAAAAATGTCCTCACTCACCTCTCCTATTTAACTTTATCTGGAAGTCCTACCTATTGCAATAAGACTATAACCCTCACCCTAACCCTCCCCCCAAGAAAAAAGTATACAAATTGGGAAGAATTAAAATTGTCTTTTTTTTGCTCAAGTTGACATGCCTGTCCATGTAGAAAATCATAAAGTATCAACAGAAAAAAAACAATGAAAACTCCTGGAATTAATAAGTGATTATATAAAGGTTGCAGGATACAAAACTAATATGCAAAAGTCAATTGCTTTCCTTGTACAATAAAATGAACAATTCAAATTTAAAATAAAAAATACCATTTATAAAAGCACCCCACAAAGAAATGAAATACTTAGGTATAAAGATTTTTAAAAAATATGCACAGGAGCTGTATACAGAACACTACAAAACTCTGTTGAAAAAAAATAAAAGGACATCTAAATAAATAAAGAAATCTCAATTGTTCATGAAGTAGAAAACTCGATATTGTTAAGATGCCAACTTTCCCCAACCTAATCCCTAGAACCAGAGCAATACCAACCAAAATCCATGAAAGCTATTTTGTAAACATTGAAAAAGTGATTATAAAATTTATATCAAAAGGCACAGAAATAGACCCACACAAATAGTAGTCAAACTCATCCTTGACAAATAAGCGAAAACAATTCAATGGATAAAGGATAATCAGAAAAGCTGAAAAACAATTGGTACTACAGCATTTGCACATTCATATACAAACAAATGTTACACATTTCACAAAAATTAACTCAAAATGTGTCTGAGACTAAATGTAAAATGCACAAATAAATCTCCTAGAAGAAAACAGAAAAAAATCTAGATGACCTTATGTTTAGTGATGAGATTTTTTAGATACACTGTCAAAAGTATGCTCTATCGAAGAAAACATTTCATGGTGTGGGCTTTATTAAAATTAAAATTTCTGCTCTGTGAAAGACATTGTGTACAGCATTAAAAGGCAAAGCACATACTGAGAGAAAATATTTACAAAACATAAATCTGTTTAAGGATTTTTATTTAAAATGTATAAGGAACACTTTTTAAAAATCCAATAATAAAAGAAACAATTCAATTTTAAAAATGAGCTCAAGATCTGAGCAGCAGCATTGCCACACTTCATATATAAATAACAAATAAGTATATGAAAAGATACTCAACATCTTGGCTCTTTAAGAGATTGCCAATTAAAACAACAATAGATACTACTACGAAACCTATTAAAATGACTAACATCTAAAAAAAAGGACAATGCACTTTGTGGGTGAAGATGTGGAATGATAGGAACTCTCATATATTATGGGAATATCTAGGTATATGCCAAATGATTTAAAAATTATGTCAATACAAAATCAATGCACAAATACTTATTATAACTTTATTTATAAGCACCAAAAACTGGAAATGAAGGTGTCTTTCAAAAGGGAATTAATCAGACTTAAATAAATGTGTATAAGCTGAGAAGATATCTATGCAAAAGCCCCCCTTCCCCAGTAGCAATGAGCTATTTCTTAGATCATGGTTTCTAATAATTTTCTCCAATACAAGGAACCAGAGCTCCTTGGAGAAATGTCACAGAGGACTGAGGTAGAAAATATACAAGATGAGCTTGGGGCCTGGGGGAAAACAAGGAAGAACTTAAAACACACAAAATCAAAACAAAATTATGGGGTTATGTCAAAGGGACACAGGAGCCAACTGAAAGAGCTCACAATGGTCAAAGCAGTAAAAATTTAAACAATAAAATAAAGTAGTATAAGATTATAACTCTAAGTATGAAACAAATATCCATGTTTCCTTACTGATATGAGTAAATGATTGAATAAATCAATCTCACATGCAGTAGTAACCCAAATAATTTATGTAGATGCTACCTATTTAAGGAGGTGTAGCTTGACTCCCAGATGTTAAGCATGGGCTGTGCATAGCGACTCATTTTCAAAGAGTACAGAAAATTAGGGAGAGGAGATAGTAAGTTTATTGTAGAGAAATCTCACAAACACTACATCAATCAAGAAACCAAGCCAACTTTAATAGTGATAAGTCATGTTGATAGTATGCACCTTTAATATGACGTGATGCAATGGTATTTTACTTCTGTGATCTTCCTCTCAAAATTCTATAATCAGTCAGACAAATCTCAAATGAAGGACATTCTACAAAATATCTGACCAATACTTCTTAAAACTGTGAAGGTCATCATAAACAAGGACTCTTTGAGAAGTGTCCCATCCAAAAGGTGCTTAAAAGACAAAAACAATTAAATGTAATGTGGTATCCTGTAATAGAAAAAGAACTTTATGTAGGAACTAATGAAACTTAAACAAGTGTGGGACAAAGTTAATAATAATATTTCAACACTGATTCATTAATTGTGTCAAATGTACACTACTAATGTATGATGTTAATAATAGAGAAACCTGTTATGGGGTAGATGGAAATTTTCTGCAGTAACTTGGCAATTTTTCTGTAAAAATAAAACTGCTCTCAAAATTAATTTAATTAGAACCATGGTAAATCTAAAAATATTTTTAAATTTCGAATTGTCATTTAGATATGATAAATTATTAAGCATCAGTTATTAACTATAAAAAAGTGAATTCTTAGAAAATATATTGACATGGTTAATAGCATAAATGTGACAGGTCAACTGCCTGCATGGGTTTGAAATCTTGCTTCATGTAGCTGGTCATGTTTCTTTATCTCTTTGCAACTGTTTCCTCAACTTTTAAGTTGAGTTAATGATAGTATATATCTAATACATTCCTTAAGAGTAAATGATTAATATACAATAAATACTTGGAACATACATGACCCATAGCAAATCTCAAAAATGACACCTGTAATTGTTTGCAAAATTAATTTTTAAATTCTTTAAAAATACTTTGCAATTCATAAAAAAGTTGCAAACATAGTAAGAAAGCGCTCTTACATGTTTCACCAACCTTCTCCTAATGATAAAATCTTACATAACCAGGGTAAGAATCTGGAAATGAGATTCACAAAGATAGATACAGCATCATTAACTAACTTAGAGAAATAATTCAATTTTCAATCATTTTCCCACTATGTTCTGGAACAAGATTCAATCTAGGACCCCAAAGTGCATTTAGTTGTCATGCCATCTTAGTCTCCTCTAATCTGTGAAAATATATCACTCTTTTATATGATCTTGGCACTTTTGAAGAATTCTGATCAGTTATTTTTATAGAATGCCTCTTAATTAGGAGTTGCAATATTTTCTCATGATTTGTTTGAGTTTATGCACTTTTGGCAAGAATGAAACAGAAGAAATGCAGTGCCCTTCTCAATGTACCACTTCAAGAGGTACATGGTATTGATTTGTCTTACTGGTAATGTTAACTGGTAATGTTAACTGCCAAGTTTCTCAACTGTAAAGTTACTTTTTTCCTTTTTAATTAATAAAGACATGGGGAGATACTTTGAGACTATGAAATTATCCTGTTTCTCATTATGCTCTTCGTCCACTAATTTTAAAATCCACCAACAATTCTCACTATTTATATTAGTGTTTACCTAATGGTGAATTTTTATTTCTGTTATTCATTCTACATCTATTAATTCAAACCCCATTACAAAAAAGAGCTCTCCTGTCCCTACAATTAACGTATTCTATTATATATTCTTGTTGTTATGCATTAGTGGGTTTGTAAAATAATTACAAAGATTTACTAAGTAAGTCCCCCTTGTTTGCAATCACTGTGGTTAATAGTGCACACACAGGAAACAGGGAAGCCTGACATGATATCAGTATTGAATTGGTTAAATTTTAGAACCATGGGGTATGTACAAATTAGTCCACTTGCTGTTTATCATAGCAATTGCAAAATATTTACTCATTCATTCAATGGATATTTATTGAGGCACATACCTTCATTTACCAAGGCTGCTATAAAAAATACCGTGGAAGTAATCTGGGTGGGCTGAGCATGAAATTTACTTTCAGGAAGTTACCTGTTGATATTGATACTAATGCTGACATGAAAAGTGGCAACATCAGGAAAGGGCAGCAGGTCTAGAACTCTGTCACCTATTGCCAAATGGAGGAGGTGGCAAAGCTCAAGTCCTCTGAGGAAATATGGCTGTTGATCCACGGATGAGTTTATGATGTCACTTGCTTCTTCAATGAGAATCCTAGTGGAGAGGAAGTTCTGTAACAAGGTGGTGCAGATGCAAGTGAAAGCTTTGAAGATGTTGGTCACTTCTCTGATGACAGAGAAATGCACAAGCAGTACTATATTGTTGATGTCCATCCAAGTGACATTAAAAATAAACATAGTCACCTTGGATCCTTGAAAAACAATGTGCAAAAGTTGCCAGTCATATTGTGTTTTCCTCTTCATAGGCACTATTCTCTTACATCCGCTATTGTCACTACATATTAGGAAGCAAATCCTCCTGAGGAGACCTTGTTGAAGTCTGAAAAGTACATCCACTTAGGAGTGAAGATGGGAGTTATAGCATCGCCTTCTCCTTGAGTCCTCCCTATTGTATTTTCCCCCTTTGAGCCAAGATGGATGGGCAGACATCCAACTTAAATCTGGGACCAGTGCCCTTAAATTCTCAGAGACTTATTCCGAAGTACCTGTTCACTGTCCTGTGTCCTTGTCAATGTTTTCTCCATTCACTGGTTTCAACCAGAACTTTTACATTTCAAAATGACCACATAACTGGTTGACTTAAACAACAGGAACTTAACTGCCTCACAGTTTTGGAGGCCAGAAGTCTAAAATCAAGGTTTTGGCAAGTCATACTTGCTCTGAAGTCTTTACTGTACTGATGGTAACTTGTGGGCAATCAGTCTCTCCCTTCTCCTTCTGACTCCTCTTGTTCCTTCTACTTCTCTAGCTTAGTGGTCTTAATATCTGTTTTATTTTTCTATCCTTATAAGGACTTCAGCCAATTTGGGTTAAGGCTCACCCTTATTTACTTTTGGCACATCTTAACTTCTTCAAAGATCCTATTTACAAATGAGTTCACTCCACAAGATTTGGGGTTTGGACTTGAACCTGTCTTGTGGGCGACATGAATCAACCCCCAATACCCCTCCATGAGCCAAACATTGTACTAGTCTCTGGCGAAACAATAATGAGTGAAAACATTTGCAAACACAGGGTCAAGCAGCTTGGAGTCTATTGAGGGAGACACTACACATTCACAAAAATCAATTTAAAAAAATATATGTGAGATTGCCAAATAGCACATATATGAATAGTATATAACTACATTATATGTTACAGAGAAAAGATATGTGATGTTTCTAAGATAGAGGTGTAACCTAATCAGGGATAGTTGATGCATCTTCCTTGAAGTAATAGCAATCAAATCAAAATCTGAAGGATTAGTAAGTCTTTTTTAAAATTTAATTTTTTTTTTTTTTACTTTTAAAGAAGTTTTAGATTACATAAATGTTACATAAAAAATATAGGGGATTCCCATATACCCCCCCACACACACACATTCTCACATTAACAACATATTTCATTAGTGTGGTACATTTGATACAATTGATGAACATATATTGAAACATTGCTATTAACCATGGAATATAATTTACAATATAGTTTACATTTTGACTTGCACAATTTTATAGCTTTTGCCAAAACTGTATAATGATATGTATCCATCATTGCAATGTCAGGCAGCACAATTCTAATGTCCCCAAAATACCCCCATGTTACACCTATTCTTCCTTCTCTCTACCCTCAGTACCTCTGGTGGACACTGCCTTTATATCAATGATACAAGTTCTTCCATTGATAGAATAATCATAAGTCTATTTTAGTCCATAGTTGCAATCCCCCCTTATGTTTGTTCATTTCTTGATCTTGAGGATTATGGGATGGTGATGCTCACTCTGTTTCTGATTGAGAGGGGGCTTAGATCCCCTGGGGCAAATGGGTGGAACTGTCCTACTTGCAGTTGTAGATAATCACTGTTATGGGGGATGGGCATTGTCCATCATCATCCTGTTGTTTGTTGTCCTGGGTGAGTTCAATGAATGGAAGAGTGGGTGTTGAAAATCTACTGAGATTCAGGGCTCAACCAGCACATGAAAAGACCAAATATTTAAGTATCTGGGACATATATTTAATGAGTATAGTGCTAATTAAAGGTTCAAATAAAAGGGGCAGAAGAGCATGTGTAGGGAAATTATAAATGAATCTAACTCTGTTAAATTAGGAATCATAAATTCCAAAGTAAGGCCCACTGACAGGGTGCTAAATTCTTGGGGTTGTCTGTCCTGCTTATGGTGTCTAGATGTCTCTAGAGTCCTGAGGAAGCCTGCTGTTTGAGACATTGTTTACTGTGGCAGTCAATTAAACTCTGGAATGACCTCCTGACACATTTAGAAATCTCTTAGCCATAAAAACTCATTTGTATTTAATATTTCTCCCTTTTGCTCAAGGTTTTTTTTCCAGATGCATCACAAATCAGTGCTTGATAATAATGCCAGGGAAGCTCATCCCCAGGAGTCATGTCCCATGCAGGGGCAGTAAGATTTAATTAGATGCAGATGTTAAGGAAGAAAATACTAGGAATCACAAATCAGATGAACAAAAGGCCCTGAGACTATAGTATGATTTATAGCTAACAATCAAGAGAGCAAGGATTAGAACCAATTTAATTCAATTAGCATATATATATTTATAATCTGTTAAGATAAGATATGTTATAAGATTTAATATAATATGCATACTATGATATATATTGATATGTAACACGATATCTTATGAAATATATAGATGATATATATGATTTTATGAAAATATAAGGAATATAAATAGAAAAAATTCAGATAAGTGAAGTAATTAATTAGAACACCTTTAAAAAAGTCACTTCCCAATTACAAGAATGAGCATGCAAAAAATGAGGTAAAAATCCATTTCTGACTAAAAACTTTTGAGCTAAGAATATTTTAAAAATATTTTTTATTACAGAGGTTGTGAACTTACAAAACAATCATGCACATGTGTAGAATTCCCATACAACAACTTTTCACCAACCCACCACACCATTGTGGAACATTTGTTCCAGATACTATCATCTGACTATTACCACTAAATATGGTTCATAGTGTTAATTTGACATATTTTTCCATACCCCATTATATTAACACAGTAAATCTTTGGTATTGATGCAATAATATTAGTGTATTGCTGTTACTATAATCCACAGGTTACATTAATTGTATTTTTCCTATGCTTCTCCACATTCCCACCACCCTGCAATAGTGATGTACATCTGTTCAGTTCACAAAAGGACATTCTTGAATTTGTACTAGTAACCACAACTCTCATTCACCTCTGGGTTCACTGTGTTATTCAGTCCCTAGATTAGTCTCTAGCTTTCTTTTGATTGGCATTTACATACCTAAAATACCTTTTTCAGCCACAATCCCATTTATAAACCAGCTGATACTCACTATAATGTGCTAACATCGACTCTATCCATTTCCACACATTTACAATCAAGTCAATTAAAATTTCTACATACATTAAGCACCAATATTCCTTCACAGTCCTCCTCTTATTTCTTAATAATCTATACTCTAGGTTTTAACTACATACATTTGTTTTTTAATTATTTATTTCACTAATATGTGAGATCATGCAATATTTGTCCTTTTGTGTCTGGCTTATTTCACTTAGCATGATATATTCAAGACTCATCCAAGTTATCATATGTGTCTCAATTTTATTTCTTTTTACTGTAGAATAGTTATACCATCATATGTATATACTACATTTTGTTTATCCCTTTGGTGGTTGATGGGCATTTGGGTTGTTTCCATTTTTGGCAATTGTGAATAACACTGCTATGAACATCGGTGGGCAGATGTCTGTTTGTGTCACAGTTTTCAGTTCTGCATGTGTTCTTAGTAGAGGAATTGCAAGATCATATTGCAGTTCTATATTTAGCTTCCTGAGAAAACACCAAACTGTCTTACACAAAGGCGGCACCATTTTACAGTGCCACCAGCAGTTAAGGAGTGTTCTGATTCCTCCACATTCTCTCCAGCACTTATTGCTTTCTGTTTTTTTGTTTTGGTTTGGTTTTTTTTTTTTTTTTTTTTATGGCCATTCTATGAAGTGTGAGATGATATCTCATTGTCATTTTGACTTGCATTTCCTTAATAGCTAGTGCTATTGAACCTTTTTTCATGTGCTTTTCAGCCATTTGTATTTCCTCTTTGGAAAAATTTATTTAAGTTTTTTGCCTATTTTTTAATTGGATTGCTTCATCTTTTATTGTTAACTTGTATGGTCTCTTTATATAGAACTGAAAGCAAATCCTTACTGGATATGTGGTTTCCAAATATTTTCTCCCATTGAGCGGGCTGTATTTTCACCTTCTTGATGATGTCCTCTGAATCACAAGAGTGTTTAAGTTTGAGAAGGCCACATTTATCCATGTTTCCTTTCATTGCTTGTGTTTTCAGTGTAAGAATTAAGAATGCACTATCTACCACTAGGTCTTGAAGATGTTTTCCTACATTTTCTTCTAGGAGCTTTATGGTTCTTGCTTTTATATGTAGGTCTTTGATCTATTTTGAGTTACTTTTTGTATAAGGTGTGAGATAGGGGTCTTCTTTCTTTCTTTTGGATATGGATTACAGTTCTCCCAGCACCATTTGTTGAATAGGCTCTTCTTACCCAGCTGGGTTGGTTTGACAGTCTCCTCAAAAATCACTTGACCATAGATATGTGGGTCTGTTTCTGAACCATCAATTCTGTTCCATTGATCTAGATTTCTGTCTTCATGAAAGTACCATGTTCTTTTTATCACTGTAGCTAGGTAACATGATTTAAATTCCAGAAGTGAGAGTCCTCCAACTTTGCTTTTCCTTTTTAAGATGTTTCTGATATTCAGGGCCCCTGACCATTTCAAATAAATTTGGTAATTGTGTTTTCCATTTGTTGAAAAAATGCTAGTGGAATTTCTATTGGGATTGCATTGAATCTATATATCAATTTGGGTAGATTTGACATCTTAATGATATTTAGTCTTCCAAGTCATGAGCATGGAATGTTCTTCCAATTATTTAGGTCTTCTTTATGAATTTCTTTTAGCAATGCATTGTAGTTTTCTGAATACAAGTGCTTTACATCCTTGGTTAAGTGTATTTCTAAATATTTGTTTCTTTTAGTTGCTATTGTAAATATTTGATTCTTTTATTCGCTATTGTAAATGGAATTTTTCCCCTGACTTCCTTCTCAGATTGCACATTACTAGGATTATAGAAACACCCTTTATTTTTCCTTATTGATTATGTATTCGGACCCTCTATTTAAATCGTTTTTTTTTTTATCTCTAGCAGCTTTGTTGTAAATTTTTTAGGACTTTCTAGATATAGGATCATATCATCTATGAACAGAGAAAGTTTTATTTCTTCCTTTCCAATTTGGATGCCATTTATTTCTATTTATTACCTAATTGCACTAGCTAGAACCTCTAGCACTATATTGAACAACAGTGGTGACTGTGGACATCCTTTCTTGTCCCTGATCTCAACAGGTAATCTTTCAGTCTTTCACCATTGAGTACAATGTTAGCTGTGTGTTTTTCATATATGGCCTTTATCATGTGGAGAAAGTTTCCTTCAATTCCTGTCTTTGTAGAATTTTTAATCAAGAAAAGATGTTGTATTTTGTCAAATGCCTTTCCTGTGTCAATCAATAAGATCATGCAATTTTTTTTCTTTGATTTATGACTGTGGTGTATTATGTGGATTGATTTTCTTGTGTTGAACCACCAATGCATGCTTGGTATAATTCATCTGTGAAGCCATCTGGTCCTGGACTTTTCATTTTGGCAAGTTTTTTGATGACTGTTTCAATCTCTTTACTTGAGATTCATTTGTTGAGGTCTTCTATTCCTTCTAGGGCCAGTGTAGGTTGTTTGTACTTTCCTAGGAAGTTTTCCATTTTATCTACATTGTCTAGTATGTTGGCATACAGTTGCTCATAGTATCCTCTTATGATCTCTTTTATTTCAGTGAGGTCATTAGTAATGACCCCATTTTCATTTTTTAAACTTGTAACTTCTCTCCTTTTTTCTTGTAAGACTAGTTAAGGTTTTGTAAATTTTGTTAATCTTCTCAAAGAAACAACTTTGGTTTTGTTAATTCTATTGTTTTTGTTTTTCAATTTCATTTATTTCTGCTCTGTTCTTTGCTATTTCATTCGTTCTGCTTGCTTTGGGAATAGTTTGCTGTTCTTTTTCTAGTTTCTCCAGCTGTGTACTTAGGTCATTGATTTTAACTCTTTCTTCTTTTTTAATGTAAGCATTGAGGGCTATAAATTTTCCTCTCAGCACTGTAATCTTTGCATCATATAGGTTCTGATATTTGGTGCTATCATTCTAATTCATTTTGTGATATTTGCTGAATTCTCATGCAATTTCTTTCTTGATTCACTGATTATTTAAGAGTATGTTGTTTAATTTCTATATATTTGCAAGTTTTCCTTTTTTCTATCTATTGTTGATTTCCAACTTTATTCCATTATGATCAGAGAAAGTGCTTTGTATAATTTTGATCTTATTGAATTTATTGAGATCGGCTTTGAGACCCAACACATGGACCATTCTGGAGAAAGATCAATGAGCACTTGAGAATAATGTATATCCTGCTGTTTTGGGGTGCAATATTCTGTAAATATTTTTTAGATTTAGTCCATTTATCATATTATTCAAGCTCTCTGTTTCTTTATTGATTTCTGCCCAGATGCTCTGTCCAATGCTGAGAGTGGTGTATTGAAGTCTCCAACTACTATTGTAGAGATTTCTATTTTTTTCCTTCAGATATGCCAGTGTTTGCTCCACGTATCTTGTAGCATCCTGGCTGGATACATATACATTGATGATTGTTATTTCTTCCAAGTGAATTGCCCCTTTTTATTAATATATAATGTCCTTCCTTGTCTCTAGTAACAGTTTTGCTTTTCAAGTCTATTTCATCCAATATAGGCATAGCTACTCCAGCTTTCTTTCTTTTTTTTATTTTTTATTGCTGCATGTGTGGAATATCTTTTCCAGCCTTTCAACTGTAGTATATTGGTATCCTTGGTCCTAAGGTGAGTCTCTTGTAGACAGCAAATAGATGGCTCATATTTTCTTATCCATTCTACCAGTCTGAGTTTTTTGTTTGGAGAGTTTAAGCCATTAATAATCAATGTTATTAATATAAAGGCACTTCTTCTTTCACTCATTTTTACCTTTGGGTTTTATCTGTCATATTTTATTTTGACCACTCTTTTTACCCTTTTAGTTACTTTTACTGAATAATCTTCATTTCTAGACTTTCTTCAATGCCTCCCTCTCCTGTTTTTTCTTTTTAGGTTGTACCACTCTCTTTAGTATTTTCTGCAAAGTCAGTATCTTTGTTACAAATTCTCTCAGTTTATGTTTATCTGTGAATATTCTAAACTCACCCTCATTTTTGAAAGGCAATCTTGCCAGATATAAAATTCTTGGCTGGAAATTTTTCTCTTGTAGTATCTTAAGTATATGATACCACTGTCTTCTTGCCTCCATGGTCGCTGATGAAAATTTGCCCTTAATCTTAATGGGTATCCCTTATAAGTTATGCATGGTTTTTCTCTTGCTGCTCTCAGAATTCTCTGTTTGTCTTTGGCATTTGACATTCTGATTAGTATGTGTCTCAGAGTTGTTCTGTTTGGATTTATTTGGATGGGAGTACTTTGTGATTTTTGGACATGGATATCTATATCCTTCAATAAGGTTGGGAAATTTACTACCATTATTTCTGTAAATATTCCTTCTGCTCCTTTTCCTTTCTCTTCTACTTTTGGGATTACCATGACATGTATATTTACATGCTTCTTGCCATCATTTAGTTCCCTGAGACCCTGCTCATTTTTTTCCATTCTTTTCTTTATCTGTTTGTTTGTATGTTTGCTTTCAGAGGTCATGTCTTCAAGCTCACCAATCCTTGCTTCTGCCTCATCAAATCTGCTTCCAATTTATTTTTTATTTCATTTATTGAAACTTTCATTCCCATAAAATCTGCTATTTTTTTAATTTATGCTTTCAAATTCTTCTTTATGCTCACCCAGTGTCTTCTTAATATCCTTATTCTCTTAAGCCATCTCATTGGATTTATTAAGGAGATTTGTTTGAACATCTATGATTAGTTGCCTCAACTCCTTTATGCCACCTGGAGTCTCATCTTGTTCCTTTGACTGGGTCATATATTCCTCTTTCTTGGTATCAATTGTAGTTTTTGTTGGTGTCTTGGCATCTGACTTACTAGATGTGATTATTTTGGGCACAGTTTTTCACTTTAGTTTAGGGTTTTCTTGCCCGTTGTCCCTTGCTGATTGTGTAGTTGCAAATGAGGATGTAGTTGGTGCTGCCAGCTGTCGTGGTTCAAGCTGCCCACGTTGCCCCAGGAATTGATGAAACTTCTCCCATGTTTTTTCTCCACCAGGGGTAGGAACAGAGTTGCAGCCATGTATAATAATCCAAGTTGTGCATGCCAAGACCATCTGTAGTTGTCCAAAGAGACTGATTAACCTTCACACCCCTACCTCCCCTGCCTAGGGTGGGGATGGAGCTGCAGGTATGGGTGGAAATCTATGCTGTGTGGGTCCAAAATGACTGCAGTTTCTCAGGTATACTGATGTAGCACCAGCCTCCCTTCTCTCCTGACAGGGAAAGGGATGGACCATTTGGAGTGCCCAACAATCTATTCGTGTGGGCCAATTGCCTCTGCAGCTGCCCTGAGAGGCTGAGTGAGTACTGTCCCTTCTGCCTTTTAGGTGGTCTGGATGGAACCACAAGCATCCAACAGTTCTGTCCCTGTAGGCCAAAAGTACCTGCTTTGTCTGGAGAAGCTGAGGAAACACCAGCCCCCTCCTATCCTATTGGGGTGTGGGGGTGGATCCATAGTTTCCCAACAGTTCAGTCCCTCTAGGCAGAAAGTACCTAACATTGCCTGGAGAAGCTGAAGAATCACTGGTCCCCTCCTATTTTATTAGGGGATGGAGGTGGATTCACTGGTGCACAAAAGTCCGGTCTGTGCAGGCCAAAATTGCCGGCTGTGCTTAGAAAGGCTGAGGAAACACCAGCCTTCTTCTCTCCTATTGGGGTGTGTGAGTGTATCCAAAGGCATGTACCAGTTTCGTCTATGCAAGCAGAAGGTGCCTGCCATTGCCCAGAAAAGCTGCGGAAACACAGTTCCACTCCTATCTTACTTGGGGTTGAGATGGAGCTATAGGTGTCCAACTGTTTAGTCTTTGTGGGTCTAAAGCACCTGCACTTACCCAGAGATGTTGGGGAAACAATGCCCCCCACTCTTGATCTTTAGGGGGTAGGGGTGGAGCCACAGGCATCTAACAGAGTTCATGTAGGCCAAAAGCACCTGCAGTTGCCCTGAGAGACTGAGGAAACACCAGCCCCTTCCTATCCTATGGGGGGAGGGGGAGGGTGGAGATGGAATCGAAAGCATTCAACAAACCAGTTTGTGTGGACTGAAAGCACCTGCAGTTGTCCAGAGAGGCTGAAGAAACATTACCCCTCCTCCTATCATATGGTGATAGAGAGGTTGAGATGGAATCAAAGGCGCTCAACAAACTAGATCATGCAGGCCAAAAGTACCTACTGTTGCCCAGAGAGGCAACAGAAACACAGCTCCTCCCCTGCCTTATTGGGGGACAGGCATGGAACCCCAGGTGTACAATTATTCATTCTTTGCTGGCCAAAAGCACCTGCAGTTACCCAGAGAGGCTGGTGCAGGTTCCCCAGCTTCCTCCCTGCTGGAGGTGTGGCTGGAGCTCAGGGTTGGGCTGCAATCCAGTCTGGTTGTAAAGAAGCCAGTCCCTACCATCACTTTGATTTTCAATCAGCTCTGCTTCCCTTCGGGGTGAAAACAGTTAAAATGCCGACTACCGGCCTCTTTCTGACTTGAACAGGTTCAAGCTTTAGCTGTTCTTAGGATTATACTTTAGCCAGCCTAATTTACGAATCAGTAGCTGAAGTTGGTGGCCAACAATTTCTTCCTCCCCTATTTTTGGGAAATTGAGCTTCCAACTCTAAGCACAGAATAGCTCCTAAGGCAACATGTGCCGCCAGTGGAGGATGGGCACTAGTGGTGTGTAATGCTCTACTCACACAACTTCACTGCAGATGGACAGTCTCCTCCATCTATTCTTTCAAGGATGTTGAAGGATGCTCTTCTTGTTTCCTGGGCCACCCAATCAGGTGCTTTAGATAGCTCTGGGTGATTACTAACTGCCCTGAGCTGACCCTTGGAGCTCCTTAATCAGCCACCATCTTGTTGAGAATAGTTTTTAAACAGCAGAAAGAACATTTATATTTTGATATTTATCAGTATTGATGTAAGAATAGTCACTCTTACCTATTCTCATAATGTAAATCGTATTGATAATATTACACCCAAATTAAAAGGATATATATTAGAAATTTTGAGTTAACATTAGTATTATTATTAATAATGGATGATTGTTTACTATTATTCCAATTCTCAAAGATAGCTACCTCTCAAAGGAACTGCAAAACAAATACTTGTAGGAGAGTGTATAGAAAGGAGATCAGAATCAAAGCCCATATTGTATAATCAACAATGATCCTACATACAAAAGATGATATATTTTTAAAAATCAATACTTGATATAAGAAAAATGCTATGGAATCAAATAACAAGAGTAAAAGACAAAGTCCTATACCATGCACAGGATGAAAACAAACAAAATTTTAGAGAATTATTATATTTCTGAATTAAAAGATCCTTTAAAAACGCCAATTGTTCTTTCATAACTTATAGAAACTAATTTTTCAATAAAATATTTAAACATTACTTTGAAAATATAACAGAAGCGTTCTAAAAGCATCTCTATTATTTAAAAAATATAAAATTGCTGAAAAGTGTTGGAATTCAATGAAAACAAGAGGAAACTTTCTTTAAGAAATTTTGAAACATTATAAAACTACTTTATGTGAAGATATATGCACAATCTTATTAACAATGGCTCTCTTTCAGTAGTTAAATTATGCACAATCTTATTAACAATGGCTTTCTTTCAGTAGTTAAATTATGTTTGATCAATTTTCCTCTGTATCTTTCATGTTTTCTAATTTTCTTACAATGAAGTTCTCTAATTTTTCTACAAGTATCATTTTTATAATCTCACAAAATAAACAGCATTTTTAATAAGGTGATTTAATCTTATTTCTTTGAATTGTATTCACCAGGTATGAAGGAGGAAAAAAGACAGCCAGAAATATGAAGTTCAAATCTTTATCTTCTTTTTTCCCCATAATCTTCAAATATTGTGACATGATTCCCAGGTGTTTGCTAGTACAGTTCTGAACAAGAAAGTACAAACATAGGTCAAATCCTTGAAATAACAAGTCAGGCTACCTGAGTGAATTGGTTGGAGTTCTCTGATTTCTTCTCTTGCAGAAGGAAGGGGAGTTCTGTTAAATCAATTTTTCATGAAAATAACCCATTTGCCTCTTTTTCAGTGTTGAGATCCAATTTTTAAGAAGTTATAATTATTGTATTATAATTATGTTCCTTCAAAACACTGTCCATACCAGAAGAACAATGTTTGGCCAGTGGCCAGGATATATAAATATTATTTCCTCCTAGAGTAAACTTTCTAATGAAAAGGATATTGCACTACAAGGTAGTACAGAAATTCAGCAGCCTGATCAATATTAGACTTAATAAGGGAGTCAAATATTACTTCACAAAATTATACTTTAATGATTTTTACATGATGTCTTAATTTTATATAGCAGTTATTATAATATCCCATCCCTCAAAAATAAAGATGAAATCACTGCATTACTCTTATAGATAATGAATTTTTGTCAAGTCTTTGGTTGTACTCCACAGAGTACTTATTTGCAGAAAATGGAAACTTATATAGGTAATATAAGAGGAAATAGATATAGAAAAGGGCAATATATAGTTCATAGAATCATAAGGAGAGTCAAAATACTGTCTCTTGTCCATATATGCAAGAATACCTCTCAAGCAAGCCACAGCAGAGAACTAAACCAAAAGGTAACTTCTGCCTCTGGTAAGAGCAAATTGCTGCAGGATCAAGAAGCCTGCTAAACCACACCCCCAAAACCCATAGTTGCTGTCTCCAGAAACATGCTGTCTTTCCTTCCTATGTTGTAGTAAAATGGAATATCAATTGTATTGACAATAGTTAAAATGATTTGTCAGGTTAAAAACTTTTTTTTAGAATGACAATGCACAAGAACCATGGTGGGGGACATTGGAATAAAATGATTTATGACTTTGATTATTTGGGAGGAGGTTAATATATTAACTTTATAAAAAAAAGATTTATTTATTTATTTATCCCCGCCACCACCCCCCCATTGTCTGCTCTCTGTGTCCATTTGCTGTGTGTTCTTCTGTGTCTGCTTGTCTTCTCTTTAGGTGGCACAGGGAACTGATCCTGAGACCTTCAGAGTGGGAGAGAGGCACTCAATCTCTTGCACCATCTCAGCTCCCTGGTCTGCTGTGTCTCTTATTGTCTCTCCTCTGCTCCTCTTTTTGTTGCATCATCTTGCTGCACTAGCTCTCCATGTGAGCCAGCACTCCTGCATGGGCCAGCGCTCCTGCATGGGCCAGCACTCCACGTGGGCCAGCTCTCTGCTCAGTCCAGCTTGCCATGTGGGCCAGCTTGCCTTCACCCGGAGGCCCCAGGAAGCAAACCCTGGACCTCCTATATAGTAGATAGGAGCCCAATCGCTTGAGCCACATCTAATTCCTAATGTATTAACTTATAGGAAAAAAATAGTGTAATATATTTGCAAACCTACAGCAAAGAGACTTTTGAAAACAAGATGCCACACATATAAACAAAAAGAAACATCTTGGTAAATTACAGTTAATACTCTGAGAGGCAGAATTGCACAATAAAAAGAATACAGGTTCTGTAAATAGACTTCTTTGGTAGGTATCATGCCTCTATCCATAGAAGATATGCAATATTGGGGAAATTGCTGAAATTTCAAATGTCTTTGTTTCCTGATCAAGGAGAATAGAGTACTTAACCTATAAAGTCTCTGTGAGAATAAAATGTTATTATATGTTCAATGCTTAGAACAGCGCCCAATGCTCCATAAATATTATATATTATTATGACTATTGTTAATATCATTACTTAGAAAAAATTTTTTTGAAAAGAGGAAAATATCATAGATTCAGAGAATATATTTGCAAAGCATAAACAGACAAAATATTATCTATAATATAAATACCTTCTAGAAATCAATTTTCAAAAGCATATGTACATATATAAGAGAAAAATAGGCAAAACACATCTTGAGGAGTTTATAAATAAAAGACAGGGCCTAATTTCTATTTTAAAATATACTCAAGCTTTAAATAAAGGAAATGCAAATTAAGTGAAATATGAGATTCTGTTACACACTCATCAGATTGACAAAATGTAGAGTTTCTCATTACCAAGAGTTGAGCATGTAGAGCACTGAACATTTTTTCCTAGTGCTAGAGTGAAAAATATGTAAAACACAGAGTTCAATACTCTAGAGCAGGGATTCATAAACCTGGATTAAGGGAATCTATGATTTAGCATAAGAATAATTATATTGCATTTTTATTTCCAATAACCTCTAACTTAAGTTTAATATTTCCTTCAGTTGTGAATGTAGAAAGTAAACAGAACAATCAAAAGACCCTGTGACTTGGTAATTAAAATAAATCACAAATTATATTAAAATTTGTATAGATATAGTTAATATTTAGGGTCATCATTAACCTTGAAATTAAAGATTTTGTTTGATATTATATTTTAATGTTTTAATAAAAACACATATATTGCTATGTCATATATTCATTTATTTAGTTTGATAACTTTACTTTAATAAAATTTTTTTCTTACCATCAGCCATCTTATGTTTTCAAAACATGATTATGAGAAGGGATTCGCACCTTTATGGATCCACAGTCCAAAATAATGTTTGGAAACCCAAAATGATTTTTTTACACATTTGCCCAGGAGAACCTGGGATTAGAGCTATATTGTCTGTTATGGGAAAAAAAAGGAAATTATTTAAATCCCCATCTTAAGTTGAGTAGGAATATAAATTTATGTATTTCACACACTGGGAAGATTTGACTATATAAACTGTGTTGTCAGTTTAAGTGTGTTTATCTTATTATCTACTGTATACTATTGTCCAAATAAAATATTTCACAGTAAATTTAATAACTGCAAGGTTTAAATTTGGCATATGAGCCTATTTTTAAATACCCTTCATAGATTGGTTTTGCAATTTTATATTTAATAATTCTGGGCGTTTTCTTTCATAATAATTATAGGTAGGTAATCTAAAAAGTTTTGTAAATGTCCATTTGGTTTACTTTTAAAGGAAGATACTATAAAAACTAAACTCAGAAATGTCATCATAAAATAATAATAAATAATAAATAACACAATAATTCTGAAAGTACCTTGACTAGCAGATTAACAAGAAGTTATTTGACAATGACTATTTCTTTTTTTGCTTTGCATTTTTCTTAACATTCATCTTTGTTTCACAGTAAATTAGTCAATATAAATATTGAATGTGTATTTTTCTTAATATTGACTATAAGTTAACATAATACTATCATATTTACATACTTTTCTGAAATCAATTTTTGTTAGTTATTATTTGTGTTTTTCATGAAGAAGACTAATTTGGGGTTTTACAATTTCTTCAGATTTATGAAGACAAATCATAAAGAGAATGACACAGGAGGAATGTATTCCTAATTGGAAGCAAAGTTAACAAATGAATCTCAAAATGAGAAATAAGGAAACTGTGACTAGAATTGTATCGGGCAGCATAGAGTTATGTTAACAGAACTAAAGATAGTGTCAGTGATTTAACACAGTAGTTTATTACTTCCTATACTAAGTCCTTTCTTGCTCTGGGCAAACTCTTCAAGGCAGCTGTTTTCCACATGGTGATTCAGAAATCCAGGATGCTTGGCTTTTGTAGCACATGCATCTCAAACTTGTTTATTTTTCTTCTAAGTCGTAACACACCCATAATTATTTTTTTTCTTTCAGCACTTTATTTTCTTTTTTTTATTTTTATATACTTTTTAATCAAAAAAAAAAAACTTAGATTACATAAATGTTACACAAAAATTATAGGGAATTTCCATATGCTCCACTCCTTATCCTTCCCAAATTTTCCTACATTAACAACATCCTTCATTAGTGTGGTAAATTTGTTACAATTGATTAACACATTTTGGAACATTACCACTGTAGCAGTTTGATATTTTAGATGAATTCCAAAAAGAAATATTATGTTTGTAAATTGGTCTTTTCCTCCAGGTGCATTAGAGTGTATTGGACTCAGTGGTCTTAATTTTACTTGATTAAATAAGGATTAACCCACTAAGGGGTGGGGACTCACAGAGAAATTGCACTACAGAAAAGGAAGTTTGGAGTTTTAATGCTGGAGCCTGGGAGAGTAAGCACACAGAGGAGCTTGGCCATGAGGAAGGAGAGAAGGCCCCAGGAAAAGAGATGAGCCATTTGCCTGATAGTCTATGGTTGGCCTTGTGGAGAGAAGCCAGCCTGAGCCCAGAGAGGAGCAAGCCCCGGGAAGAGAGGATTCCAGAAAGCCTGAACTCTTGGCAGATGTTGGCAGTCATTTTGCTTCAACACATGGCAACAAATTTTGGTGAGGGAAGTAACCTATGCTTTATGGCCTGGTAACTGTAAGCTTCTACTCCAAATAAATACCCTTTTATAAAAGCTAACAGATTTCTGGTAATTTGCATCAGCACTCCTTTGGCTGACTAATATAGAATTTGGTACTGAGGAGTGGGGAAGTACTTTTGCAATTTACCAAATTGCTGGAACAGTTTTATGAATGGGTAAGGGGCAATTTTCAGAGGAATTGTGAGATTCTTGGTAGAAAAGACCTGCATTGTTTTGATGAGACTGTTGAAGGTAATATGGATTCTAAAGAGACTTTTTATGATGCCTTAGAAGTAAACAATAGAATTATTATTGGGAACTGGAGGAAAGGCAATCTGTGTTTGAAAGTTTCAGAGAACCTAGCAAGATTTACTCCTGATGTTCTATGGAAGGCAGAATTTGAAAATGGTGAGCCTGAGCATTTAGCTGAAGAACTTTCCAAAGGAAACTCGAAGAATGTGGCTTGGCTTCTCCTTACAGCTTATAGCAAAATGCTAGATGAGAGAAATACATTGACTGAATTGTTGGGCACAAAGAAAACAGAAACTGATTCCAGAAATTCCAAGCCTCTGGAAATCAAGCTCCCAGACAATAGTGCCCCTTTTGAGTATTTAACTAAACTTGGACCTTGTAAATCAGGATTGAAGATGCAGTTATCTAGGAAAAACTTGTGGAGTCTTACTGTCTGATAGCTTGGACCACTGCTTCTTGAATGCTAAACCAACATGCTTTTTGAGAGAGTTGTATGAACAAAACCACTGTCAGCTTGGACTAAAAAGGACATGGAAGGGAGAGATTGAAAGGATAAAACTTCTAGAGGAAAACCATGGAAGCTGAGATCTGGAATTAAGACATTGCCTTGGGCCAAGAGAGGAACTCCACTCTTGTGTATAGAGAGGGTGAGTTTGCCCCCACTGTTGAAGAGCATGGATGTTCCCACCCAATGTTCTGGGAGAGTTTTGCTGCCCCAGGGTATGAGAAGGTAGAGCACATTCCTCAAAAATTAGGACCATTAAGGTCAGCACCCCATAGGTCTGAAAGGGGTGCATCTGTCCCCCATGGATTAAGAAAGGCCAAGTTGTCAACTTGTTGCTCTGAGGGGGTTGAGCCTCTATGCCAAAGGTTAGGGGGAATGTTATCTTCACATCACTATACTAAGCACATTAAGACTCTTACCCAAAGATTGTGTAAGGTGTGGCAATCCCTCCAAAACTCTTGGAGGATGAGGTCTAGAGCTTGATCAATACCCAGGCGCTTGATGAGGGTGGAACCAAGAAAATGGCCATTGGGCAAGCCTGTGGCAAGGGTGGGTCCCAATGTGGCCCCAAGGAAAAGACACCATCATCTTAAGAACGACTCTCAGACTTTGACATCTATTGAAGTATGTCCTGCAGGTTTACTGAACTGTAGGGGACCTGACTCATGTTTCCCTCCAAATTTCTCCTTATGATAATGAAAATGTTTATCTTTTGTCTGTCCATTTGTGTATGGAAGCAGATAAATTATTTTGTAAGTTTCAGAGGTCTACAGCAGATGGGAATTTGCCCCAATACAAACTGTATTTCTTTAAATTGACTGTGATATGATTTTGTACTCAGCATTGTTACTGATTTAAGGTTTTCTTTTAATATTGTAATGTCTTTTTGGAATTCAGAGAGTGGAGTGTAGCAGTTTGTTATTACTGATGAATTCCAAAAAGAAATATTGGATTATGTTTGTAAACTGTTCTTTTCCCCTGGGCGTATTAGAGTGCAGTGGATTCAGAGGTTTTACTTTTACTTGATTAAATTACGATTAAGGCTTTGATTGGGCCACATCAGTAGGACATTGAGTCCCATCCCTTGGTTGGGTGGGAACTCACAGAGAAACTGCACTGCAGAAGGAAGTTTGGAGTTTTAATGCTGGAGCCTGGGAAAGTAAGCACACAGAGGAGCTTGGTTGTGAGGAAGGAGAGAAGGCCCCAGGAAAAGAGACAAGCCATTTGCCTAATAGTCCACAGCTGGCCTTGTGGAGAGAAGCAAGCCTGAGCTCAGAGAGAAGCAAGCCCTGGGAAGAGAGGAACCCAGGAAGCCTGAATTCTTGGCAGAATTGGCAGCCACCTTGCTTCAACACATGGCAACAAACTTTGGTGAGGGAAATAATTTATGCTTTATGGTCTGGTAACTGTAAACTTCTACACCAAATAAATATCTTTTTATAAATGCCAACAGACTTCTGGTAATTTGCATCAGCACCCCTTTGGCTGACTAATGCAGCCACTAACCATGAATTATACTTTACATTGTAGGCATATTTGCTTATAAGTTTATTTTGGTAATATAAGAACATGGTAGAGGATCTGACATCTAAGTTGGATTTCAAAAGTAACACATAGCACTTCTGTGCAAAATACTATGCCCAGAAGTAATCACATGGCCAGTCTAAATTCAAGGGGCATAGGGAATTCTTTGTGTCCAGAAAGAAAGGTATCAGAAGTATTAGCCAACAGAATTTACACCATATGATTATATATTTTTGTTTCATTGTTTTTTATAATGTAATCAAGGTTCAACAAAACTGGATGATTTATCAATTTAGACAAATTACTTGTTAAATACTGAAACAATTTATGGAAACCAGTTATTTGCTTAAGTCTTCCAGTTTGAGATTGCCATCTTTTTTTTAGTTTACGTTTTTTTATTACAGACATTGTGGGTTTACAGAAAAATCATGCATAAAATACATGGGTTCCCCTATACCACCCAATTATTAACAATATTGCATTAGTGTGGTACATTTGTTAAAATTGGTGAAAGTAAATTTTTAAATTTTACTAGTAAGTATAGTCCATCATTTACTATAGGTTTTAGTGTTTGTTTTGTACAACCCCATGGATTTTTAAAAAAATTTATTTTAACAACATATATACTACCTAAAATTTCCTTTTTTAACCACATTAAAATATATAATTCAATGCTATTCATTACATTCACAGTGTTGTGCTAGCATCACCATCATCCATTACCCAACTTTCCCTCATCCCAAATGGAAACTCTGTACAATTTAAGCATTAATTCCCTATTCCCTACCCCCCCACCTCATCGACTGGGAACCTATATTCTAGATTCTGATACTATGAGTTCCCTTATCACTATTTTAATCTTTCCCCTTAAGGAACTTATGTTTTCAATAAAAAATTAGAAAAAAGTATAGTGGTACCTTGGTACTCATTAACTGGTTCTGGGAGGCACAATGAGTACCAAAACTGATGAATACCAAACAAGTTTTTCCTATAAGGAATAATGTGAATAAATATAATGTGTACACAAACGAAAGACAATGCACATTTTAAAGGCAATAAGTAAAAAGATAGAGTTGTATATATTACATTACATGAGAAATAAACTGAAAAATTAATAAATATTTAGATTAAATATTATAAAAACTTCACTTTACCTGTACTGAGAAAAGTCCATGGCCTAATGGGATAGTGGGAGGAGAGTGGTGAGGAGGAGAGGTTACATGGAGTGTTGATTGGAAGGAGAGTCCCCCTCCAACAGAACATTGGGCACTTGCACTGCAGGTGTTCTTTCTCTTTTCTGCCTTTTTTCAACTTGCACTATAGGCCCTGACACACTTTTCGTCATCTTCACTAAAAACTTATCCAATGAGGACTGCTTCTCTCTTCTTTCCAGAATTTTTCAAAAGTGTGAAATTGTTTGGTCATTCAATAAATTCACATTTCTGCTTGTCAGAGCTTTGTCTGGATGGTACTTCTCCACAAAGTTTTTAACTTCTTCCCATTTTGCACACATTTCTTTTATCAAGAAACTGGGGACATCCTTCCTTATTTCCTCCTCAGCTGAAGAAATCTCTTCAGCCACCTCTTGTTGCTGCTCCTTCTGTAGTTTCTGCAGCTCCTTAGTGCTGAGCTCCCCACGATGTTCCTCCACTAACTCCTCATAATCAGTAGCATCGACCTCCAGACCCACAGATTAGATCAAAGATATAATATCCTGCACAACTGTACCCTCTGCACCTGCAGTCTAGGTGTCAGCATCAAACCTTTCGAAGTCACTCTGACTCACAGTTTCTGGCCACAAATTTTTCCATGCCAATGTCCTATAAAAGACTTCATCCCAGGCCTTATCAATAAGGTTAAGGCAGTGCAGGATATTGAAATGCTACTTCCAGAATTCTGTGAGGGTCAACTGGGTGTCAGAGGTGATCTCAAATTCCTCTGGAAAGGAGCCTTGGTGTACAATGTATTGAGGTTTGAAATGACTTGCTAATCCATGGGCTGGATGAGGGGAGTAGTGTTGGGGGGCAGGAACCTCACAGTGATGAAGCTGAACTCCTCCAGCAAGTCATCCTCCAAGTCTGGAGGGTGGGCAGGCTCATTGTCCAAAAGTAGAAGAGCTTTCAGAGGCAAATCTTTCTCCAGCAAATATTTTTTCACTGAGGGACCAAATACATCATTTATGCACTCAGTGAAAAATTGCCTAATGACCCAAGCTTTGCTTTGCTCTCCACATCACATGGCGTTTGCTTTTTATGACATTATGCTTCTTGAAAACTCACAAGTTTTCATTATGATAGACTATTAGACTTGAGTTTTAAGACCCCACCAGCATTCCCACAAAACAGTTGAGTGAGCCTGTCCTTCATTGGTTTGTGGCCTGGTAATGCCTTCTCCTCTTTTGTGATGTAGGTTTTACTCAACATTTTTTTCCCAAAAAAACTCCATTCTCATGACAGTTAAAAACTTCGTGGGGAATAAAACCCTCAGCCTCTATGTAGTCTTGAAATTCACTGATGAATTCTTTAGCAGCCTTTTTATTAGCACTCGCTGCCTGGCCATGCCTCACGACACTGTGGATGCCGGTCCTCTTTTAAAAATTATCAAACCAGCCATGGCTGGCCTTAAAAACTTCAACACTTTTATCACTTGGTTCTGGTTTGTTTTTTAAAAGATGGGCAAGCAACACTTTCACTTTTTCACATATTCTGGCTTTTGATACACTGTTACCCTTTAACTGCTTATCATTTACCCAAATTAATAACAGTTTTTCAACTTCCTTGAATGTCTGGGAATGCTGCTTTGTTACTGCTTTAACTCCTTTCACAACATCAGCCTTTTTTAAAATCACTCCTTTATTCTTAATGATGGTGGAGACTGTTGTTCTAGGCACACCATGTTTCTTAGCAAGATCAGTAATGCCAATACCACTGTCATATTTACCTATTCTTTCTTTCTTTTTTTTTTTTTTCTCAATGGTCGTGTGAAGTAATTTTCTTTCTGCTCAGCATTATCACTGCTCATTTTCTTAGGACTCATGATGAGAAAAAAATGCAAAAATACACAAAATGACTATAGAAGCTAAGGTAAGGCTTCAATGGGGTGTGCATAGAGTAAGAGCTATCGTGTGACTAATGCATGGCCTTTTATTTCGGCTAGAAAGGGTAGCAAGTCATGAGGTAACTGACACCAAAAAGTTCTAGCTTGCAAATCGAGTACCAAACAAACCATGAGTACTAGGACAAAATTTTCACATCAAAGTGAGTGGAGTACCAAATTCAATAAGTTTCAGAGCTGTCAAGTGCCGAGGTATGACTGTATATTTATTGGAGAAGTATTTTAAAATATATTTTAAACATAGTATAAAGGATAATGTACATAATCTATGAAATGTTGCATGAATTCAGAGTTAATTTTGGCTCTCTATCTCTTTCTCTCCACTAAGAGAGAACAGAAAGTCCAAAGATCCCAAGGTGGGAGGATGTATGAGGGTGTTCAAGGAAAAATAGAGTCTGAGTTCTGAAGCTGAAGAGCAAGAGGATGGAAGAATAGATGGAGATGAGTTTAGAGAGAGAAAAGACTATTAGGGCATGTTTTTCATCCTTTTAGGCAATTGTAGGGACTCTGAGATTTTCTTATGCATTTGTGAATGTGTGTGTGTGTGCATCTATTAGTATGAAATATTATATTTAGCATTCATGCTCAAAATGCCAATCATATTTTTCCATTTTTCTAGTAAGAACACTGTACCTTTGAAAGGGTCTTTCACAGGTCAAGAAAGAGACAGAATTAAGTAATGTTCCTTTTTCTCACTTATATATCATTCATAGAGACAGTCCAAATAAAATTTTCATATCTAATTATTTTTTTAGGTTAAGAACATTGTTGTAAAAATATGTAAATAATTTCACCTTCATGAAAATCTTTCTGGTTTCCTCTATTCTGTTATTATAGTTGGGTGTACTTTGTCTTCAATAGTGGAAGGAAAAAGGAAAATGTGAGCTGTCTCATCCTAGTCCTTCAAAGTTAGTGTTGTAGTTTGAAGCTCTATGTATCCCAGGGAAAACAAAACAAAACAAAACAAAACAAAACAAAACAAAACAAAACAAAACAAAGCAAAAGCAACATGTTCTTAAACGTAATCCATTCCTGTAAGTAGGAACTTTTTATTAGGTTACTTCAATTATGATGTGGCCCACTTCAATCAGGGTGGTTTTTTTTTTTTTTGTTATTTATTTTTTTTTCTTTCTTTTTTTTTTTATTATGGGTAAAAATCAGAATTCTCACAATACATACAAACATTTGCAAAATGATATATAAATATATATGCATATATGTGTATTTGCTTACAAAAATGTTATTTATATATATATATATACATATATTTTAAGAGGTGCTTAGATTACCCAAAATATTACACGGAACCCACTGGGATTCCCATGTTGCCCACCTCCCACACCTCCCACCACATTCCACACAAACATCTCCCACCGTGTGGCCCACCAGCCTCAATGAACTTACACATCCTGGAGCCTTGCCACCAACCATAGACCACAGTTCACACTGTAGACCACACTCTCTCCCACTCAGTTCTGAGTGGTGTGTGCTGATTTAAAATGTCCTACATCCGTTGCCACAACAGTACTCAGGACAACCTCCAACTCCCAAAGAAGCCCCTGTATTTCAACTGCTCATCCCCTCCCTACCCCAAAAGTGTCAAGTGGCCACTGGCTCCACCTCATTGTTATAATTTCTTGCATTGCTAGAATCACCATATGTGAACAAGAGAATACCATCAAGTCCACTCTAGTCCATAGTTCTTCCCCCAATCCTGAGGGGACTGGGATGGTGATGTCCACTCCAACTCCAAGTGAGAGAAGGCTTATATCCCATGGATATGGTGGGTGGGATGATTCTGTCTGCAGATGCAGGCCCTCTTCAGGGTGGGTTTTAATCCTATTACTGAAGTCCTTTATAAGTAGACTGAAATTCATACAGAGAGAGAGAAAGCCACAGGAAACAAGAAGCTGAAATTCAACAGAACCTGGAAGGGAACAGAGAGGGCAGGAGATGCTGCCAGTTGTCTTGCCCTTTGACAAAGGAGCCCAAGGACCAAAAATCCTTGGCAGCAAGCCCCAGAATGCCATGGTCTTTGGGGAAAAAGCATTTCCCTGATGATGCCTTGGTTTGGACTTTTATACCAGCCTCAAAACTGTGAGCTACTAAATTACCATTTTCAACTAGATTCATTCCATAGTGTTTCCTTGAGAAGCTAAGAAAACTAAAACATTATCAATAAATATATTCATTTATTCTGACTCAATACATATTTCACCTAAATCAATTTTCTTCAGACCTCTAGAAATCTACTGTCACTATAGTTTACATATTTTAAGAATTTTTGGTAAATTTTTTTACCATATAATAACATCCTTTAATAAGTTCCCATATGTACTTGAATTTATATTTGTCTTTTATTCTTCCTTTCTGATTTTTTTAGTCACAAGAAACTACCAATTTTTATTTCAGCAATTTTATTTAAAAATGAATACAAATTAGATCATTTCAATTTAAAATTTGATTTCATTTATAGCTTGATCATTAATTCTTAAAAATGTATTATTCCAATTGAAACTTTTTAATAAAGCAGTTTTATTGATACATATTAATAAAGCATGAACCCATCAAAAGTGCACAAACAATGGTATTCAGTATAATCACATAGTTGTGTATTCATCACTTCAATAATTTTAAACAATTTTCATTATTCCAATAATAAATAAAAAGCAAAAAACAAATAAAAAAAGAAAAAAAAACGTATCACTTTTCAATCTCTCTATGCTTCCCCTGCCATGCATAGCTGCTATTCTGTTTCCATCTCTCTAGATTAATTGTATTTATATTTTGTAAAAAAGGGTCTTATATATGCAATAGCACCCATATTCATATTTTACATGGGGTTTCACTAAGTTATACAGTTCCATGTAAAAATTTTTAGCTTTCCCTCTAGTAATATACATGACCTTAGGCCTACCCTTTAAATCAGTCCTACTCATATAACATCTATGCCAGTTACAAACACTATGATGTGCTTTCACCATTTCTATTCATTTCCAAAGATTTGCAAACAACCTTTTTATCAATTCTGCTCAGATTAATCCTCAGACTTACATTCTTTACGTCATTCTATTTTCCAGTGACCTATATTCTAATCATTGATTCCATGCATTTACACAGCATACATAATAGCTCAATCATACAGTATTTGTACTTTTGTATCTGGCTTGCTTCACTCAACATAATGCCCTCCAGGTTCATCCATGTTGTCAGATGCTCCATGACTTCAATTCTTCTTACTGCTGCATAATATTCCATTCTGTGTACACACCACAATTTGTTTATCCATTCATCGGTTGATTGACATGAGTTGTTTCCAAGTTTGGCAATTGTGAATAATGTCATTATGAACACAGGTGTGCAGATGTCTGTTCATGTCACTGCTCTTACTTCTTTTGGGTATATACTTAGTCATGGTATTATTGGGTCATACGGGAAGTCTAAATTCAATTTCCTTGGCATCTGCCAAAGAGTCCACCACAGTGGCTGTACCATCCTACATCCACACCAACAGTGAACAAGAGTTTCTATCTCTCCACATCCTCTGCAATATTTACACTTTTCTGACCCTTTAGTAGTGGCCAGTCTAATAGGTGTGAAATGCTATCCCATTGTAGTTCTGATTTGCATTTCCCTGATCACTAGTAATGTTCAATATTTTTTCATGTGTTTTATCGCCCTTTGTATTTCTTCTTTGGACAATTGTCTTTCGAGTCTTCTGCCTATTTTTTAATTCGGTAGTTTGTCTTTTAATTGTTGAGTGGTATGATCTTTTTATATATCATGGATATTAAATCCTTATCAGACATGTGATTGTCAAATATTATCTCCCATTGAGTAAATTTCACCATTTTGATAAAGGACTTTGATGTGCAAAGGTGTTTAATTTTGAGGAGGTATCATTTATCTATTTTGCTCATGCTTTGGGTGTAAGGTTTAAGAAACTACTGCTTAACACAAGACCTTGGAAATGTTTTCCTACATTTTCTCCTATGATTTTTATGGTAGAAGATCCATTTTGAGTTAATTTTTTATAAGGTATGAGGGGTCTTCTTTCTTTCTTTTGGACATGGCTATCCAGTTTTCCCAGCACCATTTGTTGAATAGACTGTTCTGGTCCATCTGGGTGGACTTAAGCTTTATCAAAAATCACTTGACTGTAGATGTGATGTCTATTTCTGTGTTCTCGATTCAATTTAGTTCCATTGGTCGATCTTTCTGTCTTTATCCCAATATCATGTTGTTGTTACCACTGTAGCTAAGGAATATGCTTATATATGCAATAGCATATATAAGGAAGACAGGAAGTGAGAGTCCTCCAACTTCATTCTTCATTTTAAAGACATTTTTGGTTATACAGGGCCACTTACCCATCCAAATAAATTTGATAATTGGTTTTTTCATTTCTGCAAAAAAGGCTGTTGTGATTTTTATTGGAGTTGCATTGAATCTGTAAATCAATTTGAGTAGAATTGCCACTTTAATTATAGTCTTTCAATCCATGAACATGGAATGTCCTTCCATTTATTTAAGTCTTCTTCAGTTTCTTTTAGCAATGATTTGTAGTTTTCTAAATACAGATCCTTTATGTCCTTGGTTACATTTATTACTAAATATTTTATTGTTTTTGTCACTATTATAAATGGAATTTTTTTCTGATTTCTTCCTCTGATTGCCCATCAGTAGTGTATAGAAATGCTATTGATTTTTGAATATTAATCTTGTATCCCTCCACTTTGCTGAAGTCATTTATTAATTCTAGTAGCTTTGTTGTGGATTTTTCAGGATTTTCTAGACCATGTTATCAGCGAATAATGAAAGTTTTACTTCTTCTTTTCCTATTTGGGTGCCTTTTATTTCTTTGTCTAGCCTAATTGCTCTAGCTAGAACTTCTAGCACAATATTGAATAATAATTGTGACAGTGGGTATCTTCTCTTGTTCCTGATCTCAGCAGGAAAGCTTTCATTCTTTCACATTGAGTACAATACTAGCTGTAGGTTTTTTATATATGCACTTTACTATATTGAGAAAGTTTCCTTCTATTCTTATTTTGGAGTGTTTTTTTTTTTTTTACCAAGAAAAGGCACTGTACTTTGTCAAATGGCTTTTCTGCATCAATTGAAAGGATCATCATATGATTTTTCTTCTTCAATTTATCACTGTGGATTATTACACTCATTGATTTTTTTGTGCAGAACCACCCTTGCATACCAGGGATAAATCCACTTGACTATGATGTATAATTCTTTTAATGTGCTTTTGGATTCTGTTTGTAAGTATTTTATTGAGAATTTTTGCATCTATATTCATTAGAGGTATTGGTTTGTAATTTCCTTTTCTTTTCTTTTTTAAAATATCTTTATCTGGTTTTGGTATTAGGGTGATGTTGGCTTCATAAAATGAGTTTGGTAGAATTCATTCCTGTTTTTTTTTAAAAAGCTTGAGCAAAGTTGGTATTAAATCATCTTTGAATGATTGGTTGAATTCACCTGTGAATCCATCTTGTCCTGAGCTTTTCATCTTTGGGAGGTTTTTGATGATTATTTCAAACTATTTACTTGTGATTGGTTCTTTAAGGTCAATATAGAAATTTGTCCATCTCGTCTACACTTTTGAGTTTTTTAGCATACAGTTACTCATAGTATACTCTTATGATCGCTCTAATTTCTACAGTATCTGCAGTAATGTCCCTTCTCTCATTTATTGTTTTATTTATTTGTGTCTTCTCTCTTTTTTTCTTTGTCAGTTTAACTAAGGGTTTGTCAATTTTGTTGATCTTCTTAAAGAACCAGCTTTTGGTTTCATTGACTCTCTATTGTTTCTTTTTTTCTTTTTTGATTTCATTTATTTCTGCTCTGATCTTTATTATTTCTTTCCTTCAGCTTGGTTATGGATTTGCTTGCTGTTTTTTTTCTAGTCCCTCCAAGTGTGTCTTTAGATCTTCAATTTTAGCTCTATCTTATGTTTTAATGTTAGCATTGAGAGCTATAAATTTCCCTGTCAGCACTGCCTCTGAGGTGTCCCATTGGTTTTGATATGTTGTGTTCTTATTATCAATCTTCTTAAGATATGTACTGAATTCTCTTGCAATTTCTTCTTTGACCCACTCAATTTTTAAGAGTATTTTATTTAATCTCCATACATTTATAAATTTTCCCATTTTCTATCCTTTATTGATTTTCACCTTCATCCTGTCATGATCAGAGAGGGTGTTTTGTATAATTTCAATCTTTTTAAATGTATTGAGTGTTGTTTTGTGAACCAACCTATGGTCTATTCTGGAGAAGTATCCATGAGTGCTTGAAAAGAATGTATATCCTGCTGTTTTGGGGTTCAATGCTCTATAGTTATCTGTTAGGTTTACTTCATTTATCATATTATTAAAGTTCTCTCTTTATTCTCTGTCCAGATGTTCTATCCAATACTGAGAGTTGTATATTGAAGTCTGCAACTATTATTTTAGAAACATTTATTGCCCCATTCAGTTTTGCCAGTGTGTGCCTCATGTATCTTGAGGCACTCAGGTTATGTTCATAAAAATTTACTATAGTTATTTTTTCTTGATGAATTGCCTCTTTTATTAATATATAATTATTTCTTTGTCCCTTATAACAGTTTTGCATTTAAAATCTGTTTTGTTCAAATACTCCACGTTTTTGGTTTTTTTTTTTGTTTTGTTTTTTTTTTGGTTACTACATTAATGGAGTATCTTTTTCCAGCCTTTCACTTTTAACCTGGTTGTGTCCTTGTTCCTGAGGTGAATCTCCTGTAGACAACATATAGATGGCTCATTTTTTAAGCCAGTCTATCAATCTATGTCTTTTGATTGAGGAGTTCAAGCTGTTAACATTCAGTGTTATTACCATAAATGCATTACTTACTTCATCCATTTTGTCCTTTGGTTTTATGTTGTCATATCTTACTATTGTCTGTCTTTTTCCCCTTTAATTTACTCTTGTTAATAATGATGAATTCTATACTTTATTAAAATGTATCAATAAAATCAATTTGTTTGAAAAACACACACACACACAGAACCAAACAAACAAATGAAAAAAGATTTGGAATAAAAAAAAATAATTATGATCTTCATTTCTACACTCTGCTCCAAGTCTTTTGCCCTTGTATTTTGTTTTGTTTTGCTTTGTTTTCAGGCTACATCACTCCCTTTTTTATGTCTTATAATTCTGGTCTTTTGGTAACGTCCTCTATCAGTTTTTGTTTGTCTGTGAAGACTTTGAACTCACTGTCATTTTTGAAGGACAGTTTTCCAAGATACAGAATTCTTGGCTTTCAGTTTTTTTTTCTTTCAGTACCTTAAATACAACATACCATTTTTGTCTCACTGTCATGGTTTCTGATGAGAGGTGGACACTAAATCTTATTGAGGTTCCTTTGTAAGTGATGTTTTGCTTTTCTCTTGCTGCTTTTAGGATCCTCTCTTTATCTCTGATATTTGTCATTCTGAATAGTAGGTGTTTTATGGTAAGTCTATTTGGATATATTCTTTTTGATGTGCATTGTCCTACTTGTATATTGATAGATATGTCTTTCATAAGGGAAGGGAAGTTTGGTCATTATATCCTCAAATATTCTTTCTGCCCTTTTTCCATTCTTTTCTCCTTCTGGGACACCAGTAAAGTGAATATTTGTGCATTTCACATTATCATTAAATTCCCTGAGACCGTGTTCCATTTTTTCCATTCTCTTTCTTTCTGTTCTCCTGTCTTTTCAAATTCAGATGTTCTGTCTTCAAAATCACTAATCCTGTCTTTGAGCAATTCAAATCTGCTTTTATGTGCCTCTAATGTGTTTTTAATCTCATCCGTCTTGTCTTTCATTCTCATAAGGTCTGTTACGTTTTCTTTGCAGGCTATCAAATTCTTCCTTATGCTCATTTAGTGTCTTAATATCTTTATCTCTTTATTCATATTTTATTTCAACCCTTTGAATCAATTTAGGAGAGTTGTTTGATTATCATTGATTAATCATCTTAAATCCTATATCTTTTCAGGATATTTGGTTTGTTCCTTTGGACGTCTCTTCCTATTTCCTATTATGGCTTGTAATTTTTTGTTTATATCTAAGCATCTGAATATATTGGTGAATGTACTCTCAAGGTCAATCTTTCTCTTGCATATTGTTTTTTGTTTTGTTTTGTTTTTTGTTTTTGTTTTTGTAAAGCTCTTCATTGATATTTGGTTCAACTTATTCTAAGTCATTAAAATTGCCCTGCTTAAAATATCAAAATGTGGCCAGGGACTCACTAATGGGGTACAGATTTTCTCCCTGGAGATGAGTTAAAGAGAGCCCTTACAGTGGGTTTTCTCCATGTAATTTCCAGACCAGCCAGCAGATGGCACTCATTGGAGCACCTTTCCAGGAAGGTGGTGTTTTTTAAGCTCTGCTTTCCTGTGTTTTGTTCTGGCCAGAGTCAAGATTCAAAGCAGGTTTTGCTGGCCTAACTCACTGAAGAGAAGCCCCCTGACTCCCCATTCTTTTTTCCTTGTAATGGTTGACAGGGAAGAAGTCATCTGATCCTTTCTCAGTTGGCTGCAGTGAGCCAGGGCTTTTATCTCAGCTTAATATCCTGAGGGTAGGGTTCGCAACCCTTCCTGGCCACCACAGGGTTTTGGCAACTCATGTTTGTTGTTTTGGCTTCTTCATGTCTCTGCCCATCACCCTTCTGGGAGTTGGTAACACTGTCTTGGTCTGCTGACCCTCAAATCAGGTCCCTCAGCAGGTTTGGCCCTTTCTCCATTGTTTTTGTGAGAGAGTTGAGCCTTGTTTGCCTATTCAGATGCCATCTTCCTGGAACTCCGCAATTGAAATTTAAAATAAATTTGTTTGCAAGTGGAATTTCTATTCTAACTGAAATTAAATTTACATAATTATGTAGTACGATCACCTTTAATGATATTAACTATTCCTGAATTTCATAACTGTTCCATGATAATTATGCAAAAATGTGTGCAAACATTTATACATGTATACATATAAACATGCATGCTATATATAGCATGTATAATAATAAATATAATGCATATACACATATATTATAGATGTATATATGTTTATGCATGTGTATAAACCATGAAAAATTATAACATACACATACTATATGTATATTTATGTACACATATATAAACAAATGTGTGTATATATATTTCTTATTTTCTGTAAAGATACACACACACATATATACACCATATATTTTAACACCTATATAGTTATGCACATATGTGCTGTATGCATCGATCATATTTTCCCACTAAACCATATGTATACAATTTGTAAATAGATACATAGAAACATAGACTAAATTGTTTATTTAAAAATATATGTACACACAATGCATAATATATGTCACACATATATATTTGTACATAGTATAATTCAAATCATATATAACCTTGATTATTTTTTCCCACTTATGTACAAAATATTGAAAAAGCTGTTTGAAGTCACTTATTCTATTTTTTAATATTCTCCTTATATTTTTAGTTATGTTGTTTTCTTATAATTTGTTGCTATGATTCTTTACAATATCATGACTAGATTCCAAGAATGGGCATCCCAAGAAATCAAGCTAGGTAGAATGTTTTTCTTTTCCTAACATAACCCGGGAAGTCTCAGGTTGTCAAATTTCTCACGTTGTAGTTATTAGAAATGAATCACTAATTTCTGTCCATGATTAAGGGGAAAGGAATGAATATCTGTTTCTTGGTGAGAAGAGTATCAAAGAATTTGCAGGCATGTTTTATAAATGTCATTGTATCCTTTTTAATTATTACTTTCTGTGACTAGAAAAGCCATTTTAATCATTTTTTCCTTAATTATAAATCTACCTTTTGTCCCTTTTTACTCTTTAGAACTTTTCATATTTGCCTCTCCTACAAATACTATCCCTTTTCATTTATGGCATTCAATACCTTATATTTTTTTTCTTGATAGATAGTTCTCATTTAATTTTGCTGAGAAGGAAAGCATTGCTTTTTTTAAAATTAAAAGGATTTTAAACAATGAAGCCTTGTGTATAATTTAGAGACTCCAAAAACTCAGATGTCTCAAGTTTCCCATGAAGATACAACAGCAGAATCATTGTCTTTATTCTCTCTCCATCAAGGATTGCTCCATAAGGAGAATATCATTAAATGAATTAAGACCACAATCTTCCCATAATTATCCTGAGAGGATTTTGTATGTTAAAAGTTATTAAGGAGCTTTGGTGAGAATTTAAATCTTTTTATTCCATTTTACTGCTTGCACCAAATATTTTGAAAGGTAAAATATTGTAGTAGTTCTGCACTCGTGATCTGTGTCAATACCATCTGGGACTCATTTTCCTCATAGGTAAAATGAGGGATGTGAACAAATTCCTAAATAATACAGATTTCAGAATATTGGTTCTGGTCATTTATCCAAGTATTCTGGTTTTCTTTAAAAATGGATAGTTCCCTTGATAGAGCTCTTTAAAAATTGTTAATAAAAGGGAAAAAATAAAACATTATTATTCCTTTCTAGTAGGAGCTATATTTTTGGTGATCAACTTGTCTCCATTAAGGAGAAAAGGTTCTGATTTGTGGAAAATTATTAGGTACTAAATATAAAAGAAATGTTAGAATTAGAATATCAGCAGTTTGCTTCCCCTAATAAAATTTTTGATTTAAGCAAAGATTATACTCTATTCAATGAATGATGCCGAGCTGGACATTTGAATAGTGCCAAATGTACCATTCAGAATTTTCTACTTGAAAGAAGAGAAACATGTTTTACAATGATTCGATAAGGATACCACAAGCTTATTATTGTGGACAATATTCACCTTAATAATGTTGTGCCAACCAAGTATTATGTATATGTGGATGCAATCCAATACAAGATGACAAAACATACCATAAGAGGTATATATCCAAAAATATAAAGTGTTTGTCCATCCTTTATATCTAATTTCCAGTTTACAGGAAATATAGTGCCTAGAAGAATCATTCAAATAATAACATCAGAAAAGAACAGAATAGATTTGAAAGACATTCTGCAGGTTAACTGCCCTGGGCTCTGACAAGCTTGGATTACATCATTTAAAATAAAGTTCTACAGGCAGATATAATTCATGGTAATAATTTGTATCTTTATTTGGCTATATCACTTACAAAGTACATTTTGGGGACAAATAGGGACATTTGGCCACGGACTGGATAATAAATATGATGAAAATTATCAATATGAAAAAATTAAGATTTTTTAAATTGCAAAATAGCATAACAAAATAATATGCAATGTAATATATTAATCTGAGTAAGTATATGTATATCTTTTATATATATATGTATGCATATATGGATACATGTGCATAGTTCTCTTTATAAATCCATGTATATAATCACATGGAAATATAACACTAAGATGTTCATAGAGGAAACATTTTGCTTATTCTCTAATTTTTAAAATGAACATATAATGTCTTCTGCAATCATATAATAAATGAATAAAATTATTTTAAAAAGATATAAAATTTAAAGAATATGGAATTTAAGAAAGAACCTGAAAAAAAAATACTATTTAACAAGAGTAAATGTATGAAATAATTTAAATTATTAGTACATTATTTTGCGCTGTATAATTAACAAAGAAATAAGCATTTATACAGCCTAATACAAAATACAATTATTATGCACTATGCATGTTTTGCCTATGTATACTGATATTTATTTTTACCACATATTGTTAGCATTATCTTATGTCTTTCCAAAGAAATCTTCAAGTGGAGATGGTATTCATACAAACATGATGATTATTTAAATATATATAGGAACTCTTCTATGGAAAACAAATTAAACTTATTAAATTTAATATAAAATGTAAAGGCTCAATAACCTTTAATTTAACTTCATTTTTTTGAAGTTTGTTCACATACAATTAATGGTGATAAAATAAAACCTTATATTTGGCACTTTTTCAAAATAAAACTGCTCTAAAAACACTTTGTGAACTATGGAGTTTTTAACCAAGTAAAATTATATACCATACATAATTGATCTACCTAAGAATAATAGCATATTTATTTTAAATAATCATATTTTCCAGAGGCTTACTACAGAAATTGGGAAAGAGTTTTGCTATTTCAAAATAACAATTAAGATAAAATTGTAGTGATTAGAAATGATATGTAACACAGAAAAGTATGTTCTTAAAGCTAATCCATTCTTGTGGGTGTAAACTTATTTTAAGTACGGCCTTTTGATTAGTTTACTTCAGGTAAAGTGTGGCCCAGGGTGGGTCTTAAATCTCTTACTGTAGTTATTTATAAATGGGATGAATACTGGGGAGAGAAAAATGCCATGGGAGCAGGAAGCTGAACGCAATGAAACTGGAAATAGAAGGGAGAGACCAGCAGACGCCACCATGTGACAGAGGAGTCCAGGATCACAGCAGCCATTGTTAAGGAATAAAGCATTGGCTTGATGAAGCCTTGATTTGGACATTTTTCTCAGCCACAAAACTGTAAGCTTGTAGGCTAAAAATTCCCATTGTTAAAGCCAATGTATTTCATGATACCTGCTTTAAGCAGCTTACCAAACCAAAACAGTAATAAAATTCTTTACTCTGAACCAGTGCCTCATGTATATGATCTCACTATATTTAAGTTTCTGACTTAACACACATTTAAACATTATTTTAAGTATTTAAGTTAAATAGTCTACTTGAAATCTTTTCCCTTGACATTTAAAAAAATTATGCTTTCCCAAATGTTGAACCATTCAAATTGTGCTTTATCACTTTTTTGTGATATACAAAAGCCCCAAAATATGAAGATGTATATTGGACATGTTGGAGACTTCTTACCTACAGTAGCATAAAAAGAAATAGAATAATTTATGTTGGCTCATAACTTGTAGTCTAGATACTATATACTACAAACATCACATATATTTTGTTATCAATAAGAAGCAAAACAAATTAGAGATATTATACTAACATGTTTCAAATGTTCTAGATTACTTTTCAGGGGAGTCCAATATCAAAACACCTATGATTTATTTTCTGACTAGCTCAGTTTTTGAAAGCCATCTAGAGAGAACAGGAATAGATTTTTTTTTTTTAAATAATAAATTGAAATGTTTGATTTGGAAAAACCTATATTCATACCATGAATCTATTCCTCTGTAATATAAAAATATTACATTCAATTATTCAGTTATGAGTAATTGAGTTATGAGTACTAATGAAATAATGTACTTTAATATAATTATGATTATTTTAAGCATCTGAAAGTTGATAAGATTAGTGACGATTATACAGCTCACAGAGACCTGTAGGAATTCATATTTTAAAGTTACAAACCTCAGTTAACATGAAGTATGCCTGTATAGTATACAATCCAAGTTCTACTTGTATTTACATTTTAAAACTATATTTCAAACGTATGCCTTTCATATTCTGTAGCATCAGGAAAAATGCAACTCAATCATTTCTAAAGGAATAAATGATCCAGGCACTATTACAACCTTACCATATAAATCTGGCTATAATATTTCAAATTGCATATTTTAATTTAGTATTCTATAAGTTGTGGATGATTATAACCCTTCTAAGAAGTTTTTCATGTTCTAATGGCCATGGAATTAAATTCTAAAATTAAGAACTCACTTTTAATGTATCTTTAAATTTGATTATGAAATAAAATTTGAGCACTAAAACTCAAAGTTGTTAGTAGGGAACAGATTAAATTGGTATGACACTTCCATTCCCTATAGAGTTAATTAATTAGCCCTTCCATTGATATTTAAAAGTATGTATTTATTAACTTGGATTTAAAGCCTATACAATCATAGACAATGATATCTCATATTATAACATACATTGTACATATTGTACATTGTAATGTATGTGCATTATATATACAATTTTTTAAAACAATTTATTTAAGTATATCATTCATACATGAACATACATAAACTATAAGTGTTCAGTAAACATCATGAATTTACAAAACAAACATGCATAATATCATACAGGGCTCCCACACATCACCCCTCCCCCAAACACCCTGCATTGTTGTGAAGCATTTGTTAACAAATCATGAAAGAGCATCATCAAAGTATTACTACCAACTATAGTCTGTATCTTCCTCCCCTATATATTTTTTAAAGCATTTATTTATTTATTTATTTACTTTTATCCATTTTTACTAGCCCCCCTTCCCCAGTTTTTGCTGTTTCTGTGTCCATTCGCTGGGTGACTCTGTGTCCATTTCCTGCCCTCTCCTCATCCTTCTCCTCCTGTCTTCACTGAGATTTGATCCTCGTAAACTCCGATGCGGGAGAGAGGCATCCTACCGCCTGCGCCATCTAAGTTCCTGGTTTTTCAGTGCATCTCGTCTTGGCTCTCCCTTGTGTCATTCTCCTGTTACGTCATCGTCTTGCTGCGTGGCTCGCAGGGCCAGGCAGCTCACCTGTTCGTAGGGCCTGGTGGTGCACCAACGCATGAGGCCTGGTGGCCCACGCACCTTCCACATTTTTCTTTTTTTTTTTAATTTTTACTGGGAGGTCCAGGGGAACAAACCCAGATCCCTCCATATGGGAGATGGATGCCCAACCACCCGAGCCACATCCATCCCACTGCTATATTTCTTAAGGTTGACCAAAAATACCCAAAGTTACAGTCTTTTCCCATACAGGATGGTCATACAATAAATCAGGCTTAGATTACCAACAGCATTCTAACAACCAGACCTAGAGGGGAAAACTAGGTCTGAGGACACATGCATATTTTCTTATATAGCTAACATTCAGCCTACCTGATTATCACAAAATAAGGACAGTGAGATATATACAATTTTTAAAAGACCTGTGGTCCAGGTCAGAATTCTGGAATTAATTATGATGTTCCTACTTTTAAAAGATAAACATGCCTATATTTACTGTCTCCTCTTCCCTCCACCCCAACTATCTGATCTATATTCTCTAAATAGGATTTGTCCCTATCACTTCCCAGACATTTCTCTTCTCACCTGAACTCTATGTTGCTATATCCAATGATCATTTCACCATCCTCACTAGTAATCATTCAGGAATGTTTGATAGAATTGATATTGTGCTCCCTAAAACACTTTCTTCTCTTCATTTCTGTGACACCATACTCCTCTGATTTTCCTTTCTCCTCACTGATCATGCTTGCTTGGTATCCATTAGTGTGCATCTTCTGATCTCTCAATTTGAGATGCCTGAAGACAGTGTCCTGGATTCTTTTCTATTCTTCATCTACACAATCTTTTTAACATTTTCATCTTAAGTGTGAAATTGTATGCTTATCAATCCCAAATATATGCCTCCAAATGAACCTCATCTGTGAATTCTAGGCTTGACTATTCAAATGCTAGAACATCAAAGAAAACAGATGCCCCACTCCCAAACTTGCTTTCTTCACAGTCTTCCTCTTCTCAATAATTGGCACTATCATCCCTTTGTCATTAGAATAAAATTAGCAGCTGTTTAGTTCTTTCTTTTCTCCTCATCTTTGTACGTAACCCTTCAAGTCCTGCCAAGTCTATGTACATGACAAACAAAAATTTCTATGTTGCCTATATGCTGTGCGGCTGCCCCATTTACATAATCATGAGCTTTTATTACTAGATAAGTGCAATGACTTAAGTGGACCCTCTGCTTCTATCCCTCCCCCAAATCATTTCTCCGGGCAGCAACTGAATAAAAAAGTATAATTTGGATTAGTCAACTCCTTACAGTTCTGAAAATTCTCTAGTAGTTTATTCATTTCATTTAAATAAAATCCAAAACACTTAGTATTATTATGGATTACAAGGGTGAGCTTGCTCAGGCTCTTGGCAACATCTCTCACCTCATGTTCTTGCACTTTCACCTTCACACACTGGTGTCTAACAACCCTGGATTTTCTTTTCTCCACTTAAAAACAAAACTAAAGATAACCAAAATCTTCCAGTCTTGATGCTTGTGAACTGCTTCTTCCTTTTAGCAAACTTTCATCTGATTTCACTGTAGAGTCATATATCATTCAAGCCTCAGCTCTATATTCTTTTCTCAATGTTGTCTTCCTTGATTATGTTGTCTGAAATAAGATGCCCACCCCAATTCCCAATCATTATCACATCACTCTATTACATTTCTATTATCTGAAAGTATCTTGAATACTTATTGTTGACTCATTTTCTTTTTCTCATCCATTCTAATGTTTACTTCGGGAAAGCAAAGATCATGCTTTTCTCTCCACTGTTGTATCACCAACAGGAGAAATAGTACTTGTGAATATAGTAGGAGCTCAATAAATCTTTGTTGAATGAATGGATACAGTGCTTTATCATCAAAACACACTGAGATAGGTAATTTAAAAGCAATTACCATGATTTTCCATTTAAAAAATAAAAAAATGCTTCTATAATAATAGGCATGATATAAGGTACAATGAGAAGTCAATAAATTAGAAGTGTAATGACAAAAAAATGAACTATATATCAAAAGATAAAGAATTATATCTTTTTTACTGTGGTAAGGTCTGCAATTGCCGTGCAACTTGTTCTTTAATGTATATTTTTATTTTTTTAAAGATACTAAGATTACAAATAGTTACACAAAAAATATAGGGAATCCCATATGCCCTTCTCTGCACACCTTCCACACTCTCCCACATAAGCAACATTCTTCATTAGTGTGGCACATTCATTGGAATTGATAAATGCGTCCTGTGGCATTGCCACTGATCATGGACCTAAGTTCACATTGTAGTTTACACTCTCTCCCACACAATTCTGCAGTTTATAGGAAGAATATAATGGCCTATATCTGTCATTGCTATGTCATTCAGGACTATTCCCAAGTCCCGAAAAAGCCCTTGTATTATACCTGTTTTTCCCTCTCCCTGCCTCCAGAGTCTCCATTGACCATTGCCTCCACATCAATGTTGTAATTTCTTCCATTGCTAGAATCACAATAACTCTATAGTAGAACAGCAGTAAGTCCACTCTAGTCCAAAATTCATTCCCCAGTCCTGAGGATTCTTGGATGGTGATATCCACTCCACCTCTAATTGAAAGGGGACTTCAATCCCACACAGCCAATGGATGGGACTCTCTTGCTTGCAGTTGTAGGCTCTCACCTTTCTTGGTATGGTGGTTGTCAAACCTCACCTCCTTGTTAGTTGTCCTGGTTGAGTCCAGTCAACTGGATATTAGGTGTTGCAACTCCGCTGAGGCTCAGGACCCAGCTGGCACTATGTATCTTTAATTGTATAAATTTAATTTCTTAAAATAAACTATTCAACAAAAATAATTTGAATATATTTATGTCCTTTTCAAATTCCCACTTTTGTTCATTTTTTTTTCTTATGCTTTCTTTTCAGCTTCATTCTCTCTCATTGCACACTGTTCTGTTTGTTTTTTATTTTAGTTTTGATCAATCCCTCAATTTGACAGTAAACACTATTAAAGATATTAGCATATACTTTGGTTTACCACTGTTGACAAAAAAACATGCACAGAGGCTTGCCTATAAAGATTGCTCAATAAATGATTGATTAATAAATGAATGTACAAAAAAGAAAGATTGATGTATAAGTGAATGAATGAAAATAAGTGATTGTAGGCCTGAAATACATTCTTCTCCATCATCAATTATCTTTGAATTTTAAAAAGCCTGGTACAAATTCCATGAATTTTTGACTAAGTAAGGTGGTTTTGTCTTTCACTGAACATTTTCGATTTCTGCATGTAACTTTTTATAGAACACTTATCATATTGACAATATTTTTGTAAATACCTTACAAAATAATTAGTGTTGTTACTTTGATGGCAAAAACTTTCTTGATCTTCCTTTTATTCCCAAAATGCCTATCATGGAACCTCATATTTGTATTAATTTGTTAAAATAAATAGTGAAGTGAAAAGAGCTACAGCAGACACTGTCTAAATAAGTAATATGGATTGGCCACATCACCCAATTTGTAACTGTTATTAATTGGGACTTAAGTACAGAATTTCTATATCTAGATTTGCTGCCTTAAATTTCTTAAACAGTGAGTTAAAGTGCAGTGATAAATCAAGGCATTAAGTCCAGTTCTGACAACTGTATCCAAGTATCAGTTTTCTCAATATAGAACCCCATAATGTAGTGTTCCAAAGGGTAAAATAAAGAAGGTATGTGTTTTTGTCTGGTTCTCAGGAATTCTTTGATGGGAGAAAAACACTCCCAAATTGCCAATTAGAGCTATACATCAAGAGTACATAACCAAGGACACACTTCACTTAATTCAACAAGATTCCTGGCCTCTGGCTGGGAGAACTGAGGTAACTTTTGGTCAACCAAGGTTTCTCTTTACATTGGCAACACTAATTTAGCCTGTAGTCACTCTATTGTATAAACTGGAGTAAATTTTTCTAAAAATATCCCAAGGTAGAAGGAATGGGATAAAATAATTCCTAAAGGATGATTTTACAAAGAAATTAGTCTACTTGTTGAAAGAAGCAGAAAACACTTTGGCCTGGAAAAAAAATTAATATTTTTTGTGTCTGAAGTAAATGAAAAAAATCATATTTTTACAGAACTAAAAGTAGAATTAATGTTATTTGTTTAGGTGAAGTTTAGGGGATGGGCCTAGATGTAAATAAGAACCAGTATAAATTAAAAACTCTTTAAGAGAACTTTCTTGTCTCTCCTTGGAGTATTATTTTGTTGAATTTTTATCAGAACATGTTTCCCTATATAAAACCACCTTATCTGTTAATTATTCATTGCTTATTGTTTCCAAACTAAAATGTAAAATCCATGAGGAAGAAAATTGTGTGAAGGGTTGAGAGCTGTAAGTATATGATATCAATGTCAGTGTTATTGTCATTCAATGAGAACTCCCATTTCCTAATTTGTTGTTAGTGTTATCATGATGTAACTGCTTTCATAAAAAGGACTGAAAGCAGAGAAATCCAAGGAGAGGAACTAGGATGCACAAAAGCCATGAGGCAGGGATGGCACAGTTTATGCTTTTGTGTAATTGAGTGCTTCATACTAATCCATATGAACTGGTTTCTATTGCATTAATTTATACAGAATATTTACTCAGATAGTACTACCAAATGTAGTACAGCCCACTGTTTATAGATGTGATTGACATTGAAGGAAAATTCTAAGCTCTCTGAAGACAGCTAAGTTCTTTATTTTTCTATTCCCACAACATCCATCGGGTATGTTTTGTTTTGTATTGTTTTGTTTTTTATTGATGAAGACCTAGATAATGTTTACAATGGATTGAATAGAAATGGCTTGGGTTTTCTTAAATGTTTTTAATAATGGGTTTTGAAAGTAGTAAGTCTGAACAAAGGAATACCTTTTATCTTCATAGATTAGATGTCTTTAGGACTCAGAAATTCATGTATTATAGTATACAAGGCAACCACCATCCCAGTTTTTGGCTGCCTTCCAAATTCAAGTTAGTGTTCCAGCATGAAGTTCCAATTTCTACTGATCCACATGGAATAACAAATAGAGAGGTAAATTGATTTTAACTCACATGCCAATTCTGATGGATTGGTAGTGGCTGTTTAGAGCATTAAGGTGAGAAATATTCTGAAAGTACATCTGGGTTCAGCTGAAGAGAGAGTGCCTTGGAGGATTAGTTGTGTGAGGGAGGGGAGATTTGGGGACAGTGATATGTATACTGAGTATTTCACAGCATTTCCAAAAAATCAGAAGTGTATCATAATACTAAAATATTTTTCAAAAATCAAGCATACTAGTATTATTTAAACATTAGCGCTTTCTCTTTAAATGGATATTTATTTTGTTTTTTCCATTCTTCTTCTTTTCTCTTAGAAAACAGATGTCAAATATATTTCAGTCTTACATTAGTTATTAATATGAGGAGCTCATGCTTGATCAAATTCTTAGACCCAAACAGCCTTTAACAGATTAACAACTTAAGGAAATATGTATTTCAATTGTATTTTGTGTTAAATTTTAAATGGTTTTCTAAGTGTTACAAGAAAAACAAATGTTAGCTGATGAAACATTAACAACATAGTAGAAAATGTGAAAACATAATTGAATGACAATGAAAATAACATTAATATCAAATAATGTCTGGGTACTTTTACTACCAATACATTATTTACTGTGGATGGCAATGTTTTAAATGGCCACCTGTTCAGTATCCAGAAGGCTACGTGTCATTAAAACACTAATTTACTATCAGATGCAGAAAAATGAAAACACATATCTAAAGTTCCAACCATATCCTTATGATATAAAACATGAAATAAAAATTCTTCTCAGTAAGTCTAAGTTATGTGAAATCATTGTGAGAGTTATCTTCAATTGTAAAATTTGATTTCATTTAAAACCTCCTTTATTTCCATGCTACTAAGTGTGAACTCTGTGATATGGAATTTAGAGTCTATTAAGTCCAGAAAAGGGAAATTGTATGATGTGATGGAACAAAGGCCTATGTCTGCAGGATTTAAAAAATACAGATCTATGATATTATGCAACAAAGAATCACTAACAGTTAAGCACAATGGCTGATTTGGGGACAAATAATAAAAGTGTCTGGATTAGAGGGAACTCATAGGCTAATTCTTCCAAACATCATTTGCTTGAATTCCTTTAAAAACATCACCACTAAATGATCATTTACCACAGAAGTTGTACAAATGAATCACAAAACTGATTTTTCAAACACAATAAAAAACAATCAACTCATGAAAAATAACATCACCACAAATTCATAAAAAATAACTTTTTAAAATTAAAAATTTAAGGTAAAAATAAGACAAGCCTTGTACCAGAAAAGAGAGTTGTCAAAATAGTGGACAATATTGGTGGGTTATCATATGTATGTATAAATACATACACACAAACACACATTCTTTTTTATATTTTGCTTTCATTGATGAAAAGTTTGTCTCATACTCAGATCTCTCTGTTGGCCAGATTGTAAAACATTGAGGTACTCTAAAATGGTCTTTATCAATTTAAATTGTTAGAAAGTTCTTTCCCAGGTTTGTCTGAAATATAACTGTTTATAACTTTAAATTATAACTCCTAGTTCTCTCCTCTGGAATTACATGAGTCTAATGCAACCTCTATATAAAAATTTATCAAGTATTTGAGGTTGTATATATTTTCTGTATTTTATTCTATGGGTTATACTTTCAGTTCCCTCAAGATTTTCTAATTCTTTATCATCATGGTCATACTGCATGAATGCATGCTAATTTTTTCAATGTCTCTTCTTAACGATGATCCTCTTACTGGCATAAATGTTATGGCAAGAAAATACCTACACTGCAAGTATGTGTCAGGGAGTATAACTAAAAAATTCACTGTCAATTCTGATAAAAAAAAATTCAATATAAGGGAAATATTTATGGATTGTGACCTGTATCATGTAACACTAAAATCTATTTTTTAGATTAAATCAGACAATTTAGAAACTTCCACAGAACTACCTTAACTGCCTTGTGCTTTGACCATGACAGAATCAGATTAAATTGAAGAGCATTAAAACAATGTGTGGACCTTGTCACTCTTTTTCTTCTTTTCAGATGTAGTTGACTAAGTTGGTCATTAAATCACCCCAAGTCCATGTCCAGTCAGAATAATGTATTCTCCTTCTGAGTGGAAGAAACCTTAGAGCCATAGTTTTGTCTCACCTCTTAGAAGAGAAAAGCACATAAACTGACATGTTTTAGCTATAGGAATCGTACCTGTTGTGTTAGTTTCCTAGGGCTACCACAACAAAGTACCACAACCCAGGTGACTGGAAACAACAGAAATTTATTCTCTCACAGTTCTGAAGAGCATAAGTCTGAAATCAAGGTGCTCCTTCTGAAGGCTATAGGGAAGAATCCTTCCTTGGGTTTTCCTGGCTTCTGGTGGTTTGTTAGATGTTTTTGGTCTTCCTTGGCTTGCAGCACTTCAATATTTGCCTCAGTTGTCACACGCCCAGCTTCTCTTCTATTTCTTCCCCTCTTCTTATAAGAGTACTAGTCATAGTGGAGCACGTGAATTCAGTAGTTAGTGTGGGATTTGTGAATCTTCTGAGTCAGAAGAGCAAGTTAAATTCTGGGTCTCTGCTTTGTCTAATTTTGACTGGCAAAGGGGCCATAGCAGCCCTGACGATTCTACCTACACCACTATTCAAGAGTCTTTCTATGCCCCAGTTATATTCTTCAGGATTCCATTACCAAGTCACCAATACTGAAATCTCTACTTTACTATATCACTAAACTACTTCCTAACAGGAATTCCCCTAATTTTGAAATTTCCAGTTGTCTTAATTTGCCAGGATTGTTTTGACAAATAACACACAAAGCCCTGTTGGCTTAACAACAAGAATTATTGCCTCATGGTTTGGGGAACTAACAATCCAAAATCAAGGTTTCATCAAGGTCACGCTTTCTCCGAAGTCTGTAGCATTCTGGTGCTGGCTTGCCACAATTGTTGAGTTTCCTTGGTTTGCATATTTGCCTCCATCACATGGTAATCTCTCTCCTTGTGTCTGCTCTTCCGGTTTCTGCTGACTTCTCGCTTCTTCTTGTGGCCTTCTCTGACTAATGACTTCCCTCTCTAAGGCCTTCAGTAATATGGAATAAGCCTACCCTAATTCCAATACCACATCTGAATAGGATCTTGCAAGATCCTGTTCACAAATTAGTCCACACCATAACTTATAATATGTCTTCAAAGGGCCCTATTTATAAGTGGGTTCACACTCAAAGAAATGTGGATTAAGATTAAGAACATGTGTTTTGTTGAGATACATGGTTCAATCTACCATACCAGCTAACTTTGAAATTATTTCCAAAGGGACATATTGCATCCAAAATAATAGCCAAATATTTAATTATATAGCATTTTTGTGCTATATAATTTATTTATAGTCACACTAATAAATTCCATGACAAATATGCTTATTTGAGAAGAGCTCTGTTAAAATCTAGCTAATGGATTATAGATAATTTTCCCTTTAAAACCATTCTTCAAAACCAGAGAGAATATTATGCAGTAAAATATTATAAGTGCAGGTGGCAAAACTATATCCTTAAGTGATTTCAATGTTTCCTTCTTGAATTTGGAAATATTTATGTAACACCATATACTAAGACAGCTATTACTTTTCCAGATCACTGATACCTCAAAACACGACAAGAAGCAAACACTGACCTTTTCTGCATTTGAACACAGAAATTCAAAGTTTCCTTATTTTTTTATTCTTTGCTTTTTGGATCATCTCCAGAGAATCTCTGCTCCACTACAGATTGAGTGGGTTAACCTGTTGCCCTCAAGATTATTTGCCTCTATGGAACCATATTTATTCATTCTCAAAGGCACCTTTCCCTTCAGAGGTACATAAGTGGAGAATTTTTTATACAGGAAGAGAATTAATCATGCATTTGTCATATTGCACACAAAATAAGTCATTTTATACAGTGAAGGAAATTGTTAGCTGCAAGTTATCTCTCTCCAATAGAGATTTAAGATGTTAGCCATGTGTTTATTGAGAGACAGGTCAGATTGATGACAGGCTAAAATATTTTAATTGTCTATTTGCACAAATAGAGTACTCAACCTCAAGAAAACATTTTAAAGTAACTCTAGTATAAAGGTAGTAAATATAGAGATATTATTTATTATATTTCTATCAGGAGTTGTAATGCTTTTTTGGGGGATAATACTGAAATATTTAAGCTCATCTAGGTACTAATGTTGGATGAGTTGCAATTTATTTTAGATAATGAAAAATACTACAAGTTTAGCTTTGATTCTCTATAGTTTAAATTATTTAGTATTTTAGATCAAGTTTTTTTCTTATATCATCTTGAAAATGACTTCTTTGTGTTTTATACCTTTTTTTCTAGAATCTTAACTACTAACTAGATTGAAATTTATATAAAAAATTTACCCTCTTAAAAATTGCCACATGAGGTGGCAGAAAAATAGTTTGAAAAGAATCCAATGAACTATACTTCTCTTTAAACAGTCTTAAGAGCTAGGGAAACATGGATTTCTGCCAAGAAAAGAAAAAGTAATGGGAAAATAAATTAATTTTAGGAGCTATAAAGGAATAAGTACCAGTAATTGGTAGATATAATATTAGAGTCATTTAGAAATACACATTTTAAACATTTTTTAAAATGAGAACTTCTTTAAACCTTTCTGCATCTATGCTAAAGTTCTTAAAGACACAATTATCATAAAGTCATTTTTTCTTAATAACTTTGTTCTCATTGACTCCCAAGAGAAATTTTTGTAGAAAATAATGGGCCACATTTTTCAGTTAATGAATAAGAGCAAGTTATACATGAAAATATATTTCTCAAAAATTTTGTTTCTTTTTATTTTGATACAGATTCAGACTTTGTGCTATTGCAAGAATTACAGTCTTTTTGTTCTTGAGCTCATTAAGCAGATGTTACTGACATGAGCCACTCCACATCTGAAAATTTAATATATTTTAATTACAAATGAGAATATTCTCTTACATAGTCAAAATACAGTCATTAAAACATGTAATTAACATTGATATATTATTAACATCTAATCCAAAGACTCCATCAAGTTATGTCAGTATTCTCAATAATGTCCTGTATAGTAAAAGGGATCAGTCCAGTATTAGATCTTACATTTAGTTGCATGTAAACATTAGTTTACTTTAATCTGTAGCAGTTCCTCAGTCTTTGTTTGACTTTCATGATCTTAATATTTTGAAGATTATAAGCCAATTGTTTTATAAGGTGTCCTGCAGAATGCATTTGTCTCATATTCCCTTATCCATAAATTTAAGACATATATAAATATATATTTTTGGAGGTACTGGGAATTGAACCCATACAAGGGAGGCAAGTACCCAACCATTGAGCTACATCTGCTTCCCATAAGGCATATATTTTTTATAGGAATATCAAGAAATGATGCTGTATTCTTCTCATTCTATTGTAACCGATGGTACACAGTTTCACTTTGTCCTATTGGTTATGTTAAACTTCGTAGTTTGGTTAAAGTCTTCTCTGCCAGGTTTTTCCATTACAAATTAATATTTTTACCTTTGTAAGAACTTCTTAGGGAGATAATTTGAAACTATGTAACTATCCCATTACTCATCAAACTTTCACCCACTAGTTTAATATCCATTTATATTTCTTGGCTGAATTAATTATTACTATGATGGTTGCTAAATGATGGTTTTCTAACTCCACAAATTCTTTTACATTTTTCCATTGGCACACCACTTAAGGAAGGGCTTTCTCTTCTGACAAGTAATTTATTTATTTTATCAATAAATAAAGTTTCCTATTTTATTTAACTGCTTATAATCCACTAATATCAATATTTACTTTAAGCTCAGTTTATCCTTATTATGGCCTATGATAGACCCTCCAAGCTGGCTTCATGTTCTTTTAGGACATCTCCATTTTACTTTGAGCAATCTCCTACTTTTTATTACAATAAAATGTTCCAGGCTCTTATACATTCTTTGTCCTAGCCTTGCAATCAGCCATGTTTTCAAATGAAATCTGGTTTCTTTTGGTGGATAATGCTATTTATAAATGTGGGCCTTAGATGTGTTCTTTGTGCCTGGGATATTGCTGTTCTTAGTCTTTTTTTAGTCTTTCAGAGTGCTGAACTGAAGAATAAATCCTGTCTCCCCCAGATATATATAGTCTCTAATATATTCAAAATCAGAAGTTCACACTGATAACTCTTATTCAAATTCAATATCACAGAGAGCATTCTAATTTTCTCTCTGTCTCTGTCTATTTTTTTGATAGAGAGAAAACTGGCTGCCATCATTCTTAACATATTTACTTATTTTACAAGTCTCTCTCGCATGTAACCAATGTCCTGTCTCTATAGCAATTCCTCCCAAGCAGATGCTCTTCTCACCCTGCTTTGCCTCCCACACTCAGTGACAAGTAATGCCCTTGTGGTTCTGACAATCCAAACAGGCCATCTCCAGCCACCATCCCACGGTGTGGGCTTCCTCCTCACTGTACCTGGGCTCTTACCTCCTGTGCTGCTGCCCTCTCAGGAACAGGTGGATGTGCTTTGCTTGATTCCACCTAATAGCTATATACTTAACCACTCGGGAAGGAAGAATGAAGGTAGGAAGGCAAGTGGGTAACAGAATTATACTTTTTAAACTTTGAAGAACAAATTCATTGTTCTTCCATAAATATTTTGCAGCATTTTCAGGGAAGTTGGTCCAAATGTCTGTTTTCCATCATAGATACTGTTCATATATGGCATTATTTAAGTAAAAGAGGTGATATAATTGCCAGAATACATTGCCTATCTGCTCAAATTTTTTCTAACTCTGGTAGGGACAAGGCAGATTTCCTAATGTGCTAATTCTTCCTTGAAATAGCCCACTCTAAGAACAGCATATTGAACAACCATAATGATAACATGGCAGCAAATATATTGACTCTGATTCATTCTCTGTGGTCCCTGCTCAGTGACTGCCACAGATAATCTAATATACAATAGCTAATTCAACACATAATTTATTAATAACTCATAATTTAAAAATGTATGTGCTTTGGAGATAACTTGTGTTTACAGAGAGCTCTATATACTTAATATTAAAGAAATACTGTGGATATTTTTGTTTGCCTTGCTTTTTAAATTTCTTGTTTTTGATAAAACAACTATTCTAAGTATCTTCCAAATTATATCTTGTGGCAGCTATGTGCTCCGGTCACAGAAAAGTCCAGTTTTGTATGGGAGCTATCCATCTGATTTAAGTTTTTAAGTGTTTTGTGTGATGTAAGCACACACATTCCCATATGATCTAGTCAGGCCAACCAAAGTATAAGGTCACTGTCAGACTCTAATGTGAGTTAAAATCAGTAGTTCAAAAAGCAGCAGGTTTAAAAAAAATCTGCAAAGCACCAAATGTACTAGATATTTTGTTATTGTTGTTACTTGGTTTCAGTTTAATCATTTTCTGAGGAGATGGCGAATTATGTTTTCATCACAACCTCAGAAAAAGTAACAGTCAACACTGTATTTTCAATTTTGAGTCAGTTGCCTTTACAATGTAAACATGAAAGAATTTTGCAGCATGGTGGGAGAAAATTGCTTTACTAAACTTGAAATTCTACTGAGATTGCTATTTAAAATAATCAGCTGTAGGGATACGATATGAGAAAAGAAAAATTCATGTTGACTGGATTTTAGATGAGTTTTTAAAAAACTATTTTTGAATCTGCAACTCATAAGATGCTATTATTAAATTATTTTGAATGTATGTCCTTGGGTGATAACAGTTGTCAACAAAAACATGGCTCATAACACCAGTTCCACTTCATTGACTTCAGTAGATGAAAAAATACTACAATACTCTGTCTATTCACACAAGGTGGAATTTACTTTGTAAAAGACAGACTTTAGTATGAAAAAACACATTCCACATACTTACACAAAATTGATATATTATCTGATTATAGGAATATCTGGTTATAACCGGGAAGTATTTGAGCACAGGGTGGTTAATTGTTAATAATTAATTAATTAATTATAATAAATATGTCTGTTACAGTTGAATTTTATATTTTAACATTTGCAGAAAAGTATAATGAGAAAAGCTTTGGAGTAAAATAGCTTTAGTTTTAAATCACGTCTCTGATACTAGCTCTGTGTCCTTAGACAAGTTACCATCAGTCTCTTCATCTGTAAAGGGAATAATACTAATATCCACCAAATAGGATTAGAGTAAAGTTTCACAAAATAATTAATGTAAATAACATAGCAGAATGCCTGGGGATATTAATTAACATATCACCTTATTAATATCATTTATAAATGTACCAGTTAGGAAAGTATTCAGATACAATCTGGTTTGTAACTAACAATTCACAACTTCTTTATCTCTCTAATTTTTTAGGCCAGGGCTTGAAACTGGGACCTCGTATGTGGGAAGCCAGCACTCAACCACTGAGCCACATTGGGTCCCTGAGTTGTTTTTTTCATTTGTGTACTTGTTTGTTTTTCGGAGGCACGAGGGACCTAACCCAGGACCTCCCATGTGGGAAGCAGGTACTCATCCTCTTGAGCCATATTTGTTCATCTCTTTATCTCTTTTTATTCCTCCTCTACTACAGAGGCTGTAAAACGAAAGATATACCTTCACAGTTTTTATTTAGTTAGAGTTAGTTCTGAGCCCCAGTAGTGGCCAATGGGATAAAAACAGCATATAGGACTTCTAGAAAAGTATTTTTGAAAGGAACAGACTTGGATGACTTGGACTTCTGCCCTTTATACTTTCTCTTTTCTTTTTATTTTTCTAATGCCTGGGATTTGATTGTGATGTTTGGAGGTGTTCAAGCTACTTTGAAACCAAGAGAATAAATGTCACTTGTAAAAGATGGCAGAGAATTGTTGGTGACACTTTTGAACTATAATATGAGAAACAAAACATCTATATTAATGTGAATTTACTATTGCAAGAAACTTTTGCCAAGATGACATTGCAATTTGCTTGTTAATTTCTGGAATTACCTCCCCAAATCCATTTATCTGGAAAATGAGCTACTTAACTAGGCTTCATTATTTTCTTTTCAGGACAATAGATTAATCAGCTCATCAAATGATTGTCTGGTCTTCCTAATTGTCCTCTAAATCCTTGCATCCTGTGTCCACTAATCCTAAATAACTTTACCCATTCTCATATAGGCTACCACTTTGAGAAAGCCACCTTAAATCAGACATCAACAATCCTGTCTTTGGCTTTCCCATTCCAAGGAGCTACTAAGATGCTTATGGAGGTCTCTTTTACTGTAGTGAGCAATACACTTGCCTTTGTTTTATCGAGAAGTTACTTTGGTGGATTTTGTGGGAATTCAGACAACAAATACATAACATGTTAGATTACATAACATGGGATTCTTTATGACAGAAAAATAAACCTGTTGTTAAGCCATTGTAGTTGAGCTCTCCGCTTTTTATACCTTAACATATTTCTAACAAATAATAAACTTTTCATAAAGTGTTTATGTAAAGAGAACAGAGTTTTAGCATATGAATGCTAAGTGAATCTTAGCTTTCTTTGCTTTAGGAAAACTAGTTCAAACAATTTTTATGCAAGGATTTTAAAAGGCAAATTTAAAAGTGCATATACATACTTGTCATTTGGAACTTGGTTCAAATCCTTGCTCTGTGTGGTGGTTTGAAACTGTATGTACCCCAGAAAAACATGTTTTTAAACCTAAACCATTCCTGTGGGTGTGAATGCTTTGTAAGTAGGACGTTTTGATGAGGTTATTTCAATTAGTGTATGGTCCACCTAAATCAGGATGGGTCTTATTACTGGAGAGTCCTTTATAAGCAGAATGAAATTCAGATAAAAAGAGAGAGAAAGCTACAGGAAACAAGAAGTTGAACATCAATGGAATCTGGAAGAGAAGGGAGAGACCAGGAGATGCCACCATATGCCTTTCCTGTGGCAAGCTAAGGACCTAAGATACCCAGAAATCAGCCCAGAACACCCATTCCTCATAACCCCTACTGTGGAAACGGCTCCCTCTCTCCCTAGGTTATAAAAGTTTCCGTTTCTTTTTGTCTATGACCCAGCTCCTATGACAAGCCTATGGAGAGAAATTTATAGTGTTTAACAACTCCAGCCAGACTAGCCTTAATCAGCTGCAATCACAAAGATATGTGCAGTTCAAAGAAAGTTAACCTAGAGGAAAACTTTGCCTGATTATAATAATAAAAATCACACTTACTGAAACTGCCATGCACTAACCCACTAGACTAATCCCTCCCTAATTAACTTGTTAAAACTTTCACTTCCCTCTTTTAATAATAGTGAGGGGCTTATCTAACCCTAAGACAAGTTCCTGCTTTCTTCTTTCCTCACAGAACTAACTGAGATTACTGAAGCATGTATGGAACTTAAAGTAAGGGTGATCAAAGTGGGCAGGAATACCAAGAAAAAAAAAATACTGGCCTGGGAGAGAGAAAGAGGTCTTACATCCTACTGCAAGACCACTCCTCATAATAATCACTCATTAGTTTGAATGCTTATTAACCAATTCCAATGTGCCGATGGCCCTAATATCCCTAACCCCACCCGCCTTTGTTTAAATCTAATAAATATCCCTTACCTTTCCAGCATAGGGAGACTGACCTGAGAAAAGTAACCCTCTAATCTCCTCCAAGGCTAGCCTTTGCTAAATAAACTTTCTCTTCTCAAAATCCCAGGGTCTAGTGATTAAATCTAGTCCATCAGGCAGAACTTACTCTGGATCTACAACAAAAGCATTACCTTGATGAAACCTTAATTTGGACTTTTTCCCAACCACAAGCCGGGATTGAATAAACTCCCATTGTTTAACCAGCCCCATTTCATGGTATTTCCTTAGTAGCCCAGGAAACTAAAACACTGTGCTTTGCACTAAGTGTGCTGTTTAGATATATTGATGAAGTATGTTAGGCCTCACTTTCCAAATATATAAAATTGGTCTAGCTAACCTTACTTAATTTTTGTAAGGAAATAAATGTAAACTATTTTAGGAGAAGCCATAGTTCAAGGTAGAAACTAGTCAATGGGTTAAGCTTTCCTACCTCATCTTGCAAAAAAATTAGTTTTCCATATGGTTTCCCCCTTTCTACACAAAATATCTACTAAGAGCTGAATCCTCTGTTTAGAATTGTTTTTTCTATGCCAAAAAACATATAAGAATTTAATCCTCTGTGAATATGTAAATATTTTTATATTAATTACTATTAAAATGCTGATGACTAGTAAGATTTGATGGGTCTTTCCACCCTGGAATTTTTTGCATTTCTAATAGTAGAGTCTAATGACTATTGAAATGATAGCTGGATGGTTTATTTTTCCTTATGTCAAAGGGAGAAAAGATTTTACTCTCTGAAGGTGAAATCATACTAGGTAAACATTTATCTGTTGATGCATAACTCTAAATTGTTTTAGTATATATTATTATTAACCAATTACATGCAAAGGGTTAGCTATCTAATGAATATAATCAATCAATAGAAGGGCAAAATATTAACATTTAGATGTGTTAAAGCTACAGGAAAACTAGTTTTGGACATTTTGCTTTATAAAGATCATGAAAGACTTGACTTTACAAGTTTGTCATTTTCATTGATTTCCCTGTTGTCTGAAAATATTCATTTCAGCCTGTTCCTTTTACTTACATCAGCAACACAGCAATAATGCGTTTCAAAGAAACTTCTCAAAATATTTCTTTCTTGCATAAAAGAATCCTTCAAAAAATACCCAAGATATTTAAATTCTTGAGGTGTACATGTTTAACATTAGATTTTCAATTATAATAATTACCTATACTTAAAATAAAAGAATATAGTTATAAAAGTAAGAGTCAATTTGAAATATTTGGATCAGAATTATATCAACCTAGAAAGTTTTGTTTTGTTTTGACCCAAAGCTCTGTTGGTTTAGATCAGAGTTTCTCAACCTTGGCACTATTGATATATAGGCTGGATAATTCCTTATTGTGAGGGACTGTCCTGTACATTGTAGGGTGGTGAGTAGTGTTGCTGGTCTCTACTCACTATGTGCTACTATCAGTGCCCTCCTCATTAAGTGGCAACCAAAAATCTATTCAGACATTGCCAAATGTTCCCTGGGTAGGGAGGGGAAAATCACTGATTGAGAACCATGGTTCAGATTTGGAATTTTTGCAGCTGACAGGCATTATTGTCTTATGTGTTATCAGCTCCAAACACTTCGGGAACATGTTATGTATTGAGCAAGTTTCCAAATTTCCATTACCTTCACTTTAGTTTCCCATCAGTGAACCTCTTGTGGTATTGTAGGACATTTGTGCAATTATATTGTAAGTTTCAAGGGATAGACAATGAGATATCCAAAACAAACAGAATGTTTATATAAGGGTATATACCTGAGGATATAAAGAAGTGCTGCCCAAAAGGAGAACAGGAAAATCACTGAGGTCACAACAACTTCCAAGGACAAAAAATTGTCTTTTCATTCCCTCAGAGAGCTCTGGCTTCTTATTCCAGTAAATTCTTTTTCTCCTTCTCATGCTCACTTCCTTTTACTGTAAGTTTACTCCTAATTTATGACTCCTATTTACTCAGGGCTTCTACTGGCTTCTACTACCTAACAGCTTCTGCTTAACACCATCTCATTCTATATGCGGTTATTCTTAACTTCTCCATTTCTCTCACTCTATTCTCCAGTAGGAAAAATCAAAGTGTATTTGTCTGTGTTCAATATAGAAAAGAGTCTTACCAGGCCACTTCACAGCTGTGGATCTTCCTCTATAGAAATGCCTTCCAGTGAAGCATCCTGGTTTGATTAGCTGTAGTCAATTCTTAGAGAGCTACACGGAGCTTTAGTCAATGAAGATGCACTGAGATATCTCAGATGTGGAGTATTGTTTTTGGAAGATGTCTTGCCTGCCTTATCTAGTACAGAGACTTGGCCATTATCTTTTTTGCCACTTGAAATTCAAAATCTCAAAAAGGAATATTATTTTACCTTTAAATTTTTCAGTGACTCTTTTGAGGGATGACTCTTCTCTGTTCCTCTTCTTGTGAAAGTCTTGCTTATTTAGTAGAGGAGAAATGCAACAACCCTCTATGGGGTCAACAGAACAGTAATCATGAAGAGTTTCTTCTAGATACATGTCACATCTGCCTCTCTTAGTCCCAAAATGTTGATTTGAACATCCAAAATTTGTGAAAGCACTTTACAAACCATCCTTACTAAAAGTCATCATTGGACTATCTTGATTCTGAACGATATAACTACTGTGTGGATTTGAATTTTTATTTTTTCTGGTGATTACCAAATAAGTAGTATTTGCTGATATACAAAAGACCAGAAAATTTACATAGATATATAGACATTGGGGGAAAAAATATAAACTCCTTTATTCCTCCAAAGTGTATTTCAACAAGGAACATTGCTAAAGTTCTGAAGAGGCATGGAACTGGAATTGGATTTTTCTCATGAATTCTTTGAATCCTTTTTGGAAACAGGTTCAGTATGCTCAGGAACTACTCAAAGTATCCTGGAGAAAGTTCTGTTTTAGTGAGGATCCTTCCTGAACGTCTTTTGAAAAAGAAATAAGGTTTCCCCAAGTACTCACTGTCTATAAGGTGGTGGTTATATATTCTGGAAGAATTGTCTAGAAATTTTGTAGTGTATTTTTTACATAAAATAATTTATAATCCATCTTCCCCATTATAACTTCCTAATAATTTTTGAAATAAGGTTAGCAGATGTTACTAATTTTGACAAATGACATAACTTGCTTACTTACTCTCAAAGTAGTAACACTTTTGTTCAAACACCACAGAGATAAACAGGCACTGCTATGGGTAGTGATTTTCATCTCTAGAAATTGTACTGAGAGAGGAATAGAGAAGATACCAGCAAGAAAGTTTTGTCTCTACCAAATGTAAAGGAGAAAATTAGTTACATTATTTGATCATTTTATCAATTTTACTCATGATATTATCTAACTCATCTCAAGCAGCCAACATGAATTTCAAAATGTGTTTGAACATTTTGAAATGTTTTCTGTCCTATTTATATCATTATATCCATAAAAATGTAAAAACACAGTGGCAATCATTTAAAATTATGATTTTACAGTCTCCTGTATTTCTTTGAAATAGAAATTTGTCAGATTTTAAATCTTCATTGATATACTGCAAGATAAAATTTCCATCTTTATATTTAGCATCTTTAATCATATAAATTTAACACTTTATCTCAAAGACAAGCTGCTGGCATCCATTCTCACACAGCTGCCAACTGTCTTAAACAGCAGTGAGTACAGCAGTATTTTGATATATATTGTCATTGCCACTTGAAAATATGGTAACATAATGACTGAGTCAGATGATTGCCTCAGAAAATACTGAGCATCTTATGTGTCAAACTGCCTAATAAATAAAATCATGAAAATAATATTCATTTTAAATATTTTTATCACTGGAATGAAAGAGCAACAAAATAAGAAAAGTTTCAAAGTAAATTTTAAGAAAATACTTAAAATGAAAACAAAATTAAAATGAAGACTATATGGTAGTATAAGCAAACAAAAAAAATGAATAAAAGTAGAAATATATTATTAGGCTTTTATGAAACAAAAAGTGTTGCACCCAAAATAAAAGGAAAAATGAGTGCTCTGTCCAACATTAGTTAGAATGATGTCTGCCAAGTTTTCCCCAGTAAAGTCATTATTTCACCCTTTTAAGTGAAATGACCCCAAGGGGACAGACTTTGTGATTATGTAAATGTCCTGTTTCTCATCATATTTAGTCCTCAAATTTTAGTACATATCGACGATTCTTGTCTAGAAGAATTATTACTGTGGTCTTTGCCTACTGGTGATTTTTAATATTTTCATCATTCCTTCTAAAATAATTGGAATTCACCTATATGGAAGAGCTTTCCCTTCTTCATTTATTGGTTTATCCAATCATTTATTTATATCTGTAGAGATTTGTGGATATTCACTTCATTCTAGTACTTATACTTCATTCATTTTCTTATTATGCTTTGCTCAAATTGTCTGCAGTTTGGTTATTGGGTGCTCCTTCAACTTTACTCTTCAATATAGAACAAATATATATATACACACACATATACATATATGTATTTCAGTAGCATATATATATCATAGAATTTCCCGTTCTAACTGTACATTGCAATGATACTAGATTCACAATGTTGTAAAGTTATCAACACCATACATTATCAAAACTTTTTCATCACCCCAAACAGAAAGCCTGTGCCCATTAAGCATTAACTCTCCATTCTTGTCTCCCCAGACCCTGGTAACTTCTAGTCTATTCTCTTTTGCTGTGAAATTACTTTCTAGATATTTCAAATAAGTGGGATTATACAATATTTGTCCTTTTTTGTCTGGCTTATTTCACTTAGTATAATGTACTCAAGGTTCATACATATTTTAGTATACATCAGAACTTCATTCCCTTTTACAGCTGAACAATATTGCTTTGTATGTATACAGCAAATTTTGTTTAGCCATTCTTCTTTTAATAGACACTTGGGTTGTTTCTGCCTTTTGATTATTGTGAATAATGTTGTTATGAATATTGGTGTGCATCTATATATTTGTGTTCCTGTTTCAAATCTTTTGCGTATATACCTAGAATTGAAACTGCTGGTCATACAGTAATTTCTTGTTTAACTTTTTGAGGAACCTCTAGACTGTTCTCCACAGTGACTGCCCAGTTTTACATTCCCGCCAACAATGTACAAGGATTTCCATTTTTCTACATCCTTGACAACATTTGTTGTTCTCTGTGTGAGTATGTGTTTTTATAATAGCCATCCTAGTGGGTGTGAAGTGGTATCTGAATGTGGTATTGATTTGTATTTCCTGAATTACTAATGATGTTGAGCATCTTTTCATGTGCGTATTGACCATTTGTCTATTGTCTTTGGAAAAATGTCTTTTTAAATTCCTTTGCCCATTTTTTAATCAGGTTGCTTGTCTTTTTGTTGATGAGTTGTAGGAGCTCTTTGTATATTCTGGATTTTAAATTTTTTCAGATATATGATTTGTAAATATTGCCACATTCTCTACGTTGTCTTTTCATATTCTTGATGTTCTTTGAGGGACACAAGTTTTTAATTTTGATTATATCCAATTCATCTATTTGTCTTCTGTGGCTCATGCTTTTGGTGTCATTACTAAGAATCCACTGTCAAATCCAAGGTTATGAAGATTTTCCCATATGTTTTCTTCTAAAGGTTTTATAGTTTTAGCTCTTTTATATAGGTCCTTGATACATTTTTCATTTAATTTTTGTATATGGTGTGAAGTAAGGATCCTTTTTTTTTTTTTTTTTTTTTTTTTTTTTTAACATATGGGCATTCACTTTTCCCAGCACCATTTACTGAAGAGACAATCCTTTATCCACTGAATGTACTTAGCACACTTGCCGAAGATAAATTTGGCCATAAATGTGCAGATTTGAAACCAACATTTTTGAGTAATTTCTTACTTGCTGGCACCACAAGTTTTTCCACCTTTTCTTATATTTTGTCTTACCAAGCCATGGAAGTATTATTTTCTACAAAGTGTCCTAGCTCATTTTAGTGATGAATAATATCTAAAAATAGAAATCTGGGTGTTAGGTATGTTCACTGCTACTGAATGTCACTGATTCTAAGACAAGTTTTCATGTGCCTTCCCTGTCTCCAGCTGGCTACTCCAGGAATCCAGTCATGTTTCTGTAGCTGCCACCATTTTTTCCATGCTGCCACAGGCCTAGGAAGGACGACAGTTCCCTGTTTCATGCTTTCACTTTTAAAAGCTGAATTCTCAGCAGCCTCTCCATTCTTCCAGCACTCCCATGGTAATTCTGAATCTCCAGTCTGGTTCCATGATGGCCACCTTGTCAATTCCAATTCCTTTTTCCAGTTCAGTCATTTTTCTAGTAGAAGGAGTGAGCTCTTAAACTTTCGACTCTCCCATTTTGACACTTTTCAATAATAAAGTCACTCTACTTAACTCTGAATTTGTTGTTGTTGTTTTTTTATTTGACAACTAACACTTCTGATTCTAACCCAATACAAGTAGAATTAATCAGATTAACTTTACCAAAGGAATTTCTTAGAAAATTTATATTTTCTTTAGCATATCAGGATATGTTTGTAACAGACTCAAATATAACTCATTTTAAAACACAAATCTGCAGATACTATTATTTCTTTCTTCCTATATCTATTTCTTTGTTTCTTTTTTGTTTTTTAAATCTATAGCCAATATGGTCTACATGAGTACCTCTTTCTGCTATTAATGGGAAAAATATCTTTGTCCAATACAGTTTAAATTTATTCCAATTAAAAATTTAATCAATCCATTCACAAACATTCAAGCTTTAATCTAAATGAAAATTCCCAATTTGTCCGTTATTATCGGCCTTATTCACACATTTTCTCCCCTAGAAGAATGGCTTCTTTGGCCACATTCGGTCTAGCTGGTATTGAGAGTAAAGTTTCTTGTCTACTTGGGACTAGATTGTTTTGTTAGTATTTTTGTTTGTAGTATGTAAATGTTTGTAAATGGTCAAATTTGTGCTCTCAACTCTTAACTTTGTTATCTTCCTAGAGCAGGGCTTCTTAACTATGGGTCCATGGACCCCCACGGGGTCTGCAGAAAGATTTCTGGGGGTCCATGAGCTTGAATTGAAAATTAAAAAAAAAAAAAAAAAAACAAACAAACAAACAAAAAAAAACGTTATTCTTGAGGGGATGTGTTGGTGTGTGTGTGATATATTTATTAAATAATACACAGTATACTGTAGACTTAGTAAGGGGTCCATGGTCTTCACCTAATTGGCAAAGTGGTCCATGGAACAAAAGGTTGAAAACCCGTGTCTTAGAGTATTTCTTGGATTATAATCCCTGGTAGTTATAAACACTGGTAAGAGTTCCAAATTCTCTGTCCAGCTTCCTTGTCCATTTTGTCCACAACTAACCTTTGCCATGGAGTCACCTAGTTCTCATACTGAGCCTCCAGAAATGCCCACTAGCTCTTAGCTCAGCATTGATATGCCCTGTAGCCCTGTAGCTTGAGGTATAACAAAAAAGCTAAACCTGAGAGTACTTTACAGTGTGATTTTGCTCCCTGAACAAGTCACTGTGTCTATGTCTCAGTATTATGTGAGGTTTGATTGGAGGCAGCACAGGCGGTGATCTCTATTTAGAGACCTCATCAGAGACTTAAGGAAAAAGAAATTTTCCTCTTATATCATTATTACTTTCACGTACTTATCCTCAATTTGCTTATTTTATTTTATTCATGAGAAGCTGTGGGTTTACAGAACAAACATGCAAAAAATACAGGATTCCCATATACCAACCTATTATTAACACCTTACATTGGTGTAGTACATTTGTTACAATTGATGAAAGCACATTTTTATAATTATACTTTTTAACTATAGCCCATGGTTTAACCTAGGTTAACTGTAAAGTGTGGTTTCATGGATTTTTAAATAAAATTTTATTCTATTACCATATATACTACCTAAAATTTCCCCTTTTAATCAAATTCAGATATATATCTCAGTGCTGTTAATTACGTCCACATTGTTGTGCTATGATCACCATCATCCATTACCTAAACATTTCCCTCGTTCCTGATTCTTTTTAAGAACAAAGCACAGAGGAAAGAAATCAGGAGACATATTCTGATCATATATTCTACATCCTTTTTTCATCTTATTAACATCATTTTACAGAACAATCTTTTTTAAATGTTAATTTCCCTATATTATATTCTCCTTGTGGTGTTGATATCAAAGGTGGGAGATGTAATTTTTATACATTAGAAATAAACTATAAAATAGGCCCTCCAGGCTTAGTTGTTGATATACTAAGGTAGGAAGACTAGGTGATTAATAAAATATTAACCATGTTCTTCTTAAAGAAAATTCTTTGCTTGCAAGGTTGTTTTTTTCCCCCAAATAGCCCTATTTTACATGTAAAATGCTGAATGCTACCTATCTTTTTTATTTCTGCATGTTTAATTCCACATCTCTCCTCCCTTCCCTTTTAAAACTCATTCTACTGGCAGATAAATGCTCTGGGTCAATTAGGAAAACATCAAGTACTTAGGAAGGTAAACATAGAGAAATTGTGTCAATAATTTAACATGAACATCCCCATTGCACATTAAGAAGCAGCATGTTAATTTTCCATAACTATCTCTCTATGTATTTATCTTTTTTTACTTTCTTTTTCTCTTTCTTTTTTTCCTCTCTTTTCAGTCTTCTTCATCTAGACTAGAAATAGCAAACTCAATAAGAAATAAAGATATACTGACAGACATAAAAGACTGCGAAATTAACTAAGTGATTTATGTGAATAATGTCTTTTGAATACACAGTGCTCTTTATTCACTTTTACCAAGTTGGAAATTTTTAATAATTTTCAGAAAGGACCTTACTTTTTAAAAAGTTTAGTTGCTACTTATATAGAAAAATCATAAAACATTTTAAAGTGTTATATTATAAAGGTTTTGAAAGAAAAACGTCCTTGGCACATAATTAGGTTTCATTTCATAACCTGTTAGGTGCTATATCTCAGTGTGGCTAAAGACCTGAAAGAATAATTTGCATGTTTTGATGAGAAAAACTTAGGATGAAACTTTAATATACCCCTCTATTTAATTAAAATAAAGGTGAAGACTTGAATCAGTGCATTAAATGTCCATAACTCTCACCTTTCCTCAATATACAGAATTTTACAGCTTTAACCACAGCAATATAATTACAAGTCAGACAGGATCAAAACTTAAAAAGTCACTCCTACCTTTCTCTGTATACCTTGCTCAATTCCCTGATAGTGATCAGGAATATAATCCGTCTGGTATTTTTATTTGGCTTTTAAATTTTAACTCTACTTTATCACATGTAAAACTGAATTGTCAAATTGTCTTCACTTCTTTCTTCTCATTTTTCATTTTTTATGTTTTAATATTTGTATTAGCCAGCCAAAGGGGTGCTGATGCAAAATACCAGAAATCAGTTGGGCTTTTTAAAGGTTATTTATTTGGCGTAGAAGCTTACTGTTACCAGGTTGTAAAGCACAATTTCCTTCCTTCACCAAAGTCTGTTGCCACGTGTTGGAGCAAGGGTTCGGGTTTCTTGGGTTCCTCTCTTCCTGGGGCTCCGTTGCTCTCCAGGCTCAGGTCCTCTGTTTCCTCCACAAGGTCAGCTGTAGACTATGAGGCTTTCTAGGTTTTGCCTCTCTCCACAAGGCCAGCTGTGAGCTGTCGGGGGAACAGCTCTTCTCTTTTCCTGGAGCCTTCTCACCTTCCTCACGACAAAGGTCTTCTGTTTGCTTACTCCCCTGGGCTCCAGCATTAACACTTAGCATCAGAATTCCAACATAAAAACTCCAACTCATAAACTCCAACTCTGTCCTTTGCCATGTCTTTTATTTTTGAGATCCCACTCACCAAGGGGCAGGGTTCAATGCCCTACTGACATGGCCCAGTCAATGCCCTAATAGTAGCTTAATCATGCCCAGATGAACAGACCAGTTTAAAAGCATAATCCATTACCTACTTTTGGAATTCATAATTATATCAAACTGCTAAACTGCTACAATATTTAATATAGTTAAAAACATTTAAATATTTAGCTAACCAGTACATGCCAACTACATGCCAAGCAATGTTTTAGATTCTTAGTATATTAGTAAATGAAACAGACAAAAAAAATGTATACTTAACCTCATTAAGTACTCATTTTATTTTACATAAGCACCACATATCTCCCTGTTTCGGATAGATATCTTTAATTAAAAAAACAAAAATTATTCCATATCTGTCACTTACTACAAAGGAATTTGAAACAGTTGCACATAATATCATGAGGACTGTCCAGGTATAATAGCATTATTTTATAGAACAATCCTGTTAACTATTGGTAACAAGTATTAACCAAGTTTGGAATTGTCTTTCGAAGGTCTAGTTCCAGGTGCCATTCACTGGCCACACTAGGAAAATATGATAGCACAGGCAATTTGAAAAGGAATATATTAATATATTTTGTTTTCTAAAGGAGAAAAGTCAGGAAGCTTAAAAAGTGAAAGCATCCAATGAGCCCACTCATACAGAGACATGCACACACATACACACATATTCACACATTCCTACGTACAAAGGAAAAAATTATAAAGATAACATGAAAAATATTGGTTTTGACTGCTATGAAAGTCCAGCCCTATTCTTTTAATACTTCACATTTTAGAAATACATGAAAATATAGGAGGAATCATCTAGTTTCTCATTATAGTCCCATTGTATATCTTCATCTCTTCCTCCTTAACTTCCCCAGTGAAAACATTCCAAAGATAAAAAAATTTCTATATGAGCAATTTTGAATGAGACTATGTAATATTTAATCACCTGCCTATGAAAAACACTGCAAAATTCACCATATTTAATTAGCGCCTGATTAACATGGGTGCTAATTAAGATAGGTGTTGGCTTAAATCTTATCTCAATTTATTGCAGGTATTCTAAAGTGGATTAAGTTAAATAATATATATAAAGACAAAAGCACAGTGACTGGCTCATAGTTAATAACAAATATTAGCCAAAATTACTATCATTGTCATCATAATTACTGTAATAATGAGTTACTGTTATTATTTTTAAAAACTCAGAGAATTTATAACTTGATTGGAATAGCATGGATCTCTTTAGTACACTACAGTAAATGTGTCCATGAATCACACACAGAAGTAAAGAGATAATGTTCTTAGTTTATACTAACCAGGTGTGGCAGTTTGATATTATTGATGAATTCCAAAAAGAAATATTGCTTATGTTTGTAAACTGGTCTGTTCCTCTGGGCATGATACTCTTTGATTGTATTAAATTCAGAGTTTCACTTTTACTTGATTAAATGAAGATTAGGGCTTTGATTCAGCCACATCAGTACGACATTGAGTCCCCACCCCCTTAGTGGGTGGATGCTCGCACAGAAAATGATACAGCAGACGAGACAGTTTAGTTTTGATTCTGGAGTCCCGGGAAGAGAGCCAAGTTGTTCATGTGAGAGTTTACAGCTGTCCTTGTGGAGAGAGCAGAGCAGCTGAGCCCAGAAAGAGATGAGTCCCGGGAAGGGAGATCAGCCTTATGCCAGCCTACAGCTGAGATCGGAAGAAGCTGGGATCATGGAGCCTTAAGAAGAAGAGGAAGGCTGAACCCTCACAGAGACTGGCAGCCATCTTGCTCCAACACATGGCAACAGACTTTGGTGAGGGGAGTAACTTACTCTTTATGGCCTTATAACTGTAGGCTTTTACCCCAAATAAATACTCTTTATAAAAGCCAACAGATTTCTGGTACTTTGCATCAGCATTCATTTGGCTGACTAATACATCAGGTATTAAAGTTATATAGCAGTACTGAATTTGTTGTTGTTGTTAAAAAATAATCCAGGGGAGATCAAGATGGTGGAGTAGGGAATGGCAAGCTGCATTCCTCCTCCAGAAACTGTGGGAAAGTAGGCAGGTTCACCTGGAAGAAAGGAAGCTGCAAGACCATGGGGGCAATTGGAGTGGGCAGCAAGAGAGGGGAAACCCAGCTGGCTGGGGGAGAGGAAAGCTATGGGAGATAGGGCAGGCAAGCCAGCACACAGCCAGCTCAAAAGAAGAGGAAAGCTAGGGAAGTGATTTGGCTGGAAGACCAGCACCCAGCTGACTCCAAGAGTGAAGAAAGCAGCCAGGTGACTAGGGCCGTATCCTGGTGGCTAGCAATTTCCAAGTGTGGGAGCTGCAGGGAAAAGTGGTATGGGGAACTGTACCCAGCTGGCTCAGGGGAAGAGAGGAATTGGGATGCAGGGGAGTTAGGGCAGGCTTACCAGATCTCAGCTTGTTCCCAGGAAAAGGAAAGATGTCAGCTGGTCCTGACATGGCTCCAGGGAGAGGGGAGAAGGGAGCAGATTAGTTGGGCTGTCACAACAATTTGTCCTGGGAGAGAGAGAAACTGGATCAGTGAGGGGGTGGGCTTACAGGAACCTAACAGCCCAGGTGAGAGGGGAGCTGGGAGAGGTAGCCAGTGAGCTCTCAGATGTCCAACTTGCCAAAGGGAAAGGGAGGCAGGGAAAGTCAGCCAGTAAATTGTCAGGTGCCCAACCAGCCTGGAATAGAAGGGCACCAAAGAGCGTCAGCAGGTTGTCAGGCACCCAGAAGGCTCCCTGGGGGAGGGGGAGCTGCAGGACAAGCAACTTCCCAACAGGGAACTTAGAGTGAGACTTTTTAGTTTCTTTATTTTTTATTTTATATTTTATACTTTTTATTTATTTTTTATTCATTTCTTTATTTATTTTTTCTCTATACCCAGGTACCTTACCTGTGGAGGTCAGGCCACAAGCTAATTGATTAGTGAGCACTGACAGCTTGAGATGGTTGCTAGTGGCCTGAGAAGGAGGCTTGTTTTCCTGTTTTGTTTTGTTTTTCTCTTGTTTGTTTCTTTTCTTTGTCTACTTTTTTTTTTTAATCTACTTATTTTCATTATTTCTTTTCCCTCTTCCTTTGCTTTTCTTTCACTCCACATTCTCTTCTTTGGTCTTCATTTTATTTCTTCTCTTCTCATTGTTTCCATCTTTTATTTTTTCTTGTTTCTGTTTTTCTTCCACTTTTTTATTCTTATTCATTTTTATATTTTTTGATGTTTCACTCTTATTACTGATTTTTTCCTCACTCTTTTATGGTTCCTTTTCCAACCTTAGTTTATTATTATTATTATTATTATTATTATTATTATTATTATCTCTTCTTTCTTTCCTTTTCTATGGTCTTAATATTTTTTAGGGAAACACAATCAACTAGAAGTCTATAGAGTAAGTGGAACCCAGTGTCAAAGAGAAACTTTAACACAAAACAAAATGAAATAAAACCCTAGAGTAGAAAAAGAAGCTAACCAATTGAATAAGCCAATCAAGATAAACAGATGCCTAGACACCAGCAAAAAAATTACAAGCTATGCTAAGAAAAAGGAAAATATGACCAAGTCTAATGAAAACTAAAAAGCAGGAGGAGATCCAGAATGTGGAACAACTAAACAAGGATGCACAAATAAATATCATAAATCAACTTAATGAAGTGAAGTATGAGATAAAGGATATTAAGAAGACACTAGGGGAACATACAGAAGAAATGATAAATATACATAAAAAGATAACAGATCTGATGGTGCTAAAAGGCACAATGCAAGAAATTAAAAATATGCTGGAAGCACATAACAGCAGAATTGAATAGGCAGAGGAAAAAATTAGTGATGTTGAAGATTGAACACCTGAAATTGTACAGACAGTAGAAGAGATAGGTAAAAAAAAGAAAAAAAAAAAAGAAAAAATTCAGCAGGGACTCAGGGAATTGAATGACAACATAAAACACAAACACATGTGCATTATAGACATCCCAGAGGGAGAACAGGAAGGAAAAGGGACAGAAGGAGTGCTGGAGGAAATAATGGCAAAAAATGTCCCAACCCTTCTGAGCCTCAGGGATGTACATGTTCAGGAAGCACAGCACATTCTAAACAGTATAAATCCTAATAGGCCTACCCCAAAAATGTGCTTATCAGATTGTCAAAAACTCAAAGAGAATTCTAAAAGCAGCAAGAGAAAAGAGATCCATCACATACAAGAGAAGCCCGATAAGATTAAGTGCGGATTTCTCATCTGAAACCATGGAGGTGACAGGACAGTGATATGACATAGTTAAGGTGCTAAAAGAAAGAAAAAAAAAAAAAAAAAAAAAACCACTTTCAGCACAGAAATCTGTATCCAGAAAAGCTGGCATTCAAAAATGAGGGTGAGTTCTAAACATTTAAAAGCAAAACCATTATAAGACAAAAAGAAGGACACTATATATTAATAAAAGGGGTAATCTATCAAAAAAGAAGAGCAATTTTAAATATTTATGTATCTAACCAGGGCACCCAAAAATATATGAGACAAACAATGGAAAAACTAAAGGATAAACAGATTCCTCTGCAATCATAGTGGGGGACTTTAACATACTGTAGTAGTCAACCAAAGGGGTTATGATGCAAAGTACCAGAATTCTGTTGGCTTTTATAAAGGGTATTTATTTGAGGTAAAAGCTTACAGTTACAAGGCTTTAAACTCAAGGCTGCTTTCTCACCAAAGTCAGTTGCCATGTGTTGAAGTAAGATTGCAGGCAATCCCTGCCTGGTCTCTCAGGGCTTCTTTTTCGCATAGGGCTTATTTCTTTCCAGGCCTTCCCAGCTGCTCAGCAGCTCTGTTCTCTTCAGCTGCAAACTTTCAGGTGAATGGCTTATCTATCCCTGGGGCCCCAGGATCAACCATGATACAGCTCTCTCCTCTTCCATTTGTCTTCTTGAGTGAGTGTCCATTTATATTAGCCCACCAAGGGATGGGGAATCATCCCGGGTCATGTCTTACTGAAGTGTTAGAATCAAAGCCCTAAACTTAATAGGTAATTTAATCAAGACATATCAGCTGAATCTAATGCTTTCAAAAGGTATCACACCCAGAGGAATAGATAAGTTTACAAACATAATCGTTCTCTTTTTGGGTTTCATAAATAATCTCAAATTGCCACACACATCATTATCAACATTAGACAGAATATCTTGACAGAGGGCTAGTAAAGAAACAGAGACCTTGAATAATACATTAGAGGAACTAGATCTAATAGACAAATACAGAACATTATACCCAAATACAGCCAGATACATTCTTCTCAAGTGCACATGGGTCATTCTCCAGGATAGACTACCTGCTAATTCACAAAACAAGTTTCAATCATTTTAGAAAGATTGAAATTCTACAGTGTAATTTCTCTGACCACACCTGGAAATTCATAAGGGGCAGAAAACCAGAATAGGCACAAATATATGGAAGTTAAGCAACACACTCTTACACAATCAGTGGGTAAAGGAGAAAGTTGCAAAAGAAATCAGTGACGACATTGAAATGAATAAAAATGAAAACACAACAAATCAAAACTTGTGGGATACAGCTAAAACAGTGCTGAGAGGAAAGTTATAACCATTAATGCCTATATTAAAAAACAAGGAAGACCTAACATCAAAGGCCTAACTGCAAACCTGGAATAACTAGAAAAAGAACAACAAACCAATCCCAAAGCAAGCGGAAAGAAGGAAATTACAAAGATTACGCAGAACTAAATGAAATTGAGAAAAAGAAACACTAGAAAAATTAATAAAACCAAAAGTTGGTTCTTTGAAAACATCAATAAAATTGACAATCCTTTAGCTAAACAAACAAAGAAAAAACAAAGAAGATGCAAATAAAATGAGAGGGGATATCACCACTGATTTTGCAGAAATAAAGAATATCACAAGAGGATACTTTGAAAAATTGTATGCCAACAAGATGGATAACTTAAATGAAATGGAACTAACAAGCAAACTATACTGACAAAAGAAGAAATATATGAACTCAAGTAGTGAGATTGAATTAAACATTAAAATACTCCCAACTAAGAAAAGCCCAGGACTAGATGGCTTCACGGGTGAATTCTATCAAACATTTTGAAAAGAAGTAACACCAATCCTGTTTAAATGCTTCCAAAAAATAGAAGTGGAGGAAACATTACCTAACTCATTCTATGATGCCCAAATCACCTTAATACCAAAGCCACATAAAGATGCCACAAGAAAAGAAAACTACAGAAAAATCTCTTTAATGAACTTGGATGCTAAAATGCTCAACAAAATATTTGCTAATCATGTTCAAAAACACATCAAGAAATTATATACCATGATAAAGTGGGTTTTATCCCAGGATGAAAGAATGGTTAAATCTAAGAAAAACAAACAATGTATTACACCAAATTAACAGATCAAAAGAAAAAAAAATTACATGATCATCTCTATTGACACAGAAAAAGCATTCAACAAGTTATAGCATCATTTCTTCATAAAAACACTTTAAAAGATAGGAATAAAAGGAAACTTCCTCAACGTGATAAAGGGTATATATGGAAAACCCACAGCTAACATCATACTCAATGGTGAAAGGCTAAAGGCTTTCTCTCTAAGATCTGGAACAAGACAAGGATGACCACTGTCACCGCTCTTTTTAATATATTAGAGGTACTTCCTCGAACACTTAAGGAAAAAAAAGAGAAATAAGGACATCCAAATTGGAAAGGAAGAAGTAAAAATTTCACTATTTGCAGATGACATGATCCTATACATGGAAAGCCATGAAAAATCTATAACAAAGCTTCTAGAGCTGATAAACAAGTTCAGTAAAGTGTCAGAATATAAGACCTACATGCAAATATCAGAAGCATTTCTAAACACTAATAATGAGCAATCTGAAGAGGAAATCAAGACAAAAATTCCATTTACAATAGAAATTAAAAGAATCAAATATCTAAGAAAAAACTAAGGATGTAAAGGAGTTATATACAGAAAACTACATAACATTGTTAAAGGAAATCCAAGAAAACCTAAATAAATGGAAGGACATTCCATGTTCATGGATTGGAAGACTAAATATCATTAAGATGCCTGTTCTACTCAAATTAATTTCCAGATTTAATGCAATCCCAATAAAAATTACCACAACGTTTTTTACTGAACTGGAAAAGCTAATTATGAATTTTTTTTGGAAGGATAATGGGACCCAAATAGCCAAAAACATATTGAAAAAGAAAATTGGAATTGGAAGAATCACACTACCTAACTTTAAATCATACTACAAAACTACAGTAGTCAAAACTGCATGGTATTGGCACAAAGATAGACCTACTAACCAGTGGGATCAAACTGAGCACTCTGATATAGATCCATGCATATATGACCAACTGATATTCAACAAAGCCACCAAGCCCACTCAACTGGGACAGAATAGCTTCTTCAACAGATGGCAATAGGAGAACTGGATATCCATATCCACAAGAATGAGAGAGGATTACCATCTCATGTCCTATGCAAAAATTAACTCAAATGGATCAAAGACCTAAATATAAAAGCCAAGACCATAAAGCTCCTAGAAGATAAGGTAGAGAAGCATCTACCAGATCTTGTAGAAGAAAATTGTTTCATAAACTTTACACCCAAAGCATAAGCAACAAAAGAAAAAGTATATAAATAGGTCCTCCTCAAAATTAAAAAACTTTTCTGTTTCAAAAGAGTTTGTCAAGAAAGTTAAAGGGTAGTCTGCTTAATGGAAGAAAATATTTGGGAACCACTTATCCAATAAGGGTGTAATATCCAGCATATATAAAGAAATCCTACATATTGAAAATAAAAAGACAAGCAACACATTTAAAAAATGGGTATGTGATTTAAACATACACTTTTCCAAAGAGGAAATACAAATGACTAAAACGCATACAAAAAGATGCCCAACATCACAGGCTATTAGGGAAATGCAAATCAAAACCACAATGAAATAGCATCAAATACCTGTTAGGATGGTGGCTATTAAAAATCAGAAAACTATAAGTATTAGAGAGGATGTGGAGTAATGGGAACATTCATGCACTGTTGGTGGGAATGTAGAATGGTCCAGCCATTTTGGAGGACAGTTTGGTGGTTCCTCAGGATACTAACTATAGAATTGACATATGATCCAGCAATTTCACTACTAGGTATATACCCAGAAGAGTCGAAAGCTGGGACATGAACAGATATATGCACACCAATGTTCATAACGTCATTATTCATTAGTGCCAAACATTGGAAGCAACCCAAGTGTCCATCAACAAATGAATAAATAAGCAAAATGTGGTATATACAAACAATGGCATATTACTCAGCTCTAGGAAGGAATGAAGTATTGACACATGTAAAAGCATGCATGAATCTCGAAGGTCTTATGTTCAGTGATGTTAGCCAGTAACTAAAGGACAAATATCACATGACCTCACTGATATGACCTAAGCATATTGAGCAGACTCTCAGAAAAAAGTCTGGAACATAGGTTACTATGACACAGAAAGGGAGTAGACAGGGTTAGCCAATTCTCAGTCTGGGCCAATGCTCACCTATGATAAGGTGGAAAAGGGTGGTTTGGCAGGGATGGGATAATGTTAGTGCACAGATATGACTGGGGTTGATGGTGCTGGAATGTGAGTGTGAAAAGCGTTGAAGGGGTGGGTTGGACTATCTATGGAATTGAGTGGAGGGCTGGAGGATGAAAGAGGTGAGCTCTGTGAGGTAGTGATCTGTGGTTGAAAATACAATTGTGGCAATATTCTTTTGGCAAAAATGGTGGGGGAGGGTCACTGGTGCAGTGTGTCAGTCATGGGGGGGGATATATGGGAAAAGGGGCACCTGGGGCATGTTTCCATGGAAGATGAAGGTGTTCATCTTATCATAGGTTGTTATCTCAGTGAGTGGAGACCCACACAATAAACAACAAAATATTAAACTCCCATCCTGGGGAATCCTGCTATGTTCTCAAATAGAGGGGAAAGAATCTCCAGTACATAGGCTATGCCTAGTAAAAGAAAAGAGACCAATATGTTAAGCCCTCAATATTAATATGAAACTTATTCTAGGAAAAATGAAACTTAGTGGTTACCGTAAGTTCTGAGTGGGGGACAGAATTTGTGGAACATATAGCTTTTTGGGGACATTGTAATTGTTCTGCATGATTTTGCAATGACAGATAAAGTCCATTTTACATTGTGTCAAAACTATAAAATTGTTTTGTGCAAGGTATAAACCGTAATGAAAACTACTGACCGTGATTAGTAGCAATGCTTCAATATTTATCAATTGTAACAAATGTACAATACTCATGTAATATGTTATTAGTTGGGGAAATTGTGAGACCAGTAGGCAGTGTGGTATAAGGGAATCCCCTATGTTTTCTATGTGACTTTTCTGTAACCTAAAGGTCCTTTGAAAATAAAGTGAACAAAAAAAGGCACTGGGGAAATATACAGAAGAAATTGTAAACATACATAAAATGTAACAGATTTTACACTGATGAAAGGCACAATGCAAGAAAATTTTTGGCTCTTTGGGGACGTTTGGATTACAGAAAAGTTACAGCTATTGCAGGGGAAGATCACTGTTACAGGGTGTTGGTGGTGGGGGAATGTGTGGGAGGGGTGCACCTGGGGCATAACTCTATGGAATATGAATGTGTTCATGTGATCATGGGATGTTATCTTAGTGGGTGGACACCCACACAATACCAACAAAATGTTAAATTCACATCCTTGGGAATTCTGCTACATTTGCTAATAAGTGGCAAGAATCTGTAGTGTACATAGGAAGTGCCTAATAAAAGAAAGCAGACCAGTACACCAGGCCTTGATGTTAATGCTTGTACATATGAACCTTATTCTTGTAAAATTGAAACTTAGCCTAGTAATATCTATTGCTGAAAAGTTAGCTCCTGAAAATCTCCTTATTACTCAAATGTGGCCATTCTAAGCCAAACTCAGCATATAAGCTTACTGCTTTCCCCTTGGCAAGGAATGTGACTCCCGAGGACAGCCCTTCCTGGCTCTGAGAGATTATTACCAGGCACCAACTAGCGATGCATTTAGAAAAAAACCTTGACTAAAAGGGGGAAATATTAAATATAACAGAGTTTTGATGGCTAATAGATTTCAAAGTCAGTCAGAATGACATTCCAGAGGTTATGCTTTTCAATGTCTCAGGAGGATTTCACCGACTGCTGCATTAAACAGTGCCTCAAGGGGTGTTCCTGAGGCTTTAGAAACCTCTGGACACTATAGGCAGGGCAGACAACCCCACAAAATCAGCACCCCATGAAATAGGTGGGCCTTATCTTGGAATATATGTTAAGCTTTTTCCCTCTTTGTTGCAGAGTTAGACTCATTTATATTTTCCATACACGTGGTACTTCTGCCCCTTTTATTTGATCCTATAATTAGCACTATACCCATTAAATATATGTCTCAGAGGCTTCAATCTCTGTCTGGTCATATGCTGGTTGAGCCCTGAATCTCAGCAGAGTTGCAGCCAACACCTACTCTCAGTTCATTAGACTCACCCAGGACAACTAAGAAAATGATGATGATGGACAGAACCTATCACAAAAAACAGAGAGTATCTACAATTACAAGCAAGACAGTTATCCATCTGCCCCATGGGATCTAAGGTCCCTCTCAGGTGGAAGCAGAGTGGGCATCACCATCCCCAAATCCTCAAGACTGAGAAATGAACATACATAAGGGGGAATGCAACCATGGACCAAATTAGACTTATTATTATTGTACTAACAAAAGAAATTGTAACATTGATATAAAGATAGTGGTCACCAGAGTTTCTGAGAGGA
>JAKSZT010054304.1:30083600-30276636 GCA_026826555.1 Tolypeutes matacus | reverse complement strand
ATCTGCTCCCCAAAGCTATGGGGCGGTGCAGGCAGCCAGATCGATGTCTAAAAATATAAAATACCCTTCCCTGTCTTCCAACCGAACCCTCCCTTCTTTGGGAAGTGTCCCTTCCTCCTGGCTCCGCAGCGGCCCCGGTCTTATCCCTGGTGGCTAGGGAAATCAGCTGCATTGCCCGACCAAAATCCCCCCTCCGGTTCACCGGGTGCTGACTAGCTCGTTCGCTCTGTTCACACAAGGTCCAAGGGGCGCCAGGCAGCCAGCCCCCCAGAAAATAAAACTTTTTCGCCCTGCCCGCGGCTCCAAATGGCCGTTTTTTTTTTTTTTTCTGTAACCGCGCGGCTCAGCCGCCTGTGCCAACCTCCACCAGCAGCCTCAAAACTCACGAATCTCCACCGTTCGGTCCACGCCGCCGATCCGCGCAGATAGATGTCCCAAGCTTCTCACTCCATGCTTGCACAGCACAGACCCCCGGGCAGGACCCCGCCCCCAATCCACCTTGCTCTGGGACCTTGCAGTGTGCGCCCTCCTACACCAACGCCATCTTGCCCAGTGAATCTTGATATATCTTTAAGAATTAAAAGTCTACATTGTCATTTTAAATAATAAATCCGTGATGTGAAAGAAAAAACGAGAAATTCTTCCATTACACAGAGCAAATGGAGAAAAAGAAGGAAAAAAAATACAAAAAAAGAAAATAGCAATTGTGGAGAATAAATAATAGATATCTACACTGCTTTATTCTCATGGAGGAAATTAAGAAAATAAGCAAATAAAATAATAAAATTTTCCAAAATATTTAAAAGAATATCATAGATGGGAAGATTCACCACCGCAAAAAATAAATTACCTTAAAATTAATCAATAGATTTAATATAAGTCTAACCAAAATAATGACAGTCTCTCTAAGAAACTTGACAAATCGATTCTAAAATTTATATTTAAAATCAAATAAATAAAAACAGCCAATGAAAGCTTGAAGTAAAACAATGAGTTGGCATGAAGTACCCTAACAAAATTACAACTGGCAAATGAATAGATAGATTGATATATGAAATGGAGCAGAAAGCATATTTACAGTTCTACATGTATGTGGAAAATGAATATATGACAGACTTGTATTGCAGAACAGTAAGGAAAGAGTTGAGTCTTAAATAATGGTTAGGAGATGGTATCAAAACTTAAAACTTTTAGAAGAATGCATATGAAAGTAATCTTATGTACAAAAATTAGGGATATGTTTTTTAAGCCAGATACAGAAACTATTAATGGTGCTCACTGCATTAAGATTATGAGAATTAAATGACATTGTAAATACAAGACACAAACTGGGAGAAGATAGTTTCAACAAAATAAACCAGCAAAATATTGGCATGGTGAGTACTGCAATAAAATTGGATTGAATTAGAAAAAATAAACCAATAGACTACAGATTCTCAGAAAGGTAAAATATTGGAGAATGAGCAAATAAATAGAAGATAGATTTCATTAGCAATTAGATAAATGTAATGATTACACCAAAGAATAATTTTCCTCCAATTAATTGGCAAAAATTAAAAAGTCTCTGATATCAAGTGGATGTGAATACAAGCTAGTTGGAATACAAATAAATATAGTTGCCTTTGAAAACAATTCAGTATATTCTTATAAAGTTAAATATGTGTCTAACTTATGGTTCAGTGATTCCATTCATAGTCATAAATTCAGGAGGGATTCTTGCCCATAAATTAGAGAAGACATGCGTCAGTGTATCACTGTGGATAGGTCATAACGATAAAATAATCAGAAACAGCTTAAAAGGCCATATACAGGAGAATGGATAAATTACCTTAATGAGACTACAATCAGTAGGAAGATAGTTGCAATGGTATTGTGTAATTTGGTATTTGTTAAGTTGGGTGGTGGGCTCTCAGATTTTGTATTATTAATTATATGTTATAATGAATATACAATATGTATTCACCTATATTAATCAAATATTATGATAATGTATCATGGAAATAAAACTTTGAAATAGCAAAACAATAAATGGAATATATAGCTGACACCCAATTGAACTCAGATATAACAAATGATATATGAGACTGAAGAATTCAGCCAGAATGAAGAAATAAAAAGACAAAAAGAGAAAACAATATAGCAGTTTAGATATGTGGAACGATATAAAAGAAGAGAAGGGTAAAATAACTCATTTCAAAGCTATAACAATGACAGGTGTTTTATTATTATTATTATTAAGAATAATATGAACTTATTTGCTTTTGCTTTTTGTGGGTTAGGAATTCAGAGAAGACAGTGAATCACTTGAAGGCTAGGGGTTGAAATCATCTGCAAACTTGATCAAGGCTGGAGGATCCACTTCTTTTTTTATTTTTAAAGGAGCTTTAGATTACATAAATGTTACATCAGAAATATTGGGGATTTCAATGAGCAAGATGGCAGCTGAGTAAGGAGCTCCTAGAGTCAGCTGTTGCTACAGGGCAGTTAGTAATCAACCAGAGCTATCTAAAGCACCTGTTTGGAGGCTCCAGGAGACCCAGAAGAGCAACCTGCAATATCCTTGAAAGAATGGAAGGAGGAGAGTGCCCATCTGCAGAGAAGAATATAAGTAGAGCATTCCACACCACGGAGGCCAGTGCCCATCCTCCACTGGTGGCACAAACCGCCTTTGGAGCTATTCTGTGGCTGGAATTGGAAGCTCCATTTCCTGAAAACAGGGGAGGAAGAGACCATTGGGTACTAAGTTCAGCTACTGATCATTAAATTCATCAGGCTAAAGTATAAAAATCCTAAGAACAGATGAAGTTTGAACCTGTCCAAGTCAGAAATAGGCCGGTAGCTGCCATTTTAACTCTGCCCCCAGCATGAGGGAAAGTGGGACAGACTGAAAATCACAGCACTGGTAGGGAGTGACTTCTTTCCATCCAGATTGGATTGAAGCTCTAGCCTGGGACTCAGCTCCACCTCTAGCAGGGAGGAAGCTGGGGGGTGGGGGTGGGGCGCGGGGACCTGCAGCTGGGAAACTATAGGCCACAATGCAGAGGCCGGTGATAATCCTGCTCTGGTGGTGCAAGCCTCCTCTGGAGTTTTTCTGTGGCTGGAGTTGGAAGCTCCATTTCCCAGGGACAGGGGAAGAAGAAATGGTTGGCCACCAACTTTGGCTAATGATTGGTGAATTCAGCTGGCTGGGATATAACCCTAGGAACAGCTGAAATTTGAACTTGTCCAAGTTGGGTAGAGGCTGGTAGCTGCCATCGTGACTTTGCCCCTGGCATGAAGGGAAGCCAGGTTGATTGGAAATCACATTGAGAGTAGGGACCAACTTCTTTCCACCCATATCGGACTGCAGCCCTAGCCTTGGCTTCAGCCCCACCCTTGTCAGGGAGGAAGCTAGTGGGGCCTGAAACAGCCTTTCCAGGTAACTGCAGGTGCATTTAGCTGGCACAGACTGAATAGTTGGAAGTCTACCAAGGCAACTGTGGTCATTTTGGACCCAGAAAGCATAGATTTCTCCCCACACCTGCAGCTTCATCCTTGACCCAGGCAGGGGAGGAAAGGGTGTGAAGCTTCATCAGTCCCTGTGGCAATGTGGGTAGCTTGAGAGCCCACAGCTTACAGCACCAACTACATTCTCAGCAACTACTACACAGCCAGCAAGGGAGAAAGGTCAAGAGAGCCCTCAGCTAAAGAGAGAAACTGCACTCAGAATAAATACATCTAGTAAGCCAGATGTCAAGAAACCAACAAAAGTTACAATCCATACCAAGAAACAGGAATATATGGCCCAGTTAAAGGAATAAGATAAGCCTCCAGGTGACATATAAGAGTTGAGTCAACTAATAATAGATATTTGAACAAATCTAATAAATCCAATAAGATGGCTAAAGAGATTAAGAATACTAAGAAGACATTGGATGAGCACAAAGATGAATTTGAAAGCATACATAGAAAGATACCAGATCTTACAGGAATGAAAGGCCCAATAAATGAAATTAAAAATACACTGAAATCATATAATAGCAGATTTGAAGAGGCAGAAGAAAAGATTGGTGAGCTTGAAGACACGACATCTGAAAGTGAAAATACAAAAAAGCAGATGAAGAAAATAATGGAAAAAATTAAACAAGGTCTCAGGGAACTAAACGATAGCAAGAGATGTGCGAACATGTGTGTCATGTGTCATGGAGAAGGAGAAGAGAAGGGAAAAGGGGCAGAAGGAATATTTGAAGAAATAATGGTAGAAATTTTCCCAACCCTATTGAAGGATATAGATATCCATGTCCAATAAGCACAATGTATTACCATGTGAATAAATCTGAATAGACCAATTCTGAGACACATACTAATCAGAATGCCAAATGCGAAAGACAAAGTGAGAATTCTGAGAGCAGCAAGAGAAAAGTAATGCATAACATTTCTTCAGAAACCATGGAGGCAAGAAGGCAGTGGTACGATATATTTAAGATACTGCAAGAGAAAATCATGATTGTTTTGTAAGTTCACTACTTATGTAATAAAACTATATTTAAAGAAATAATAATAAAGTGGGTTGGGGGAAAGATGGACCAAGTGTGGGATATGGACTATAGCTAGTAGTAAGATTTTGATGATATTCTTTCACAGTTTGTAACAAATGTCTCACAACATTGCAAGGTGTTCATGGTGGGTTGATGTGTGGGACCCCTGTATAATGTTGTGCATGCTTGCATTGTAGGTTTGCACCTTTTACTATACACTTATTGTTTATGTATGTTAATGTATGAATGATATAAAAATAATAATAATAGGGCATGTTGGGGGAAAATACACCAAATGTAAAATACTTTAGTTAGTAGTAATATTTTGAGGATGCTCTTTCATCATTTGTTAAAAATGTTTCACAACAATGTAAGGTATTGGTGGTAGGATGAGGTATGAGAGCCGTGTATGATGTTATGCATGATAGTTTGGTAAGTTCACAACTTTTACTCTACACCTATTATTTATGTATGGTTATGTATTAGTGATATGCTTTAATACATTTTTAAATGAAAAAACATACATATAGGGGAATCACATATACTCCACCAGCCTCCCACCCACATTCCCCCATTATAAACATCTTTCATTAGTGTTGTGCATTTATTACAATTGATGAATCCATATTGAAGCATTGCTACTAACCATGGTCTAGAGTTTACCTTATAGTTTACACTTTGCACTGCACAATTTTGTAGATTTTGGCAAAATGCAAAATGGCCTGTATCCATCATTGCAGTGTTATGCAGGACAATTCCAGTATCCCAAAAATGCTCCATATTACACTTATTCTCCCTTCTTCCTCCCCTCAGAACATTGTGTGGCCACTGTTTTTATATCAATGATACAAGTTCATCCATTGCTAGAATAATAATAAATATATTTTAGTCCACAGTTGCATTCTTACTTATGTTTGTTCATTCCTCAATATTGAGGATTTTAGGATAATGAAGCCCACTCTGTTTCTGATTGAGGAGCTTAGATACCATGGGACAGATGGATGGACCTGTCTTGCTTGCAGTTGTAGATACTCTCTGTTTTTTGGGATCGGCATTGTTCACCATCATTCTTTTGTAGTTGTAGATGTCTCTAGAGTCCTGAGGAGTCCAGCTGTTCAAGGTACTGTTTACTGTGGCAGTCAATTGAGAGCCTGCTGAGAGGAGGATAAGCATAACCTCTGGAATGACGTCCAAACTCACTTTGAAATCTCTTATCCATAATGACAGTTTTATCAACTGTGAAGAAAGAAGTGAGTTCTCAGATTGAAAATTCAAGCCAATATTAAGTAAGAAAAATAAGAATATTTTGACATCTACATTACTTAGAATCACATGGCAGCCCATAAAGAAACATCTTAAAAATTACTGAAAAGGTACAATGTGTTACCTACTGTAGAATCACAACTAGATTGATAGCAGATGTCTCATCAGCATGAATGGAGGTAAGTAAAATATTCAATTTGCTGAATAAATATCACTTTCTCATTAGGGTTTTATTGCTTACTATATTGCCATTTATATGTAAGAGAAATAAGTTCCTATCTGGACATAAAAAGAGACCCTCATTACAATTTTATGAAAGGATAAAGTTCAGTAAAAAGAAAAGTAATCCCCTGGGAAAGAAGTAATATGTAAGACACAATTATGAAAAGAAATGTTGATAAAATATATCAATGCATTTAATTAAGTAAAAGCTATAAAATAATATCTTCATAATGTAGTTATACCAAACAAAATCTCATAGAAAATTTGAGGGGAAAAGGTGGGAAAAGTTGAAGGTAAATAGAATAAAAAGAAATAATACTCAAATAAGGATAGATATCCTGTGCCTTGCTCTTATTGCCATTGTTCTCCTTAAATTTCTTAATACCAAGAATTGAAATGAAATCATTTGTTATAGTTGGGTGGTTTGCCAATATAATTTTGAGTATGATATCCTAATCTAATACATAATAGAGCTTCAATCAATTAACTTGGAAAGAGTTGAACCAATTATAATCATTATATGAAATAATGTTTCATTATGTTAACATTTATCATAATAAATCTCAAATCATTTTAATAGAAACTCACAAGTAGATAGAATTAAGGTATAATTTAATTTTTGTATACTGTTATTAAAATGATAACTACAGCAAACTCATTAATTAGAAACATAAAGCAAAGGAGAGCATGACAAGTAGCAGATGAGGGGATTTAGGAAGGCAAAAATTATTTTTTGCTTTTATTTTTTAATTCAAATTTGATCATGGCTCATTAGACTCCTACAATCAGAATAATGAAAAATTTAAACCAACATTATTATTCCAAAGTAGAGTTTGATTTTTAGCCCTTGTATGTAAAATTTTGAGGATAATAGTAATCTGAGAGTTAAAAATAAATGTATATATGGAATTGTTTGAATAACATAAACATAACAATGTTAATGGAAACAAAAGTTTCCAGTTTTTAAGTCTTAACATAAAATTTAAAATTTTTTTTTCTTTGAGAAATATATGCTTTCAAGTGAGCAAAAGTTAGTTTTTCTACCTTGAATGCTCAAAAGATGAGGATGTATTTTTAAATCTTAAATAAATGTAGCATTTATTCTGGACTAGCACACTTAGATACTTTATCACTCATTTTGAAATCATTAAGTCTCCAGGGGGAATGAAGTGGAATGCAAAAGAGATAGGATTAATAATTTATATTTGAAACTTTTGATTCACACACAATTCTTATTTCCTACCCACTGAAACTTTCTATATTTAAAGCTAACACTAGTGAAGATATATTCACTTAAATAATGTGGATTCATAAACACTTCAATGAGCCCAAAGTACAATTTAATAGCAAAAGAAATAGAGCTTTGAACAGAGAAAAGGAGAAGATGTATTAAAATGCTTGCCAAAAGGGTAAGCATGTTCAATTGACTCACATTTCTTGGGACATTTATTCAGAAGTATCCCATATTTCTAAATAATAGGTCGTTTACTATAATATTAATGTACTTTGGTGATTAATTTTACTAATGAGAAATATCCAGTTTTACAAAACATATGTAAAAGTATTTCATTTATGAGAGAATAGGTCAATTAAGTTATTAAATAATAGAGAGAATTCTTTGCACTCATATAGGAAAGAAAAATGAATTATTGTGCCTTAAGGAATACAAAGAAGCATTCTAATTGTCATGCAATTATAAAATTAATCAGCACAATGAATAGAAAAGTAGAATTAGCTACTTTTCTAAAACTTAACAGAATTAAAGAAAATCTCTCCCTAGAAACTTTCAAGTTGCATTACTTTAAAGATGTATACTATTTCAAAAACCAAATATATCATTTTGATAAGCCAAATTTGAAATTTATTTGATAATAATTTAAAAGGTTATGAAGCAATAAAAAATCCTTAGCATTTTTCCAGAACAACCTTTAGAATTTGGTTCAAATTATAATAGTATTTTACTTATATATTTATTTATTTAGGCATCTACAACGGTATTTATTAAGTTATAAGCTTATAATTCTGAGGCTGGGAAAAATGTACAAATCAAAGCATCAGGTGCATCTCTCTCCTGGAAGGTGGGCTGCTGGAGATCCTGGCTTTTGTCACATGACAAGGCACAATGTTGTGTCTGCCACTCTCTCCTTTCCCCTCTAGGCTCACTTTTCCTGGGCTCAGCTGTAGGCAATCAGGCATATGGCATGTCCACTTGTCACTCCTCTCTCCTCCAGTCCTCATTGCTTTCAGCTTCAGGCTGCTCTGTCTGTGGCTTTTGCTGCTCTGTCTGTAGCTTTTATCTTTCCTGGGTTTGTATATTTCAGCTTCTGGAGGATTCTCTATCTCTGCAACTTTCTTCTGTGCCTGCAGCATTTTATTCCTCCTTTTGTAAAGTACTCCAGTATGAAGATTAAAACCCATGCTGGGTCATGCCATACTGGGGAGATCTAATCAAAAGGAAGGTCCTTAACTGAATCTAATTGAAAGGTCCCATCTACAATGGGTTTACCTGCACAGGAATGGATCTGCTCTAATGACATGGTCTTCTGAGATCCACCCAGGTTCAAACTGTCACAACTGATTTCAAGACAAGAACTGATATAGCTTCCTGTTTAAACATCTCCAAATCCTTGGAGGCAAGCCTTTTAAGATATTTACAGAGTCATTACATATTTTAAAACCTGAATTATTTAAGTTTTAGGCATAAAGGAATCCATACATGTTTGGTATCGACAATAAATATACACATGGAGTAACCACCTACTAATTAATGAATAAATAACAATTGCATGAGTGATATTTGAAATTTAGATCCCCTAACAAGTGAAATATAATTGCTTTTATTGAGAGGCTAATTATGTCCTAAGTATGTATCACTTATAAGAAGAACATCCACTTTAATTTTACAAATGATTAGAGACTGTTGTAGTCATCACTACCACTCAGCAAATAAATATAAAAGTTTAAGAGAAATTGATTTTATGCACTTGTCTACCTAGAAGGAAATTTTAAGCCTTTGGCTGCCCCTCTGTACCAGCACAGATGATCACAGATCAGGATCTGCAGTTTTGGATGGTGTGGCATTTTGATATTATTGATGAATTTGAAAAGGAAATACTGATTATGTTTGTAAACTGGTCTGCTCCTCTGGGCAAGTGACACCTTTAGATTGCATTGAATTCAGAGTTTTCACTTTTACTTGATTAAATTATGATTAGGGCTTTGATTGGGCCATATTTTTTCTCACAGAGAAAATGATAAGGCACAGGAATTATTGAGTTTTGATCCTGGAGCCAGGGAAATAAATACAAAGAGAAGCAGATATGTGAGGCAGGAGAGAAGTCTCCATTAGAAACAGCAGAGGCCTGGGGAAGAGAGATGAGCCATTCACCTGATAGTTTACAGCTGGACTTGTGGAGAGAGAGCAGAGCATATGAGCCTGAAGAAAAATGAGCCCTGGGAAGAGAGGAACCCAGGAAGTCTGAACCCTTGCAGAAATTGGCCGCCATCTAGCACCAACACGTGACAACAGACTTTGGTGAGGAAAGTAATTTATCCTTTATGGCCTGGTAACTGTAAGCTTCTACCCCAAATAAATTCCCTGTATAATATCCAACAGATTTCTGGTAGTTTGCATCAGCACCCCTTTGGCTAATACAGATGGTACCCATGAAATCAGGGCAAAGGATTCCTCCCTGGCTCTGTGCAGGTAGGGATTCTGGAGGTGGCTCCTGGGCTCATGACAAGAGAAAGGGAAAAGGTCATGAGTCTTTTTTTTTTTTAATTTTTAATTTTTATTTCTAAAGAAACTATAAATTACATTAATGTTATATTAAAAATATAAGGTATTATCATATGGCCCACCTCCTCCCCCTCTCCACATCCCAATTGTGTGCCTGAGGACATGTTCTATAAACTCTCTTTTCCTCATGAAACATGGGGAAAACAAAAGTATCTATCTAATAAGAGTATTTTGAGGATTAAATGAGAGAATACTTTTAAAGAACCAAGAACAATATCTGGCAATTATTTAGTGCTTGATAAATGTTAATTTAATTTAATTTTAAAATTAATATCTTATATGTGGTCCAAGACTGAGTTAGTTCACAGACAACTTTTTCTGACTGCCAAGTCAAATGGTGAAATCCTGGAAACCAACAAAGTGAATAATTTAAGCTTCTTTGTTCTTTTTTTTTTTTTCCCCTCTCTTAATTCTCTCTTACTCTTTCTATTCTTTCAGTGATTGTATTTGATATTTTTTTAAATCAATTTTATTGAAATGTATTCATAAACCATACAATCCATGAAAAGTATACATTCAGTCGCATTTGGTATAATCACAGTTGTGCATCCATCACTTCAATCAATATGAGAGTTTTTATTATTCCAATAATAATAATAAAGCGAAAAAAGCAAACAATAAAAGTCTAGCCCTTAGCATTCCCTTCTGAATCTCTCTATCCCTCCCCTGCCATATATAACTGCTAATCTATCTCTGTCTCTCTAATTTATTTGTATTTATATTTTGTGTAGATGAAGTCAAACAATATGTAGTACCTTTTGTCTGGTTTCTTTCACTTAGCATATTTCCTTTTATACAACTGATATATTATTAATATATTACTATATACTACTGTCCATAGCTTGCTTTGGTTGTATTTTTGTCCACATATCACTCTGATATTGACATCTTATAACATTAAGGTACATTTGTTCTGTTTCAGAGAAAAACATTCTTATATATGCAATATTAACTATACTCATTTTTCACACGAGGGCTCGCTATGCTATAAAGTCCCATGTTTTACGTTTTAGCTGTCTCGCTAGTGATATACAGGACATTAGACTTTCCAATTCCACCACTGTGATAACCATAAACCAATGCTGCTAATTACAAACACTATGATGTACTTTCGCCATTCTATTCATTTCCAAAATTTCACAAACTTTTTACCAATTCTCTTTCAGCTTTCTATTCTCTAACCTCCTTCTATTTTCTGGATAACTATATTTTAGTAATTAACTCATTGAGTTTACTTATTATATTTAGTTCATAATAACAAAATCATATAATATTTGTCCTTTTGTGTCTGGATTGCTTCAGCATAGTATCCTCCAGGCTCATCCATTTTATCATATGCTTCATTTCTTCTTAGAGCTGAATAATATTCCATTGTATGTACATACCACAATTTGCTTATACATTCATCAGCTGATAGATTGCAAAATATGCACTGTCCATATTTTGGCAATTGTGACTAATGTCATTATGAACACTGATATTCAGGTGTGTGTTCATGTCACTGCTCACAGTTCTGTGTTTATACCTAGTAGTGCTGGGTAACATGGCAGATCTATATTTAACTTCCTTAGGAATTGCCAGTCTTTCACAGTGGCTGTACCATTCTACATTCCCACTAACAGTGAACAAACATTCCTATCTCTCCACATCCTCTCCAACAATTGTAGTTTTCTGTCTTTTTAATAGAGGCCTTTTTAATAAGTGTGAAATGATATCTCATTGTGGCGTTGATTTGCATTTCCCTGATAGCTAGTGATGTTGAACACTTTTTCATGTGTTTTTTTGCCATTTGTATTTCTTCTTTAGAAAAATGTTTATTCAAGTATTTACCCATTTTTTTTTTTAATTGGGACACTTGCTTTTTTATTGTTGAGTTGTAGTATCTCTTTATGTATCAGGGATATTAAACCCATGTCGGATATGTGATTTCCAAATATTTTCTCCCATTGAATTGTCTGGCTATTCACCCTCTTCAAAAAGTCCTTTGAGGTGCAAAAGTGTTCAATTTTAAGAGATCCCATTTATCTATTTTTTCTTCTGTTGCTCATACTTTGGGTGTAAGGTTTAAGAGACCTTCATTTACCACAAGATCTTGACGATGTTTTCCTACATTATCTTCAAGGAGTTTTATGGTAGTGTGTTTTATATTTAGGACTGCATCTGTTTTGAGTTGATTCTTGTATAGGAAGTGAGATAAGGGTTGTCTTTCATTCTTTTGGTTATGGCTGTCCAGTTTTGCAAAACTGTTTGTTGAAGAAACTGTTTAGTTTCAGTACAGCAGACTTGGTAGGCTTGTCAAAAACCATTTGACTGTAGAGCGGGGGTCTATTTATAAACTCTCAATTCTATTTCACTGATCAATGAATCTATCTTTCTGCAACTACCATGCTTTCTTGATCACTGTAACTAAGTAATATGTTTCAAGGTCAGGGAGTGTCAGTCCTACTACTTCATTCTTTTTTTAAAGGATGGTTTTAGTTATATAGGACCCATTTCCTTTACAAATAAATTTGGTAATTGACTTGTCTATTTCTGTAAAGTAGGCTGTTGGAATTTTTTTTTTTTTTAAGATTTTATTTATTTATTCATTTATCCACCCCCCTTGCTGCTTGTGCTCGCTGGGTCAGCCAACCACGCCGTGCGGGTGGGCCTGCCCTCACCAGGAGGCCCCGGGAACCGAACCCGGGGCCCCCCATATGGTAAACGGGAGTCCTACTGATTGAGCCACAGCCACTTCCCGCTGTTGGAATTTTGATTGGGATTGCATTAATCTATAAATCAGTTTGGGTAGGATTGACATCTTTATGACATTTATTCTTGCAATCCATGAACATGGACTGCCTTTCCATTTCTTTATGTTTTCTTTGACTTGTTTTGGCAGTGTTTTATAGTTTTGAAGTATAGATCCTTTACATCTCTGGTTAAATTAATTCCTAGATATTTGAGTCTTTTTGTTGTTATTATAAATGGAATTTTTTCTTGAGTTACACCCCAGATTGTTTATTATTAGTATATAGAAACAAAACTTTCGTGTTGACCTTGTGTCCTGCCATTTGCTGAACTCATTTATCAGCTCTAGCAGCTTTGTTGTAGCTATTTCAGAATTTTCTAAATATAGGATCATGCCATCTGTGCATAGTGAAAGGTTTAGTTCCCCTTTTCCAATTTGAATGCCTTTTCTTTTCTTTTTCTTGTCTAATTTCTCTAGCTAGAACTTCTAGCACAATGTTGAATAACAGTGGTAACAGTGGTCAAACCTTTCTCGTTCCCAATCTTAGAGGGAATACTTTCAACCTTTCCCCATTGATGCAATGTTGACTGTGGGTTTTTCATATATGCCCTTTTTTTATGCTGAGGGACTGTCCTTTTATTGCTATCTTTCAAAGTGGTTTTATCAAGAAGATGTTGGATTTTACCAAATGTTGTTTCTTCATCGATTGATATTATCATATGTTTTTTTCCCTTCAATTTGTTAATATGGTATATTATGTTAATTTACTTTCTTGTGTTTAACCACCCTTGCACAGCAGGAATAAAACCCAATTGATCATTATGTATAATTCTTTTAATATGCTATTGGATTTTATTTGCAAGTATTTTGTTGAAAATTTTTGCATATATGTTCATTAGACAGATTGGTATGTAATTTTCCTCTTTCATAGTATCTTTATCTGACTTTGGTATTATGGTGATGTTGGTTTCATGAATGAGCTTTTTGGCATTCCCTCCTGTTCTAATTTTTGGAAGAGTTTAAACAGGATTATTGTTAATTCTTGAAATGCTTGGTAGAATTCACCTATGAAGTAATCTAATACTGGACTTTACTATTGAGAGATTTTTGATGCTGATTCGATCTTTTTTAAATGTGATTGGTTAGTTGAGTTCTTGTATTTATTGTAGAGTCAATGTGGGTTGTACATTTCTAGGAATTTGTACATTTCATCAGTAGTCTAATTTGTTGGCATATCGTTTCTTATAACATTCTCATGAGATCCTTTTTATTTCTGTGGGGTTGGTCATTATGTTCCCCCTTTCAAATTTGATTTTATTTACATCTTCTCTGTTCATTGTAAGTCTAGCTAAGGGTTTGTCAATTTTATTGATCTTCCCAAAGAATGAGCTTATGGTTTTGTTGATTTTCTGTTATATTTGTTCTCAATTTCATTTATTTCTGCTGTATCATTGTTATTTCTTTCTTTCTGCTTGCTTTGGGATGTTTGCTGTTCTTTTTCTAGGTCTTTCAGGTGTTCAATTAGGTCTCTAATTTTAGCTCTTCCTTCTTTTTTAAAAAAAATACAGGCATTGAGGGATATAAGTTTCCCTCTCAGCACCTCCTTTGTGTATCCCATAATTGTTGATAAATTGTCTTCTTGTTTTCATTCACCTTCAGATATTTACTAATTTCTCTTAAAATTTCTTCTTTGACTGACTGAATGTTAAAAATGTGTTGTTTAGCCTCCATTCATTTGCAAAATTTCCCCTTTTCCACATATTATTGATTTCCAGCTTCATTCCATTACGATCTTAGAAGGTGCTTTGTATAATTTCATTCACTTTATATTTATTAAGACCAGCTTTGTGACTCAACATGTGGTCTATCCTGGAGAAAAATTCATGAGCATTTGAAAAGAATGTATAACCTTCTGATGTGAGGAGCAATGCTGTGTATATGTCCGTTAATTCTTGTTCATGTATCATATTTTTCAAGTTCTTTTTTTTCTTGTTGATCTTCTGTCTAATTGTTCTATCTATTGATATATTATTATTATTATTATTATTATTATGGAGACATCTATTATTATAGAGACATCTATTTCTCCTTTCAATTTTGCCAGAGTTTGCCTATGTATTTTGGGGTACATTGGTTAGGTGTATAGATGTTTATGATTGTTACTCCTTCCTCTTGGATTGTCCTATTTATTAATATATATTGGCCTTCCATAACTCTTAGAACTTTTTTGCATTTAAAGTCTGTTTTGTCTGATAATAGTATAGCTACCCCTGCTCTTTTTTGGTTACTGTTTACATGAAATATCTTTTTCCAGCTTTTCAATTTTATCCTATTTGTATCCCTGGGTCTAAGGTGAGTCTCTTGTAGATAGCATATGGATGGATCATGTTTTTTATCCATTCTGTCAGTCTGTATCTCTTTTTTTTAATTTATTTTTTATTTTTTCTAAAGGATACTTAGATTACATAAAATTTTACATGATTAGTGAAGAAGGATGGTCCTTTGATGGGCCCTTGGTATTGAAGACTATGCTTATGAGTCTACATCTTTTTAATGGGGAGTTTAATCCATTAACTTTCAATGATATTAATGTAAATGTATTATTTACTTCTACCATTTTATTTTTTTAATTCATATGTCATATTATTTCCATCTGTCCTTTTACCCATTTGGTTGTCCTTTCTGATAGTCTTCACTTCTACACTCTCCTCCAAGCCTCTCTCCTGTCTTTTCCTTTCAGGCTGCAGAACTCCCTTTAGTGCTTCCTTCAAAGCCAGATTCTTATTTATGAAATCTTTTGGTTTCTGTTTATTGTTAAATATTTTAAACTCACCTTCATATTTGAAGGACAATTTTTCTGGATAATGAATTCTCCGCTGGACATTTTTCTTTTTTACCATCTTAATTATATCATTCCACTCTTCTTCTTGCCTTCATGGTTTCTGATGAAAAAACCATGCTAAGTTTTACTGGGCACCCCTTATATATGATGGTTTGCTTCTCCCTTGCTGCTTTCAAAATTTTCTTTTTATCTTTGATTTGAAATTCTGAATAGTATGCATCTTGGAGTAGATCTGTTCAGATTTGTTCTGATTGGAGTACTCTGTGCTTCTTGGACATGTAAATTCATGTCTTTCATGAGAGTTAGAAATTTTTCTGCCATTATTTACTCAAATATTCTTTCTGTTTCCTTTTCCTTCTTTCTCCTTGAATTTCCATGACAAGTATGTTGTTATGCCTTGTGCTGTCATTCAAATCCCTGAACCTCTGCTCTTTTTTTCATTCCTTTCTATGCCTGTTCTTCTCTTTCTTCAATTTCAGCTGTTCCAACTTCTACATCTCTTATTCTTTCTTCTATGATTTTGAATCTGCTGCTGTATGCCTGTAATGTGTATTTAATCTCACCAATTGTGTCATTCATTTCCATAAGCTCTGCTATTTTTCTATTCAAGTTTTCAAATTCTTCTTTGTGCTTACCCAATGTCTTCTTGATGTCCTTTATCTCTTTAGCCGTATTGTTTTTCAACTTCTTGATTTGATTTAGGAAATTTGTATGAACATCAATGATTAGTTGTCTCAAATCCTGTGGCTTTTCTTGGGCTTTGATTGTTTCCTTTGCCTGAGCCATAGCTGCCTTTTTCCTAATATGGCTTGTAATTATTTTCTGATGTCTAGGCATCTGATTATGATGGTGACTTTACTTTGATGCTCAGTTTCTCTCTCTTCCATAAGGATTTAGAGATGCATGACTGTTACTGCTGTTCTTTGATTCTTAATTCAACTTGTTCTAGGTCTTTAGGATAGTCCCTGTTTAGTTGCTCAAATCAGAGCCATGGACCTAGTGATGGGTTGCAGACAAGTTTTCAAGGACCTTAGGGAGGGAGGCTGTAAATGCTAAATATATATAAAAAAAGTCTTTTTAATTGATTTACATTTACAAGTCCTTGCATGCACTTTCTTGATCTGCCAGTAGAGAGTGTTCTTTGACAGACCTCTTTGCTCAAACCTTGGTTGGAATGTGTACACTATAACTCTGATCAGGCTGGAGTGCAGAAACAAGGAAAAGGAGAATTCTCCCTCAATGTAGGCTATTTAGATCCAAACCTTGCAAATCAAACTTTCTCAGAGGCTACTTTCCTCTCTTGACCACCTGCCTCCTCCCTTTTCCTGGGGAGGAAATAATTCCACTTCCCTCTACATCATGAGCAATCAGTTCAGGTCAGTAGGGAGGGTGTTTGAGGAGGTAGGATCCCTTTAGTCCCCTGCTGGATCCCAGGGCAAGCAATGGCAAAGCCCCCACAAGGCCTTGAAGGCTGTGCTTCATGGGACACAACACACCAAATTTGTTGGCCAAAAGCTGAATTGGCCATAGGCTGGGTCCTTCTATCTTCCCTTTCTTGGGGAGATGGGCCCTTGCAACCCTGTCCAGTGGTAGCCATTGCCACAGGGCGAAAGGACTCAAAGTTGTACACTTTGAGGGTGGGGGTGGTGCAAGTAGCTACAGCTGCAGCTTTTACTCATAGATTTTTTCTGTCAAATTTCCTTTTCTTTGCCCCTTTTTCTTCTGGGTAGTGTCTAGAGTTCCACTGGTGCCCTAAGCCCTAGAACAGTTTTCTGGACAGTTTCTGCCTGTCCTTTAGCTAATTGTCCAGGAGAGAATTGAGTCTTGTGTCTCTCTAATATTCTATCTTCCTGGAAGTCCTTAATTTATCCTCCCCACCTCCAGTCTGCTCATTGTCTGCTCGCTGTGTCTGCTCATTGCCTGCTCATTGTCTTTGCTCATTTTGTCTGGTCATTGCCTCTGCTAATTGTGTTTGCTCATTCATTAGCTCGTTGCATCAGATTATTATGCCTGCTCATCTTCTTTGGGAGGCACTGGTAACTGAAGCTGAGATCTCTCATGTGGGAGGCAGGCACCCAACTGCTTAAGTCATTTCTGCTCCCCCTTAATTTATTTTTAATTCAATGCTATTTGTAGAAGTATCTCCCTACTCTAAATTTAATACTAAAATATTTGGTACTGAAAACACAAGCAAACATGAATTTCAAACTGCTTTTGGTCTTTTAGCCACAATTTTTAAATCTATCACCGATTCCCATGAATACTGAGTTTAGACCAACATACAGAAGAGTGTATAATAGATACTGAGAAAGTAACAGAAGTATGAACCATAAAGAGAAAATCTGAAAGGATCAGTATTCCTTTTTTTTCCACACAGATTAAATTGATTGCAAAGGCACTTAATGATTTTGCTGTTGTATTTATCATGTATATTTCTTTAACATGTACTAATAATATATATCTGACATAAATATAGATACAGGCATAGACATATAAGACTATATCTAGAAAGGCTAAATTAAATAAAGAATAGCACAATTACTTAATTGGCATTAATTAATTTTGGTGTGGTCTGTGTCTATTCTCTGTGAAACACTGACAAGAGTTTGCCATAGTTCATGACAATTCTTGACTCTGAAAACCAGTGGTGAAGCAAAATTTTTTGGGATATATTCTCCGGCTTTATCCATGACAATTCACTGAGAAGGGGTACACTCTTCTACCAAAAGCCATATTTCTGCCTATAATGCTTTTGTGGGTTTTGGTAACAGTTTCCTCACCTTGCCCTTTCAGGTCTACCAGAGGTCCAGACTTCTACACTTGTGAGTCCTGCCCCATCCTAGATTCTTACTTGGGATGCAGTAAAGGTGAGGAGTACAATACTGGAAGATTTTTCATTGTGGCACTTAGTCATGGTGGGAGTAGTAATTAAAATGACACGCTATGAGGTAATTTGGCTATCAGAATAAATAATTAACTGATGCTAATAATTAGAAATACTATATATATGCCTGTGTGTGTGTATGTATGTATCTTTTTCATTTTAAAGTTAGATGATTTCAGTCAATTCATAACTGTATCAACTCCAATATTTAATTTAATCAACAACAGAACTGAATACAGGATTTATGCAAATCACTTACCTTCATAAAGCAAATATATTTTGCATATATCAAATATAATTAAATAAATAATCTATGGATGGAATTATGCATACTTAGAAAAATTACATCGTATCTTAATGTTACTGTGGTGAAAATAGCCACAAATTACCAAAATAATTCCTAGACAAACACATCTCAGAACTATCTGTTTGCTGTGATAAAGGTGTGAGCATGTTGTCTAGATTGTCTAAGGAAAGCCAATTCACATTAGCACTATGGGCCCTACCATCAATAGTTTCTAAAATGTTGACATCCATTTCTATTGTGGCCTAGATATGATCTCTGGCCTTAGAAAGAAAGACTAACACAAATTATTTTTCCTAGCTAGTTAGTTCTAACTAGACTGATATCAATTCATAACTCTCTCATAAACAACACATCATCTCGTTTCATAGATGTAAAAGGTGTCTTGCTAAAAGAAGCTAATGAATGAGAAACTAAGGTGAATTTCAGCTTGATATATGCTTTGTACTTCCCCTTTCGGTGATTTTTTATTTTATTGATTACATTATTTATTCAGTAGGCATTTATGGGACTTTTACTATTTTTTCCTATTACTTGGTTTTATATTGTATTTAAGATTAATTAGTTGGAGATTTCAGTTTTTGCATTTATAAATCCTTTCTTTTTTACTTTACCAGAATGCATGGGAAAATTATTAAAAAGTGTCACATACTAAATAAAAATTCCTGAGACATAAGAATGTAACTATATGTCTTATGGGGATTTGGGTCACAGAGATGAAATCATATTTCTAGGTCATTGCCAGAGGAATGTAAGTTCTATCCCTTACTCTTCTTACTGCTTAGAACCATTAGGGGACTTTTGAAAAATGGAGTCCCAAACTTTGTATTGGTTATTTTCAAGTATGAAGCTTTCATTTGGTGTAATTCCTTTCCAAATAGGGAAAGTATGGGTCAATTTATTTATAATTATACCAAACCAAATAAAAACAAATCCACCCCCCCCCCAAAAAAAAAACCTTCTAAAATCCCAAAACAGTGACAAATATGGTAACTAGGACAAGCAATTTGGTTGAAAATCTTAACATTTTTTTGTTAGATTGTTTTCATTAAAATTGACATTGCTTAATTTAAAATAATTTTTCAAACTTTCCAAGATACATAGTATGATATTTCAGTTAAGCGGAACTATTCATCATCTTAGGGGGAGTTTTACAGAATCCTATATAAATGTGTTGCTGTATTATGATCCTATATGAATATATTTTATAAGATCAGTGACAGTTCTTAGACAATAAAATATCTATTCAATAAGGCCTATAAATTCATATTACTTGTATATGTGAAACTGAGAATTATGTTAAAATTATTTTTGTCATAATCATTCCTGACATTTGCATTGAGAATGACAGAGGCTTCATAAATAATCTCATTTGATTTTTACACCTAATTTGTGAGGTATGTAGGACAGGAAATGGCCTTAGAGAGGCTAAGTACCTTGTCCAAGGTCCAAGTATTAAGGGGCAGCAGTAAATCCAAAAATTGTTGCTTTTTCCACACTAATACTCTAATGGACCTAACAGAAATATTTGAATAATATAATATAATGTAATATAAATTATACATATAATACATATAATTTGATTACTTTTCTTTGTAATTAAACAAAACACTTTTCTCATTAAAAGATGAAAAGAAGTTAATTAGAGAAAATAAAACTGAAAACTGAGAAAAATTAAAGCCTGATAACAATTGTTCTTATTTTAATATTTAACACATATTTTCTCTTTGTGTAACATAAATAATGTTTACTTGATATATTATCTTTAATTATTTTTAAGGACAATGTATTGTATTCAGATGTATAGTATTTAAATGCCCTGAAGGAAAAAATCTTATTAACAAGAGTAATATCTAAACCCGTATTCAGATTAACTTCCTCCTCTGGGCTTCTTCCTGAATCTTGACTGACATTTTACTGTTCTAGCATTTGTCTATCACAATCCAAATCAAAAGAATCTTAGGCCATTCTGGACAGAAGCAAGCTCCCTGGGAGCACTGGCTTATAAAGGACTGTAAGAGCAACTTTCTGTAGATGTTTAACAACTGGCTTTCTGAAGGAGGGGAATTAATCCCTGCTTTGCAACACTTACCAGTTTATGTGATGTGAGTTCTCTCACCAGTAGTGATTTTGATCTAGAAATGTGGTGTGCACAAATGGTTCTCACAAGTCAGTGCAAGACAGCACTTTCTGGGTTATCACTAGGTCCCCCCTGAAACTCCAAAATTTAACACAGATATGAAATTATTGATTTCTTGTGAACCCTGTCTATATATAAAAGTTACATTAAGCAAAACCAAACTGTTACAGACTTGTATATTCAAAAAAATAAAATAAAAACCCTGGCAGATAAACATAAAAGCTCATAACAGGATAGAGGTGATTGATCTAAATATTAATGTGATGAAAGCAAAGGACATTTTCAGATATTTGAATATATAAATGAAATTAATCAAAATTTCAATATTCTGTTAGTTCAAAATTTACCTTCCCCCATATAAAATGATATACTGCACAATATAATTGGCATAAGTTGAGAAAGAATTAATAGGCTTACTAAATTAAAAACTCATAAAATCATAAGTAAAACACTAAGACACATATATTCAAAACATAATGTATATGCAACTAAAAATCGGTAGTCATGGCTTATATTTATCAGTGTACTATTTTATTAATATTTATAAAATAATTAAATACTGACTATATTGGTATGAAGTACATAAAATATACAGTAAATCATTAAACTTTTTAAAATATACTTTTTATTTTTTTAAGATACTTAGATTATATAAATGTTACACAAAAAACATAGAGATTCCCACATGCCCTGCACCCCACACCTCCCACACCCTCCCACATAAACAACATCCTTCATCAGTGTGGCACATTCACTGCAATTGATAAACGCATTCTGGGGCATTGCCACCAAGCATGGACCATAGTTCACATTTTAATTTACACTCTCTCCCACACAATTCTGCAGGATATGGGAAGATATATAATGGCCTATATCTGTCATTGCAGTGTCATTCAGAATGATTCCATGTCCCCAAAAAACTCCCATATTACACCATTTTTCCCTCTCCCTGCCCCTAGAGCCTCCAGTGGCCACTGCCTCCACATCAACATTGTAATTTCTTCCAATGCTAGAATCACAATAAGTCCACAGTAGAATACCAGTAAGTCCACTCTAGTCCATAGTTCATTCCCCAATCCTTGAGGATTCTGGGATGCTGATGTCCACTCCACCTCTAATTGAGAGGGGGTTCTGATCCCATATAGCCGAGAGATGGAAATATCTTGCTTGCTGTTATAGACTCTCTCAGTTTCTTGGTATGGTGGTTGTCAATCCTCATCTCCTTGTTAGTTGTTCTGGGTGAGTCCAATGAACTGGAGAGTATGTTTTGCAACTCCACTGAGGCTCAGGGCCTAGCTGACACATGTACAGCCCAAAGATTCAAATCTCTTGGATGTACACCTACCAACTTCAGCACCAAGTATAGTTTTAATTAGAAGGGAAAGATAAGCCATGTGTAGGGAAGCCATAACAGAGTACAACTCTGTCACTCTCAGGAGCACAAACTCCAAAATAGGGCCCTATGGCAAGGCACCAAACTCCAGAGCTATCTGCCCTGTCCATATATCTGGGAGTCTCCAGAGCCTCAGGTGCCCCACTATTTGGGGTAGTATCCACTTAAGCAGTCTATGAGATCCTGCTGAGGTGTGCATAAGTGTTACTTCTGGGATGATCTCCCGACCCACTTTGAAATCTCTTAGCCATATAAACTCATTTGTCTTTACATTTTCCCCTTTTTATTCAAGGTCTTTTTCCAGTTCCATTGCTAGTTGATGCTTGGTAGTAATTCCACAGTGCCAAAGAGGCTCATACCTGGAAGTCATGTCCCATGCTGGGGAGAAGGCAATGCATTTATATGCTGAGTTTGGCCTAGAGAGGGGCCACATTTGAGCAACAAGGAGGCATTCAGGAAGCAACTCTTAGGCACATCACAACAAAAGGCTAAGTTTCAATTTCAAGAGCAAAGGCTCACAAGCATAGTCGTCAATATCAAGGGCCCATCAATGGACCATCCTTCTTCACCAGTCATTGCCTCTGCACTTGGGGGACAGTTGCTGCTACATGATAGAGCTCTCCAGGATAGGAATTCAATATTCTTTCAGTGGTTGTGTGAATCTCCACCCACTGTGAAAATGCCCCATGAACATTTGAGCACATTTATCTACCTTATATGTATGACGAGGTGAACTTCCTCCCATGTATCCCCTACCACTGATACTCCACACCATTGATGCTCCCGTGCCCCAGCTCTAACCATTCCGTGATCCAAAACTTCTTCAAAAATGAAGGCAACAAAATAACCAAATACAATTAATAGGAAAATGAAATAATAATGACAGGTTTAAATATAAGAAGTAAAGTACATAAATTTTTTTTTAAAAAAACTAAAACTAAAATAAAATCTAAAAATTGGGATATTAAAAAATAATGAAAAATATTTTAAAATTTTAAAAAATATTTTGCCTTTCATCACTGTAATATCTGTTGTCCTGTATATACGGTGTCATTTTGTTCCATTTATTCCCCAGTGCCCAGTGTCTTACTTTTTTTCATTTTGTTTTCAAAGAAGTTTTAGGTCACAGTAAAGTCACATACAGAATACAGGGGACTCCATATACCCAACATCCTCCCCCTTTTCACCCTTCCAATATTAATACCTTTTTATATGTGGATGGCACATTTGTAACAACTTAAATACAAATAGTGAAACAGCTACTAACCATGGTCAATGGTTTACATTATGGTTTACATTTTAGACTGTACACATTTATAAATTTTGATGATATTTAACATGGCCTGTGTCCATCATTGCAAGATCATGTAGAACACTTCCATTGCCCACTAAATACCCCCTGTTCCATCTATTCTCTTCCTCCCTCCCCCTTCCCTTGGGGCCCACGGCAACCACCCGGTTTTACTCCTTGGATGTCAAGATTCATAGTTACTTGCAATAACACTAAGGTCTTGACACACTGGTCCAGCTCCTTCTTGCTCATTATGTGGGTCTCCATCTACTGATATAACACACCACGACAAAATGATCACTTGCACACTTCCCAGAAGCTTGTCCCAGGTGCACCCCATCCTGAATGCCCCCACCATCCAACATCCTAAACCAGCAACCCTTCCTTATCATAGTGCCATAAGGGCATTCCCAACATTGTACTTTCAGCCACATACCCATCAATCCCCTGTGTTGACCTGATTCCTCTCGCAACCCTCCTTGTAATTCCATGGATAGTCCAAGCCACCCTCCCCACTCTAGCCATCTATGAAACCTTCACTGCCCAAACCAATAGTACAAATACCCTCCTGTCATATCCCTTCAATGCCCTACTACACAATTCCACCTTATCATAGATTACACTTGTATGGGCATTGGCTCACAACCTTCTTCTCCCTTTCATTTCCTGTAAACCTATCTTCCAGACAACAGCTATCTGAGTCTGCTCAATTTGTTTAATTCATATCAGTGAGGTCATGTAATATTTGTCCTTCAATGCCTGACTTGCTTCACTCAACATAAGGTCCTCAAGAGTCATCCATGTTATCCTGTGTGTTTAGCATTGTATTCCTTCTTGCAGCTGAGTAATATTCCATTGTATGTATGTACCACATTTTGTTTATCCACTCATATGTCGATGGACATTTGGGTTGATTCCAGCTGTTGGCAATAGTGAATAATGCTGCTATGAACATTGGTGTGCATATATCAGTTCGTGTCCTTGCTTTCAATTCTTCTGCATATATAACCAGTAGGGGAATTGCTGGATCAAATGGCAGATCTATAGTTAGTTTTCTGAGGAACCGCCAAACTGTCCTCCACAATGGCAAGACCATACTACACTCCCACCAGCAGTGGATGAGGGTTCCCATTCCTCCACATTCTCTCCAACACTTGTAGTCCTCTGTTTTTTTTTAATAGCCGACAATCTAATGGTTGCAAGATGGTATCTCATCATAGTTTTGATTTGTTTTTCCCTAATGTCTAGTGATATTGAACGTCTTTTCAAGTGCATTTTAGCCATTTGTATTTCTTCCTTGGAAAAGTGTCTTTTCAAACACTTGCCCATTTTATTAAATGGGTTGTTTGTCTTTTTACTTTGGGGATGTAAGATTTCTTTATATATGGATATTAGGCTCCTATCAGATATATGGTTGCCAAATATTTTCTCTCATCCAGTAGGCTGCCTTTTTATTTTTTTGATAACCTCCTTTGAGGTTCAAACGTTTTTAATTTTTAGGAGATTGCATTAATCTTTTTCTTTTTTTGCTGCTCATGCTTTTGGTGTGAAGTTCATCAAGCCATTTCCTATACAACGTCCTGTAGATGCGTCCCTACATTATTTTTCAAGGTCTTTATGGTCTTGGCTCTTATATTTAGATCTCTGATCCATCTTGAGTTGATTTTTGTATAAGGTGTGAGATGGTATTCTTCTCTCATTCTTTTGGATATGGATATCCAGTTCTCCAAGCACCACTTGTTAAAGAGGCCATTCTCTCCCAACTGAGTGGGCTTGGTGGCCTTGTCAAATATCAGATGACTATTTATGTGAAACTCTATATCAGAACTCTCAATTCAGTTCCATTGGTCAGTATGTTTATCCTTGTGTCAATACCATGCAGTTTTGACCATTGTAGCTTTGTAGTATGTCTTCAAGTCAAGTAGAGTGATCCCTCCAATTTCATTTTTCTTTTTCAATATGTCTTTGGCTATTCAGGGTCTCTTGCCCTTCCAGATAAGTTTCATAGCCAGTTTTAAGAAATCAGTAAAAAATGCTGTGATGACTTTTGGTTGGGATTGCATTCAATCTGATAGATTAGTTTTGGTAGGATAGCCATCTTAATGATGTTTAGTCTTCCTATCCATGAACAGAGAATATCTTTCCATTTATTTAAATCTTCTTTGATTTCCTTTTAGTGTTGTGTTGTTTTCTTTTTTAAGTCATTTACATCTTTAGTTAAAATTTTTCCCAGGTATTTGATTTTTTACTTACTATTGTGAATGATATTTTTTTCTTGATTTCCTCTTCAGATTGCTCAAAATGCTACTGAATTTTGCACTTTGATCTTATAACCTGCAACTTTATTGAACTCATTTATAAGTTCTAGAATCTTTTTTATAGATATCTCAGGGCTTTCTATGTATAAGATCATGTCATCTGCAAATAGTGAAGTTTTTACTTCTTCCTTTCCAATTTGGATGCCTTTTATTTCTCTTTCTTGCCTCGGTGCTCAAGTAAGTACTTCTAACACAGTGTTAAATAGGAGAGTGGCAGCAGCCAACCTTATCTTGTTCCCGATCTTAGAGGGAAAGATTTTAGGATTTCACCATTGAATATGATGTTAGCTGTGGGTTTTACATATATGCCCTTTATGATGTTCAGAAAGTTTCCTTGTATTCCTATCTTTTGCAGTGTTTTTATCAGGAAAGGGTACTCTATTTTGTTGAATGATTTTTCTGCTTCCATAGAGATGTTCATGTGATTTTTTTCTTTCAGTCTGTTTATGCGGTATATTACATTAACTGATTTTATGTTGATCATCCTTGCATACCCAGGATGAAACCCACTCAGTCATGCTGTATAATTCACTTGATGTGTTGATGAATAAGATTAGCAATTTTTGTTGAGGATTATAGCATCTAGGGTCATTAGTAAAATTGGTCTGTAATTTTACTTTCTTGTGTTGCATTTGTTTGGCTTAGGTATTAGGGTAATGATGACATCATAGAATAAGTTACACAATGTTCATTCTACTGCTATTTTTTCTGGAAGAGTTTAAGGAGGATTGGTGTTAGTTCTTTCCAGTATGTTTGGTAGAATTCACTTGTGAAGCTGTCTGATGATTGGTTCTTCTTAGTTGAGAGGTTTTTGATGACTGAGTCTATCTCGTTAATTGTGATTTTTCTGTTGAGTTCATCAATTTCTTCTTTCACCAATGTAGGCAGCTTGTGTGTTTCTAGGAATTTGTCCATTTCCTTTAAATTATCCTTCTTGTTGGCATATAATTTTTCAAAGTACCCTCTTATGATACTTTTTATTTCTGTGGGGTCAGTGGTGATATCCCCTTACTCATTTCTTATTTTGTGTATTTGCATCTTCTCTCTGTTTTTCTATGTTAGCCTAGCTAGTGGTTTGTCAATTTTATTGATCTTCTTGAAGAACCAGCTTTTGGTTTTGTTTATTTTTCTAGTGGTTTCTTATTTTCTATTTCATTTAATTCTGTTCTAATCTTTGTTATTTCCTTCTTTCTACTGCCTTTGTGGTTAATTTGTTGCTCTTTTTCTAATTCCTCCAGGTGTACAGTTAGGGCTTCAATTTTAGCTTTCTTATTTTTTGATATATAAGTTTATGGCTATGAATTTCCCTCTCAGTACAGCTTTTGCAACATCCCATTGGTTTTGATATGTTGTGTTGTCATTTTCATTCATTTCTAGGTATTTACTGATTTCTTTTGAAATTTCCTCCTTGACCCACTGTTGTCTAAGACTGTGTTGCTTAACTTCCATATCTTTGTTCCTAATCTGGTTCCTGGCCCTTACTGATTTCCAGCATAATTCCATTGTGTTCAGAGAAATTACATTGTATAATTTCAATCTTTCTGAATTCATTGAGAATTTTTCTGTGGCCTAGGATGTGATCTGTCTTGGAGAATGAGCCATGAGCACTTGAGAAGTTTATATCCTGCTGTATTTGGGTGTTGTGTTCTGTATATGTCTATTAGGTCCACATCCCCTAATGTATTATTCAAAGTCTTTGTTTCTTTATTGATTCTGTGTTGAGATGTTCCCTTTAATGATGATTATGGTGTATTAAGGTCCCCCACTATAATTGTAGAGGCATCTATTTCTCCACTTAGTTTTTCCAGGTTTTACCTCATATGTTTTGAGGTGCCCTAGTTAGGTGCATAAATGTTTATGATTGTTCTTTCTTCTTGAAAGATTACCCCTTTTACTAATATATAGTGTCTGTCTTTGTCTCTTATAAAAGTGTTGCATTTAAAGTCTATTTTGTCTGATATTAGTATAGCTACTTCTGCCTTTTTATGGTTATTGTTTGCTTATAAGATTGTTTTCCAGCCATTCAGTTTCAGCTTCCTTGAATCCCTGGGTCTAAGGTGAGTTTCTTATAGACAACATATAGATGGTTCATATTTCCTTATCCATTCTGCCAATCTGTGTCCCTTGGCTGGTGAGTTTATTCCATTAACATTCAGTGTTATTACTTCAAGGAATTACTTACATTAGCCATATTTTCCTTGGGTTTATATATGTCATATGTTGCTTTTATTTCTCTTTTTGACTTTTTAGTTGTTCTTACATTCTCCTCCAATTCTCTCTCTCCTGTTTTTTCCTTTCAACGTGCAGAAGTCCCTTTAGTATTTTTTGAAGAGCAGGTTTCTTATCAGCATACTCTCTTAATTTCTGTTTATCGGTGAATTTTTTTAATTCTCCATCATTTTTAATGCCAGCTTTACTGGATAGAGAATCCTTGCTGGAAATTATTTTTCTTTCAGTACTATAACAATGTCACCCCACTGCCTTCTTGCCTACATGGTTTCATATGAGAAATCAGCACTTAAACTTATTGAATTTTACTTGTATGTGATGGTCTCTTTTTTTCTTGCTGCTTTCAGTATTTTTTCTTTGTCTAGCGCATTGGCAGTTTGACAAGTATATGTCTCGGAGTTGGCCCTTAGGGATTTATACTGTTTGGGGCATGCTAAGCTTCCTGGACATGTACATCCCTCTCCTTCATTAAGGTTGGGACATTTTCAGCCATTATTTCCTCCAACACTCCTTCTGTCCCCTTTCCCTTCTCTTCTCCCTCTGGGATGCCTATAATGCATGTTTGTGCATTTTGTGTTGTCATTCAAATCCCTAAGTCCCTGCTGGATTTTTTCTATCTTTTTATCTATCTGTTCTACTATCTGTTTGATTTCAGATGTACTGTCTTCCACATCTCTAATTCTTTCCTCTGCCTGTTCAAATCTGCTCTTATGTGCTTCCAGTGTATTTTGTTTTCTTGGATTGTGCCATTCATCACCATCATATCCATTATCTTTTTATGTTTTCAATTTCTTCAGTATGTTCTCACAGCGTCTTCTTAATATCCTTAATCTCTTCTTTCACTTCATTAAGTTGGTCTATGGTATTTGTTTGGAGAGCTTTGATTAGTTGTTTTATGTTCTGCATTTTTTTCTTGGATTTTAGTTTGTTCATGGTCCTGGGCCATGTCTTCCTGTTTCTTAGTATGATTTGTAATTTTTTGTTGCTGTATAGTCATTTTTCTATCTTGATGGTTTTATTCAGTTGATAAGCTTCTCTCTCTACTCTGGAGTTTTATTTAATTTCTGTTTTTGTGTGTGTGTTAAGTTTTCTCTTTGATACATTGTTCCTCTTAGTCTATTTCCTTGCTGTTATCTATCTTAACTTGAAGGAAAAAGATTAGGGCCAAAGAAAGCAAAAGATGTAAGAAAAGAAAATGGATAATAGTAATAATAACAGTAAAAATTAGAAGAAGAATTGTATTAGGCCTTGGAAAATGAATATTTTACTCATGTAAGGACTGTAGAGTAATTGGAATAAAAAAGTGGAGTACAATAATCAAATGGGAAACTGAATAGAGAAAAATATATAGAATGAATTAAAAGGCCAGAATGATGAGGAGAGAGGGAAAGAGAAAAGAAAATAGAAAAAGAAAAAATAGTTAATAAAAGAAAGAAAGCAGTGTAGATGAGATGGAAATAAAAAACAGAAAAACAGAGGACTAAACAAAAAGAGGTGGAATGTAAAAACAACAACAGAAAATGCAAGATAGAAAAAGAAAGGAAGGAAAAGAGATAGCATTGGTAGACATAATCGGTATACACAGTAAAGGTGAAATCAAGGAAGAAGAAATACAGCAAACAAGTAACAAGCCAACAGCACCTTGAGCAATATATTTGTCCAGTTTTCTCCAGATTGATGCCCCAAAACCTCCTGCTCAGTGGGTTTCCAAAACAGCTCATTTGGGGAGGATCTCACCCCCACCCAGCCATTCTCTGCAAGAGAGATGGTGAGTGCCCACTTAAACTGACACCATCTTGCTTCTTCTTCTTAAACTGTTTTTAGTTTGGTATTTAAGCTTACAGTAAAATTGAGAAGATAAGTTTCCTATATATCCCACACACAATTTCTCTTATTTATTATTAACATCTTACATTGATATGGTATATTTGTCACAATTAATGAATCAATGTTTATGCATTATCACTAACTGGACTCTATGCTTTATTCAGATTTCCTTAATTTTTACCAAATGTCTTTTTCCTGTTCCAGGATCCCATTCAGAATGTCACTTTACATTTCACAGTCATGTCCTCTTACGCGTCTCTTTGCTGTGAAGTTTTTCAAATTTCCTTTCTTTTGATGAGCTTGACAATTTTGAGGGGTACTGGCTAGTTATTTCGTAGAATGACCCTCAAATGGAATTTTTAAATCATTTTATCATGTTTAGACAGGAATTATGAGTTTGGAGAGGAAGATCACAGAGGAAATACACCAGTTTTAGCCAAATGTATCAAGGTTATATGCTAGCAACATATCATCACTTTTGATGCTAACTTTGGCCACCTGGTTGAGGTAGCATTTGTTAAGATTTTTTTCCACTATAAAGTTACTATTTTTTCTGTCTTTTCATACTCTTTGAAAGTGTGTCACTAAGTGCAGCCCACCAGTAAAGAATGGGAGTTATGTTCTACCTTCTTGAGTTTGGAGTATATACATAAATTATTTAGAAATCTTCTGCAAAGGAGTCTTTCCTGTCTCTCCCAGTATTTATTTATTCAATCATTTTTATATCATTATGAACTCAGGGATGTTTACTTTATGATTTGGTTGGTGTATTAGTCAGGGTTCTTTTGGGAAACAGAACAAACAGGAGATATTATAAATAGTATGAGATTTTATAAAATTGTCTCACATGACTGTAGGGATGCTCAAATACATATTCCATAGGGCAGGCTGCAAGCCAGGAACTCCAATGAAGGTCCTTGTTGAATTCCCAAGGAGACACTGGCTATCTGAATTAGAGATGGAGATTCTTTCTCTGAATTCTGAAATCACTTCCCCTTTTAAGGCCTTCAACTGATTGGATAAGATTTTACTTACTGCTGAGGGCAATCTCCTCAGTTGATTGTAGATCTAATTAGCCATCTGTGCAATCAACTAGGATGATTATAGTCTTGTATTACAATTAGCCCAGTGCCTGCTTGACAAACAACTGGACACCATTACCTGGCCAAGTTGACACATCAGCCTATCCATCACAGATGGATATTCAGAATATATTCAGCTGTACCTTTGCTAAAAGTTTTAAATTTTTTACCTTCCATATTATGTCTTATTTGGCATTTTGTAGCTAATTTTTGTAGCAATTGGAAGATTTTAATATTCAAGAAAAATTGTCTATCATACACGTTAAAAATACAGGAAATTTCATGCAGATATTATGCTTCCAATTCTGCCTTTGTAGTAACTTTTAGAATGAGAGTTTCAAATAAATACACTACATTTTCCAATTCCCAAACTTCATAATTGCATACTGTGATTCATACAGCTTCTTTTTACATTGTATATACCAGACATTGATCACTTGATGAACAGCCTAAACTGTACTGCTTCAGATTACAGAAAAAAAAAATTTTAAATAAAATTAAAAGGTAAGCACAATGATGTATCTCCTCCCCACTTTATGAAGATGAATGAAAACATTTGTGCAGAGAGCTTATTTAAGTAAAATATTAACTTAAAGCCTACACACTTTAGTAGCTAGGACTAAGCATAAGAAGTATAAAATTAAATAAATCCTCCTGTGACAGTACTATTGATTGATAACACATTTTCAGGTTTAGAAAATATTAACTGCAAAAACCATAAGAAAAAATGTGAAGCAAATTTGTGCAGTACATTTAAAAATAATATTCACGATATGAGGGAAAAATGAAAAACAAAGAAATAACTGATTTCAAAATTAACCAAAATATATTTTCATTTAAAATATAAATAACATTACTAAAGAATAAATCCTGATAGGAAAATTTTTATATAATGAACGCAATTTGTGGATGTCAAACTGCTTTTGCCTCTATAAGAAAAAGAAAGATTTGTTTGATACTAGTTATAAAATAAGTGACTATTAGTCAGTGAATCTAGCATTTCTAAATTATTCAAAGACAGCATGCATTCCTTTCCTTTCAATGATTTTTTTTCTAATTCTTAGGCTCTTTTTAAGTCTCTTTTTTACCCCTAAAACCAAAATAATTTTTTTGTCTTTTTTTCCTTGCAATTAATTTCAATTACACTCATGTAGGTAATGAAATTTTTCACCAAACGAACATCTGCCAAGTATTGAGGGACATAAAAAGAGGAGTTTTTTGTTTTTTTTTTAATTACAAAATTTAAAATTGCAAAATTACAGACTTCCATAATTTGTCAAGTCAAATTAACTTCAGGGAATCATTTCCTGCATAATGGAAGTAAAAGGTCACAAAAGCTACCTTATTATATTGCAGAAGGTCCTACTAGGAAGATACCAAATCATGTTGTGACTCTCCTTACCTAAGTGATGCTAAAGACACAAGTTTTTCTATTAAAAATGACATTTTTCCTACCAGCACATTATTGTGATTAAGTGCATCTAATCCGAATCTCCAAAGAGGCCTTTTAATGCAATCACAATCATCTGTGAAAATATTCAACAACAGTACATCCTTTTCGCCAAGAAAAGGGTAAAACATTGTTTATCTCTACTTTCCAAGCAACTGGAAACAATAGTAAACATAAAAAAGTACAAAGGAAAACTCCCTCCAATAAAATTCTGCTAGAGGTAGAAATTTAAAGCAGGATATACTTTTTGAGATCAGGAAACAAAATTGGTGTTAATCTGAAATTAAATTAATGGCTGCTGTTTACAGGTAGACACAGACCATGGGTAGTAGTTTATCCCTGAATTTCATATTCAAAATGTCCCCATCTTAATACCATTATGCCATTGCCAGTTTCTACTAGTATTTAAATGTTTCAATGAAAAAAGTCCTTGCTTTTGTAATCCAGATACTCTAAAGACATTATTGTAAACATCACACTGACAAGACAAACTCTGTATTTGTTTATAATTCTAAACACTTTTCAAATGGGCATATATTATTTTTTTTTCCCAGTTACTAGCACTACCTTGAGCATTATCTGAAATAAAGGCTTTTGTACCTTACATAGGGTATTGAAATCTCAAACATTTCAAAGTGATCCAATGATGAATATGTTTTTAAAAAGTTTTCAGTTAAGTGTTGCCCAAAAAGACTTACTATATTCTCAGATTACCTGAATGCGTTTTACTAGCTTGTGGTGTTATTAAATTTAGCATTTCATAAAAATGAAATGTTTCATGCTTCTTTTTTCAGCTAAGCTAGAAAAAAGAAAATAAAATAATTTGAATGATACATGAATAGACTAACACTTTAGATTGCTTATGTTCAAAATGAGTAAGTCCCAATTCCAGATGTTGAATATGACAGCAGATCCTTAAACTCCTAAAACAGAACACAGGCAATGGGGGCAAAATAAAAAGGGAGATTACTATGGATTTCAATACTATTAGTCATTAATATGATAGACTTGCAATAGGACAGCTTCAGATAAGGTTTTTTTCCTACTGAAAGATTCAATTCTGTGCTTTAAAGAAAAAGTGTACTTGAAGAGATTCCCTCCATTTTCATTTGTGTAGTACAAATATGCATAGCATATATTTCTGAAAAAAACAATATATACATACTAAGAAAATCGATGCTATTTCTAAATTTTGTTAGGAATAGAAGGCACCAATGATTTGAGGTTTGTCCTGTCATTACTCATAGTTGATTTTGAGTTATTTCAGCATTTGATCAGAAAAAAAATTAAACTATTTTTTTCTGATAACATCACTTGGGACAATTATTGTGGTTTATTGACCACAAGTACAACACATTTATAGTAGTATTTCATCACGGAGGGATCATTCACAGTATATTTTCAAAAAGACTGTTTCTTTTTCCACCTTTATCTGGAATCTACACTGCAGAACAACATTTTTTTTCATATCATTGTAGCTCAATTCTATGGAAAGTTCATTTGCCAAATTTTCAAAGTGGTACAGCAGAGGACCTAGATTTATCCAAATCCTATCTTGAGTATTTAATACATTGTATCAATATAATAAATTGCGTTATGAGCAGTATCTATGAAGAAACAGGTTGTAATACAGTCCCAGGTATTGCATTCTGAATATGTCTCCTGAAAATCTCCAGAAAAGTTAGAACCAGAAGGAAGTCTGTGGGCGTCAACTTTAGGGGAAAAGCTGATCTCTGCTTATTGCTAAGTTGATGGATCCAGGGATAAAGCTTATATTTATTAATTTCAGGACATCTGTTGAGTACAAAGTTGGAAGCAAAGAGCATAAAATTCTCCATTCATTTCCTTGACAAACATAATCCAGCATAGCCATTTCCCAGGTCAGTCTTCCTAGTCCAGCACCAGGTACCAGAATAGATACTTTTAGAAGGATCCCATTTCTCTTTTTGAAATTTTTTAAACATTTTTTTATTTATTGGCTGGTAGCAGGCATCCCTTTCTGCTTTCCCAGTTTCACTCCAGTCTCTCACAAACTATTTCAATGTGGATTTTAACCTACCCATGTGGAAGGTAGATGCTGGCATAATCGTTCCATTCCCATCTTTTCCATGCTTTTTATTTTCAAACATATGGCTGTATTAATTCACAGTGGTCATTTGTATTTCTTGATTATGATCAATGCATTTCTGGATCTTATCCAAATGAAGAAAAAGCTGAGGAAGTAGTTTCTGCAGGTAAACGGAAAGTGATCGAAATTATCTTTCTGTTCGCTTCACTCGTTTATTCATACCGGCGTTGTGGTAGTGGAAGACCTTAATAGAAGTGCTGACTCTCGAGCTGCTCCTCCTCCTTGGCAGTGCGAGCGGGACCGCCATAACCGCCAAGACCAGACGCGGCTGGACTTGTGTTTTGAGTATGATGTGAAATAGAAATCTAATTTCATTTTTGTACGTATAAATTGTAAATCGTCTTGCCAACATTTATTGAATAGTAAATCAATTACAAACCAATTTGTAGTGCTCTTGCTCTCAATATATTCTGTTTCCACATATATTTCATATTCCTGTAGCTAAGCTTTCCATTTTACAGCTTAACTAATTTTTTAAAGCAGTGCCCAAACCATAGCTTATATTAAATCTTGATATGTGGTAGTTCACCCTACTCCATAATCTATTGCTGTTGTAAATTGACTTGGTTAATCATTGTCTTTTAAATTTTTGTAGGAAATTTAGGATACATTTTGTTCAATGCCATAAAAGATGCTTTTGATATTTTTATTGAAATTGCATTGAATGTATATTGTAATTTGAAAAGTGTCAACACAGTTTCAATATTAAATGCTACCTACCATCCATGAACATGTTTATTTGATTGTGGTACAGTGAATACATTAATGGGTCCAATTTATCATCCTTCCCTGTATCCATGCCCTTTCCTTGTGACTCTGAAGTTTCTCTCACTAAAGAGCTGACATCCATATCCCCACTCCTTGATTTTGGACTAACTTTGCATCCTACCATGGAAAAAGAGATATTATCACTGGTGAAACAAGAGGAGGTTCTAAAAACGCTAGTGCATTCATTTTTGTTTGTGCTTACACCTCTGCCATAGCCAGATGTCCATCACCCTAGGAAACCATCAGCCAGTCTCCACACTTGGTGAAAACCAGATGGACAAGATTTACCCAGCTGAGTCCAATCTAAGTAGCCAAGGGAGACTCATGAGGTAAATACATACTGCTTTAAGCCATTGAATTTTGAGGCAGATCATTACATAGAATTATTGAGGTAATAAAAAAAGTGAGACACACTCCAATTATTCAATTTGGTATACGGAATATAACAATGAATGATGTGTGGAATATTCTCCTTAAAATTCTTATGCTGTGTTTCTGTTAGTTTTATTCTTAAACCACTTATAACTTTTGCTGCTATTGTGAAATTAGTGTTTTTTTGTTTGTTTGTTTGTTTGTTTGTTTTTTGTCTTATTTTCTATTTGGAGGAATTTTAATAGTTATAGTGATAATATTCTTATCTCATTTTTTATTTTAAAGTAAATGTGTTAAAATTTCACCCTAAGCTATTATCTTTTCTGAAGAAATCACTTTCTTTTACTAACTTTGTTCAACTATAGAGATTATTACAGTTTCTCTGTTTATTCATTAATAAAATTATCACAGTTAGATTTTTTACATGAACCGTCATAATAGTGTAAGAAACCCTATTTGGTCATGAGTGTGTGTGTGTTTTAAGGAACTACTGACTTGAATTTTCTATAGGATTTAATATGTGTATTCATAAGTCTGTTTCCTTTATTATTTTCTTTTGTGTACTGTCCTTGTTTTGACTTGTTATCAAAGTTATTCTAATCTCACAAATTGAGTTGGATAGATTCATTTTGTTTTCATTTTCTGAAACAGCTTTAGCAAATGTCTGTTATGTATTTCATGAGGGTTGAAGTTTGGAATTGGATGGCCTTAGGGTATTTTTGGGATATCAGAATTGTGGGTAAGCATTTTCTTGATCTTTCTGACTTTTCCCTCATGGTGTCAGGATAACTATTACAGCTCTAAATATTACACTTCGCAGAACTATGTTCAAAACCAGAAGGCAAGAGTGAGAGAGAGAGAGAAAAAAATGTTTTTGCAATTCTGCTGATTTTTTTCCCCAGAGAGGAAAATTATTTTCAGACCCCTTTATTAGAGTTCAATTTATGTCTCATTAGCCAAAAATGTTCACATGCTGACCCACACATAATTTAATAAGTATGAATGGCATCTCCCTGGTAGTATATACCAATCACAATGCAACTCCATAACCTTGAGGTAAAGCCTAACTTTCTTGAGGTCAGAGGACTGCTGCCTACATACTGAACATGAGACTCTAGGCAGGAGTAAAAGAAGGAATGATTGCATGGTGGACAAAAGCAATGTCTGCCACATTCAATGTTAATATTTAATTTAATACATACACTTTATGCAATATCTTAGTCTCTAAATATTGCTTTTTAAAAATTTTCTGAGCATATTCTAATCTTGTTAATTTTTTATTGAGCTGTATTGATTAGTGATTTATCCAGCTATGTTGTATAGGCTACTTGTTATTTCCCCTTAGTATTATAAACATTTCATAACATTTTTTCTGGTACGTGTTGTTGCTAGTAAGAAATATTGACATTCTAAGGACCATATCTTTGTAAGTAATATGAATTTGCCCTTTGTGTTGTTGTCTCTAGATTTTATAATGAAATTTGATGTTCCTAACTCTCACACTGATGTGTCTAGATAGATTTGTTTTAATTCCTCTTACGTGGCTTTCAGTTTCACTTTTAACCCAGTTTCAATTCTGAAACATTTTCAACCATCACCATTCCAAATATTACATCTTCAAAATTCAAAACTTGCTTTTTTTCTGAATTTCTGCTTTATATACTTTGAACCATTTAATGAACTACACAATCAATATTTCATATTTTTAAAATATTTCTTGCTTTCATTTTAGAGAACACTTTTTGCCCTTCCAATAAAGATTTAAGAATAAGTGATTTTTTAAAAATTTACAATATTTATGTTTATTTATTATTCATTCTATCTTGGACACATTTTGTTTTACAACTTCCTTTTTTTATGTGTGTTTTTAACTTATTTATATCCATGAGGTTTTAAGATTCTTATTAATATTTTATATTTTAATTTCCTTTGTAATGAGACCATTTTTATTGATATTTTTGTTGTTATATTTTTCGGTATTATTTTCCTCCATGTATTTTTGAATTTGGTTTTGCAGGCTAAATTTGAGTTCAATTACTTTTTCCTATTGCATCTCTAACAGTTTTTCATTTTCCAACCAGCATCCCAACTCCCAACTCAGTACCTGGTCTTATGTTTGGAGTTTGGGACTCTGTCATATTTGATTTGGCAAATATAACAGATCAGGAAACAACCAGGTGGGTGGCTTTGTTCAGCTGCTGTATGAGACCCTGTCTCTCCTTCTCTAAACCTGGGTTTCATTTAGTCTGGAGTTTTTAGGCATTTTTTTAGCCTCTTTTTATAGCTCCTGTTTGAAAGCAAGGAGCTTGACACCTGACCTATGTGTCCTTTGGAGATATTTTATTCTTTGTTTCTTATATAAGACAAACTCCTAACTCCTTTATTACTGGACCCAAAAACCCTCAAGTCTAGCACCTCAAGCACAGCTTTGATTTTTTTCCCAATTCTTGGTGCTTAGAGATGTTTCTATTCAATTTGATTCTCTATATGTCATATATATTATATATAATTAGCAGAAGCAAGGAAACTCAAGTGTTAATTTAACAAGCTTAATACATGGAAATATTCATAGTTTTCCTTTCTCCTTGGTGAAGGGGAAATGAAATAGTGAATAAAAGAGTCAATGTATTATGTAACTATAACAATTATGTGAAAAAATAGTGTGATGGTTAGGTATGAGGACTGAAAAAGTCTGAGGAATGGACATGTGGCCCTTGGCAGAATAGAGTTTTAGAATAACAGTTCTTTGTTTCTATATTTAATGCCTTCTTTAACAAGTTTTTATTATTCACTAGGACTGAATAACCTGTCATACAATGCATAAAAGCCATTCATAAAAGAAATACTCTAAGCAGAACATAATGACAGATTTTCAGTAAACAAGAACAGGTTAAGGAGATTGAATGAAAACTAAAAGCTAAATCCCATACGCATTCTGACAAGAGTAGATAAATCTTTAGTCCTCAAAACACCCTACTCCTGTGCTTTTAAAACTCTAAACTATTACAAAATACCATTAGTACTGGAGACACTCATTATCTACATAACAATAGCTTCAAGAAAGCTTACATTTGCAAGTGCCTGCATTTTCAAAATTGTGAATATTAGAATCTGTAATGGGTTTCCCACCACTTATTTCACAATAATAGAGAATTTCAGAAAGTTAGGTGGCTTTGAGGTATTTAGTTTATGTGAATATATATAAAAATCTATTTGTTACTTAAAACATTCACTCAAAATTAGAGAGTCAAAATTCTAAATTAAACATTTACAAAAGAAATTCACTAATGGGACTTTTAAAAAGACCTTGGGGATTATAAAGGATATGCATTGTGGGGTTCTAGACTCTCTGGCCAAAATCCTCATCTCTTCATATTTTGCTAGCAAATTACAACTCAATGAGATTTATGAAGAAATAATATTTAAGGGAAATAAAAAATGTTACTGTTTGATGCCTCAGTTCAAAATTTGTTCCAATTATTCTATTCTATCCACCTCACCTTCACGTCCTTAAATTGGTGGAGTTACTCGTTAGCTAAATTATAATTTTAGAAAGGGCAAACTTCTCCTGGACTAATCATAGATTGCTGGGTTGTAATGTATGAAATATTTTAATAAGTGAGAAAAAAAATGAGAAAGTGGATGTTCTTTCTTGTGTTTATTTTGCACAATATTATATGTTATTTATTTTTGAAAAGCTGTGCCACCCTAAATGTAAACTTAACATAACATTTTTAAAATAAAATGAAACATTTGTAAAATACATGTTTTAGCATTTTATGCCCTTGCTTCACATGATCTAAAGAGATTTTTAAAAAAATAATCTCATAGGTGTAGCTATATTTATTAGCTCAAAATTAAATTTCACAAATCTTTATTGGAGCTATAGTGCAAGAAATTGCATTTAGCACATAAACTCGTTTCCTCTCCATCCTAAAATTTAATTAAAATGGTAATAAAGGAATAGAAAAAATATAAACCAATAAAAGCAGAGTCAGAATGAGGTCAGCAGTGGACAAAGAATTTCCAGATTTGAGAAAGATGAAATATTATATTATTTTGTTGGCAAATGGAAACAGAGAAAACCAAAGCTGTGAATGAGGAAGCCAATCTCCTTTGGTAAGCTTTGGACTATGAAACTGAGGAACAGTGGAGAAAGGGAGGAAGGAAAGGCAAAATAAAGGAGAATTAAGGCTGAAAATTGATAGATGAATAGAAGGTCCTTTTATGAATCTCCACCTCCATTCACAGTGCAGGCAGCCTAGAGGGTACACTTAAGGGCAAGGAAAATCAGTAGTCTCTGTCTTCCAGAACTGCTATGACAAATAACACACCAGGATAGGTATAATCAACAAGGTTTTTGGTTTTTATGCCTCATGGTTTAGGAGGTACCAGACCATAATCAAAGCGTCAGTCGGGCCATGCTTTCTCCCTGAAGTCTGTCACATTCTGGTGCTGGCTTGCCACAATCCTTGGGATTCCTTGGTTTGCATCTCTGCCTCCTCCCTCATGGCCATCTCTCTCTCCTTGTGACTGCTCTTCCAAGATCTGGTTCCTGAACTTCAATGATACAGATTAGGGCACATTGTGTTTTGATTTGTCAATACCTAAATAGGATCTTATAAGACCCTATGCACAGATAAGTTCACAACCTAACTGATAATACATCTTCAAAGGGTCTTATTTTCAAATATATTCATACCCATAGGAACTCATATTAAGATTAAGAGTATATCTTTCATTTGAGTACATAATTCAATTTACCACATGAATGCTTTTATTAAAAAAAAAAAAAAAAAAAAAAAAGGAGTATTAAGAGTGTCTGAAAAGTTTGGTGGATGTTGACCGTCCAGAAGAAAGCCCTTCTTGCCATGCTGCTGGGATCCCATGAGGATGACAAGTAAACATTGTACCCTCTTGATAAAAGGAAATACATCAGTAAAAACAGTTTCTTGTATTCTAATTTTTTTAAAAATTAGTTTGTCAAGTATCAGGAGCCAGTGCATAAAAACTACTGGCTTGTATAAAATGATCCTTATTTATCAGCATAAATAAAACAAACTAAAAGAAGCATCATAACTCACTTATGACTAAATACATATTCAAAAAGACCATTGGATATCATTTAAAAACAATATTAATTGTAATCTTCAAAAAGTGGAATGGATATGACATGTTCAAAGAAAATAAAAAATAAAAGAAACAACCCTTCTAGTAATATACATGTCCTTAGATTTTCCCTTTCAGCCCCTGTCATACCCATATAATACCTCTGCTAATCACAAACAGCATGATGTACTCTCACCATTTCCATTCGTTTCCAGAGATTTACAAAAAACATTTTAACCAATCCTGCACATATTAACCATCAGCTTTCCATTCTATCCTCATTCTGTTTTCTGGTGATCTATATTCTAATTATTAACTCCATGAGTTTATATCATATATTTAATTCATAATAGCACAATCATACAGTATTTGTCCTTTTGTGTCTGGCTTGTTTCACTCAATATAATGTCCTCCAGGCTCATCCATGTTGTCATATGCTTCACAACTTCATTTCTTCTTACTTCTGCAAAACATTCCTTCGCGTGCATACACTACAATTTGTTTATCCATTCATCAGTTGATGTATTCCTGGGTTGTTTCCAACTTTTGGCAATTGTGAATAACGCTGCTATGAACATCAGTGTGCAGATATCTATTGTGTCTGTGCTCTCAGATTTTCTGAGTATATACCTAGTAATGGTATTGCTAGGTCACATAGTAAGTATGTATTCAACTTCTTTAGGAACTGCCAAACAGTCTGTCACAGTGGCTATACCATTCTACATTCCCAGCAACAGTGAATAAGTTTTCCTATCTTTCCATATCCTCTCCAACATTTACAGTTTTCTGACATTTTAATAGCAGCCAGTCTAATAGGTGTGAAATGATCTCATTGTAGTTTTGATTTGCATTTCCCTAATCATTAGTGATGTTGAACATTTTTTCATGTGTTTCTTTGCCATTTGTATTTCTTCTTTGGACAATTGTCTTGTCAAATCTTAATTGGGTAGTTTGTCTTTTTATTGTTGAGTTGTATGATTTCTTTGTATATCATGGATAGTAACCCTTATCGGGTATGTCATTGCCAAATATTTTCTCCCATTGAGTTGACTGCCTTTTCACCCTTTTGACAAAGCCCTTTGAGGTGCAAAAGTGTTTAATTTTGAGAAGGTCTCATTTATCTATTTTTTTTTTTCTTTTTGTGCTTGTACTTTGGGTGTAAGATTTAAGAAATGACTGCCTACCACAAGATCTTGAAAATATTTTCCTGCATTTTCTTCTAGGAGTTTTATGATTGTTGCTTTTATATTTAGGTCCTTGTTCCATTTTCAGTTACTTTTTGTATGAGGTGTGAGATAAGAGTCCTCTTTCTTTCTTTTGGATATGGCTATCCAGTTCTCCCAGCACCATTTTTTGAATAGGCTATTCTGGCCCAGGTGGGTGGTCTTAACAGTTTGTAAAAAATCACCTGACTGTAGATGTGAGAGTCTATTTTTGAGTTCTCAATTCAGTTCCTTTGGTCAATCTGTTTGTCTTTATGCAAATACCATGCTGTTTTTACCACTGTAGCTAAGTAACATGCTTTAAAGCCTGGAAGTCAGGAATCTTCCAACTTTGCTCTTTTTTTTTCGGACTGTGTAACAGTGACCTTATGTAAAATAAGAATATGAGTGATATTTTATATATAAGACTGTTTTTACAAAATATAAATATAAATAGAGAAGGAAACAGAATAGCAGCTCTGTATGACAGGGGAAGCATAAAGAGATTGAGAGGTGATTAGTTTTATTATTATTATTATTATTACTGGAATAATGAAAATGTTCTAAAAATAACTGAAGTGATAATTTCACAACTGTGTGATTATAATGAATACCATTGAGTGTACACTTTGGATGGATTTATGCTTTATTAATATGTATGAATAACAATGATTTGTAAAAGTAAATAAAATAAATAAAAGAAGCAATAACCCTAGAAAAGTAATAAACATTTGCTTAATTAAAATAATAACAATGTATATTGAATAAATGGTTTGCAAGAGAAAGTAATGGAAATAGCCCAAAATATAGAGGAGAAAGATAGAGATGGATGATATGAGAGGAATTATAAGAAGGAAAGAGGATAAAGTAAAGGACAATAGGCTGTCTGCTATCCCACTAATAGATTTTTCAACAATGGAGAATAGAGTAAATGAAAGGAAAAGTTATTGAAAGAAATGATAGAAGTAATTTTACTAGAGGAAAATAGTTCCAAATTTTCTAATCAAAAACAGCTGTCAAGAACAAAGCAAGAATAAAGCAGACACATATCTGTAAATATTATTGAGCACTGTTTTTACAATAAATTTTTTTAAAAAATCTAAAACTTCCCAGAGATTAAATAAAATAAAATATAAAACACAATTCAAAAAGTCATATTAAAGGAAAAAGGACCAAATTGGTAGCAAATCCTTTATTAACAAAGTGTAATTAGAAGGCGGTAGATCAAAGCCTTTGAAGTTTTTCTTTTACTATTTTTAATTTTATAATTTTTATATATAAGGAAATTGCTATTCCAGTTTTTTATTTTCAATTAAGAGCTTTATTGAGATATAAGTCATATACCATAAAATTTACCATTTAGTATATGCAGTTCAATGGTGTTTAGTATGAATATTCACAAAATTGTGTAACCATCACCACAATCTATTTATAGAACATTTTTATCACCTCAAAAGGAAACATCACAAACATTAGCAGTCACTTGCCACAACCACCTCTAATCCTAGGCAACCACTAATCTCTTTTATGTCTGTTTGTATGCCTATTCTGGCCATTTCATAAAAATTTGATTATGCAATAGGTGGCCAGTTGTGACTGACTTCTTCTACTTAGCAAAATGTTTCAAGTTTCATCCATGAAATTGTGTGTATTAATATTCCATTCCTGGGAAGCGGCTGTGGCTGAATCAGTACGGCTCCCGTTTACCATGTGGGGGGCCCCGGGTTCGGTTCCCGGGGCCTCCTGGTGAGGGAAGGCCCGCCCGCACGGCGTGGTTGGCTGACCCGGCAAGCACAAGCAGCAAGGGGGGGATAAATGAATAAATAAATAAAATCTTTAAAAAAAAATATTCCATTCCTTTTTTTGCTAAATAATATTCAATAATATGGATATACATTTTTTGTTTATCCATTCATTGATTGGTGGACATTTAGGCTGAATCTACTTTGGGGCTATTAATAATGATATTCTGAATGTTTGTGAACAAGTATTTTTGTGTGTACATATGTTTTAATTTCTCCTGAAAATATGCCTAAAAATGAACTTCCAATAGCATATGGTAACTCTATAACATTTTGAAGAATTGCAAACTTTTCAAAAGTGGCTATGCCATTTTTCACTCCTACAACATATGAGGGTTCCAATTCTTCCACATCCTTGCTTAGACGTGTCTGCCTTTTATATTGTTGCCATTCTAATTAGTGTGACGTGGTTTCTCATTGTGGTTTTGATTTGCATAACCCTAATGACTAATGATGTTGAACATCGTTTCATGTGCTAATTGGTCATTTCTGTATTTTCTTCGGAAAATATGTATTCACATCCTTTCCCCTATTTTAAAAATTGACTTTTTTTATTATTGAGTTTTAAGAGTTTGTTTTATATATTCTAGATACAATCACTGATCAGATATAGGTTTTACAAATATTTTCTCTTATCCTGTGTGTTGTCTTTTCCCTTTCTTGCTGATATCCTTTGAAGCACAAAGATTTATATTTAGATGAAGTCCAATTTAATTTTTTTTCTTTTGTCTCTTATGGTTTTGGTGTCAATTCTAAGAAACCACTGTCTAGCCCAAAGTCACAGATATACTTTTGATGTCATATCTAAGAAACAACTGTCTAACCCAAGGTCAAAGAGATTTACTCCTATGTTTTGTTCTATGAATTTTGTAGTTTTAGCTTTGCCATCTAATTTTATGATTTTTTTTAGTTTACATGTGTGCATGGTGTGAGGAGGGGTCCACATCCTTCTTTTGAATTTGAAGATTTCTCAGTACTATTTGTTAAAAAGCCTAGCTTTTCCTCATTGAATTTTCTTGGCACCTTCATTGAAAATCAATTGAATATAGGTATAAAGGTTTACATTTAGAGACTCTAAATATAGATCTATTTCATTGATCTGTATGACTGTTCTCAAGCCAGTTGCACACTATCTTGGATATTGCCATTTTGTCGTAAGATTTGAAGTTGGGAAGTGTAGTTTTTCAACTTTGTTCTTTTTTTATTCCAAGGTTGTTTTGACTATTCTGCATGCTTGCTACTTCTATATAAATTTTAAGATCAGCTTGTCAATTTCTGCAAAAAAGGTGCTAAGGATAATCAATAGTAAGTCTTTTGATACATGAACAGAAGATGCTTTTGCATTTAATTAGCTCTATTTTAATCTTTCAGCAAGGCTTTTCAGTTTTCAATGTACAATTTGTTAAAGTTTTTTCCAAGTATTTTATTCTTTTATCTGCTATTGTAACAGATTGTTTTCTTACCTTCCTTTTCAGATTGTTTATTTTTAGTGTGTAGAAATATAATTCATTTTGTGTATTGATTTTGTATCCTCCTTCTTGCTGAACTTATTAGTTCTTAACATATTTAATAGATTTTTTTAGGATTCTCTATATGCAAGACCATGTTGTCTGTAAATAGAAATGGTTTTAGTTTTACTTCTTCCCTGACAATATCCATACCTTTTATTTATTTTCCGTTCCTATTTTTTTTTCCTGGCTAGAACTTCTACTGCAATGTTAAACAGAATTGGTGTGAATGAACAACTTTAACTTGTTCATCTTAGAGGGAAAGCATTCAGTCTTTCAGCATTTATTTTAATTTTTGCTGTGGGTATTTTTCTACATGTCCTTTATCAGATTGAGGAAGTTCCCTTCTATTCCTAGGATGTTGAGGGTTTTTATCATGAAATGGTGTTAGATTTTCATCAAATGCTTTTTTCTGTGTTTATTAAGTTTATCATGTGGTTTTTGCTGTTCATTCTACTAATTTTTTTTATCATTGATTTGTTTTCATAATTAATCCAACCTTGCATTCCTGGGAAAATTTCCAATTGGTCATGGAACACAAGCCTTTTTATATGTTGTTGGATTTGCTCTGCTAACATTTCATTGAAGATTATTGATATTCAATTTTGAGGGCAAAATAAAGTCATCTAATGAATACAAAGATTCAGAAATATTCATTTTAGGCATCTTTATTAGAAAAGGCCATATTATGTACAGAAAACTAAAGAAAAGAAAGTTTTAACTATTAGGGGACCTTCCATAAATACAGCTGGAAAATATCATTTTAAATGTACAGCTTACCTAGAAAGCAATTGTTCCTAATATAGTATAAAGTAACAACCTCTGAGAAGAATTTCTTTGAAAAACTATTGGAACAGAAGCCTAGCAATAGAAGAAGAGTTTCCTGGAAGATATTATAAGTTTGGTAAAGAAGACATATTACTTTTCTCTCAACAAGTAAAACAAAGGCAATATAAAATTCCACTAAAAATATATAAATATTTTTAATTACAAAACGTTTATATTGCCACTAATCAGCAAGTTAATGGCATAAGAAAAGAGAAGTCATTGAATAATAATACTGAGTACTGTCTCCTTTGAATGACATTGGAACTATAAATAAGGAAACACAATCAAAACATACAATTTGGCTATGAGATGAACAGTTACATTGTCATAAGAATACAGATGCAATTTCTGGATTTCCAACATTTAGAATTAACCTGTAGAGTAGGGGATTGAATTATGATTATATAACAGGATACAAATGTTATTTACTCTGATGAGATATTAAAGGTTAAGAAAGGTGGAATCATAGGATATATAGGGTTATTGATATCCCTATATTACATTGTGGTGAAATTAAATATTCTGATAAATGTTTACACATGAAGTAAATGTGGTGACTTAAGTTATATAAATTCCTCTTTCACATATGCCTTAATTAAAGCAGATATGGTTAAAGATCTGCCTCAGGGGAATAATATTAATAGGGAAAACTTGGTGCACTGAGAACTTTTGCTATTAAGTCCTCATGTAAGTGTGTAAGTGTACACATATAACCCATAATCATGGGAGATTTACAATCTACTTAGAGTTTCTATATGAATTCTAAAACAAATCTTATATCTATGGACTGGTGAAGTTCTCTTATCCCAAAGCTTTCTTCTTTGAATATATTTCATAAATGTGGAAACAATATCCTAACTAACATAGAAGTAATATAAGAATACAGAGAATGCAAATGTTACTCTTAGTTTCAATGACCTCTAAAGCTTCATGTTATAAAATGGTAGTTTCTGGTTAGATCAGAAGACAAGAGAAGCCTTACTTCTGATGGAAATAACTTTAGCAAGAGGTTGAAGATGAAAAATAAAATATAACAAACAGCAACAATAAAATTTGTTTTGAAGGAGTGGACAAATCTAGCTTTGCCAGAGGAAAGGGTATATGTTGTAGAGTCACCAAGAGGAAGGTTGGAAAAGTATGAGTATCCATCTCATGAATGGAACACCAGGTCATCAAGAGCCCTTAAAAATATTTAGCAAATTTTCAAATTACCTACCTGTGCCAACAAAAATTAATCTATAGACCAGAAGTGTTGGTTTTTATTGTACAAATACACATAACTGTATAAATGAGGCCATCTCCATATCCAAAAAGTGAGATGAATAATAATTTTGATGATGCAGTTCAAATAAATGATTATTCTCAAATGCAGCACATCTTTAAAGGACTATCCAAAAATAAGCAAATGACTTTTTATAAAATGTTGAAATATTTTAAAAATAATTTTCCTTTTTTAAATGCTTTTATGTAGGGTTGTGGTTGCAAAAACAGCAAGCATGTGAGGTACTAGAACAATTACTAAGATCAGAAGCCAGAATCTAAAGATTGGTGGTTGTTGTAAGGAAATTATCTGTATCATGGACTCAAGTAGTTATGTTAGGTAATCTACAACTTGTGTAATTTCATCAAAATAAAATGCTACATTGATATATCCATGAGATAAAGTTTTCAAATTTATCACTTTTTCGCCACTGTTTTTTTCAGGTGATCAATTTACTCAAATATCTACTTAATTAAATGTCCTTGCAAAATTCTTCTTGTAATGGTTTGTTTAAAACATTATTTACTCTAGACAGTCAAGAAAGATGTTGGAGAAGGGCCACATTTGTGGAACACGTTTCATTGTGCTAGAAAAATCAGACAGAGAGAGAAATTTCATTTAAACTTATTACAAAGTCTAAAGAATATATTTCAAATCATTCTATCTAGACCAAATAGAAAGAGGATGTCATTCATACTTTTTTCCTAGCCGGGACATTGATTGACCAATGACACATAGACATAAAGTCATGATTTGAGGGATGAAAGCTAATCATAAGTTCACCAATGTTACTGAACTGCTTAGGCTAAATATCACCAAGCAGTGAAGGCAGGATTGTCAACTCCATCAGACTTACTGTAATGAATCATTGGAAGGGAGAGAAAATTTACCTTACTGGCACATGTACTTTTCCTGGTTTTGCATTTTCCTGTCACACACTTGTCATCACCTCCTAAAGTACACTTGCCAAATATCTAAAATACTGACACGGTTTTTGTCTTAGATTTGCCCTTCACCAAGAAATGCACAAAAGAACAATGGGGGAACAGGTTATGCCCTTAAAACTCATCCTTACTATCTGACTTTTAATCCACAATTATAGAATGCTATTGAAAGATTCTTTGAGTTGCTAGTTAGTGTGAAATGGGGATGTGGTCTTCAAAATTTTATATGATATAGTTTGAGTAGCATAAGAAAGTAACATCATTACAATTATACAGTTGGTCAGAAAATTTTCTGTTCAGTGTGCACATCTCTCTCTAAAAAGCTTAGTCCCCTACCTGTTACCTAAATATTTGTATTATTTAACCTTGTCCTCCCCAAGTCAGCTTATTCTTCTGGAGAATTCATCTGACATAGATAGTACCATTCTTTAGACATACAGAAACAATTAGAGTCTCTCTTTTTAGAATTTAAACTAAGAGAGTCAGAAATAAGGATTTGAACAACTGGGCATTATGATTTGTGGGGCATTTTAGGTATGGATCACTTTCTCTGTTTATATCCCTATAGATAATTTAATTCCAGCCTCTCCTGAATTGAGATTGCTCTAACTTGTCTCTAATATGGTGAATACTTATAACAGTGTCTGAGCAGATTCCAATAAAATTCTCTTCCTTACAGTTAAAAATACTTGGTAAAATAGTATGCAAATAAAAACAAAACAAACAAAAGCCCTAAAACAAAACAAAAATAAAACTAGAGAGTGATCATAATATTAATGCAACCGGAATATTCTATGTCATATTTTGGGTTGCAAATAACATGTCCCTGGCAGTTTTCCAAATGCAGAAAGGCTCCACCAGTGTAAGCATAAACAATCCTAAATTCCAGTTTATCTACGAAGTGTCTAACTTCTTATCCTTTATGCTGGAAACCTCCAAGTACTGACAGGTATCATCAATGTTAGAAGAGTCCATTTTTGTCCTATTCTAGTGTGTCATTTATAGAAGAACTTTGTTGCAAGAGTAGCTGATCTCAGTATGTTATATATGGAATATAGATGCAGAAGTGAAGTCCCCTGCTTTTTTATTGGCCACGAATTTTCAGGTGGCATCTTACCTCAGAGGTAGTAATTAATCCATAAGACGTTGACCTTTTCTCTAGTGTTGTGCTTAAGTCAGGAGATCTTCAAGTCAAACTGGTCAGGGCCCTCCAGTTTAAAGATCTTTTCAAGTCTTTGCCTGTCCTTTTCTACAGTCTGGCATTGGCAGAGAATTGTGCCACAGTGAAGCTAGGTAACTCTTTGAGATACTCCTGGTGAGATTACATAAAGATATGATAGCCAGGGAGTCTCTATAATAAAATCACAGAGCTTTAGCAGCAATAGTAACATTTATAAGGTTAAGCTCTAACAAAAGGTCAAATCCAGTGGGTGGTGTCTGAGGCTAGCATTTTCTGCTGCTTTGCTTGCCACCAGTACAGACTCAGTGAAGCCCTTCTTGGCTGCAGAGTGTTTTGAATATTTAAGTTTTACATAGTGTTTTTAAACCATATATATATATACGAATTAAGATTCTTGCAAAGATAACAAGCTTGGGAGCATGAACAATAAAATAACCCAGAAACAGTACCAGAATTTAATTATGGCAGAGCACATTGAGTGACTAGTCACTAACTTGGTGTGAGTAATGGACAAAATCCAGGGAAAAATTGACAAAACCATTATGAACAGAGAGATGAAAGTGATTCTCACTAAAGAGCATTCCCAAAGCCACATATGGAAAAATATGAGAATGCCTAAATGATCATGAGCAGTTTGAAAGAACCTGTAGTGAGTAAAAGCCCTCAAAAGGGCAGTATAGGGTTGGTATTAAGAACACACAACCTATAAAAGTATATAGTCCATAATGTAAACCATAATGTGAACCATTGACCATGGTTATTAGCAATGCTTCAAAATTTGTGCATCAATTGTAACAAATGTACCACCTCCATGTAAAATGTCATTAATAGTGGAGAGTGGAAAGGGGGAGGGCTTTGGGTATATGGGAATCCCCTATATTCTCTACATAACTTTCCTGTAACCTAAAGCTTCTTTGAAGATAAAATGAAAATAAATAAGACACTGGGGGAATATTCAGAAGAAAATGTCACTGTAAATACAAGACAACAGATCTTACAGTGATGAAAGACACAATGTCTAAAAAATTATTTTTATTTCAAATTTTTAAAATTATTTTTGTATTTCATTTGTTATTTTTAAAACTATTATTTCATTTTCTTATTTATTTTATTTGGTTATTTTGTTGGCTTCACTTTTGGAGAGATTTTAGATCACAGAAGGGTCACAACTATAGCCAGGGAGGATCACTGGTGAGCAGTGTCTGTGATTGGGGGGATGCATGCCTCTAAGACATATATGAATATGAATATGTTCAAGTGTTCATGGGGCACTGCCTCAGTGGGTGGAGACCCATACAATAACCAAAAGACTATTGAATTACCATCCTGTTATATTCTCTAATAGGATGGCAAGAATTGCCTGAGTACAAGGGCAGTGCCTAGTGAAAGAAGACAGACCATTACACCAGACCCTTGATATTGATAATTGTACTTATGAATGTTTTCTTGTGAAATTGAAACTTATCTTAGTATTATATATTGCCTAAGAGTTACCTTCTGAAAGCTTTCTTGTTGTTCAAATGTGGCCTGTCTTTAAGCCAAATTCAGCATATAAATGTACCACTTTCCTCCTGGCATGGGACATAACTTCTAGGGATGAGCCTCCCTGGCACCAAGGGATTACTACCAAAAGCCAACTAGCAATGCACCTGGAAAAAGACTTTGATCAAAAGGGGGAACTGGTAAATACAAATGAGTTTTTATGGCTAAGGGATTTCAAAGTGAGTCAAGAGGTCATTCCAGAGGTTACACTTATGCAGCTTTCGTCAGGATCTCATTGACTGCAACAGTAAACAATGCCTCAAACAGTGGGGATCCTAAGGGCTCTATAGATATCCAGACACTAAAAGAGGGCAGACAAGCTCAAGAATTTGGGACCCTGTCAGTGGGCCTTACTTTGGAATTTATACTCCCCAGTGTAACAGAGTTAGACTCATATATAGTTTTCCTATACAAGACTCTTCAGCCCATTATATTTGAACCTATAATTAGTTCTATACTTGTTAAATATATGTTGCGGAGACTTAAATCTTTGGTCTGTCCATGTGCCAGGGTCTGCTAAGAGCCCTGAATCTTAGCAGAGTTGTAACACCTGTTCTCCAGTTCATTGAACTCACACAATTAACTTCTAACAAGGAGATAATAATGGATAACTCTCATTCCAAGGGATAGGATGTCTGCAACTGCAAGCAACATAGTTCCATCCATCTGTCCCATGGGATCTAAGCTCCCTCTCAATTAGAAACAGATTGGGCATCACCATCCCAAAATCCTCAAGATTGGGGAATGAACCGAAGACTAAAGTAGACATTATTATTTTATTATAATTATTATTCTAGTAATGGAAAAACTTTTATCGTTGATATAAAATGTTATATCATTTATATAAAATATATCAGATGTTGCCACCAGAACATCTGAGGGGAGGGAGAGGGAAGGATAGGTGTAAAATGGGGGAATTTTGGGGACATGGGAATTGTCCTTCATGACATTGCAATGACGGATACAGGCCATTATATATTTTGTCATAACCTTTAAGATTGTGTGAGACAGAGTGTAAACTGTGTAAACTATAATGTAAACTATCATCCATGGTTATTAACAATGCTTCAGTATGTGTTCATCAATTGTAACAAATGTACCACATATTGTTAATGTGGGAACATGGGAAGGGGAGGGAGTGGGGCATATGGGAATCCCCTATATTTTTTTTACATAATTTATGAAATCTAAAGCTTCTTTAAAAATTAAAAAAAAAATGATAAAAAAAACAAAAATAAACAAAACACACACACAGAGCAAGGGAAAGGAGAACACAGCCCTAAGCCAAGAAAACAAACTCCCTCTGAGAAGGAAGTCTGGAGCTGAAAAGTCTATAACACTTCTATTATTACTTTGTGTAACTCTGGGGATACCTGGGCAGTGTTCTGTGGATTGTCCTTGGTGTTAGGCTAAGGCCAAGAACAAATAAAGCTGTTCTGAGATTACTGCTTGTCTTTAATTTTTTACTTTGCTCTCATACTGGAGAAGCCTTACCTATTATAGGTGATCTACATTTAATTTGATTGCCAGTTATAAAATAAGAATAGTGATATTAGAGAGTGATAATTTTGATAATTAAATTCATTGCCCATTTAAACACTAGGAAAGACATGGAAAAATAAGCCATTCTGTTTTGTTAAATCAAAGGCAAGTGACAAAAAGGAATCTAGAAAAAAAATTCAAAATGCTGATTTTTCAGAACAAATATTTTTAAATAAAAATATTTCATATTTTTAAATAAAAATGAATTTGGTTTTATTAATTGGGGGCATGCTTTTGAATGTGATAAAAATTAGACAAATCCGTTTATTAAATCCTTTTCCTGCCCATAATATAGTAAAATGGATGCTGACAGGAAGCTATGTGACTAACTTAATTCTATTTTAAAAAACTAGTAAGATGGTTCCAATTTACCTAAAGATAAGATAAACAAGCCCCTTGTGGAATGATGTGAATGGCTTTCTATTAACAAGAAAAGTTTCAGATGAATTGGAGGCAAAGCATCATGATTTTGCTGATTTGATTATTACCACATGATTGTGTGATCAAAGAAATAAAATGTGAACAGCACTCTTAAATATACTGGTTTCATTTAGAAAAAAAGAGATGATAACAAAATAAAGAATATTTATCACTGGCAGCTGGTGATTAATATTTGATTTACCATGTACCTTGCATTTCAATTTCTTCCATTACTTACACTTATTGGCTATCTTCTTTCTGTCATCACTTCATCTCCTCACCATTGCTGAGAAATATGTGACTATGATAACCCGCATTATATTCCAAAAATGCTGTGGACAATTTAACTGAGAGCAATATTCAATAATGCACTAATGCTGACAAAGATTTTAGTAAGAAAAATTTCACTTGGGAATAATTCTCTCACCTATCAAAGTCAACATACTGAAATAAAGGCAGCAACACTGCAATTATTAAGATGAGCCCAAATCCTTGCTCAGGGTCCCCTAGAGGTAAAGGTGGGAGTATTTCAAGGGCATTTTAGAGTGTTTCAATTTACTTATGACAGGCAAGTCATAGTTAAGAAACCAGTCATATATACCTGAAACATGTGGAAGACAGATGAGCCACTTCACAAGGCATCTCAGATCATGGTTTATTATGTTCTTATTTTTATTATGTAAGCGAAGCATCACAATTTAATGATCACCAGCCTACACATTTCAGCACATTCACCACCATAAATACCATCCATCACATTTGATATTCTGCTAGCCTGTTCTAGAATTATTAAAAATGTATCAAACATAATTACAGGAATCATTAAGATTTATATGAGGAGGCTTTTCAACATTGCCTAACTTCCTTTTGGTCCTGATTTCATACTGTTATTTAACAAGGGAACCACTCTATGATTGATTTTTCAATTGCACCAACAACAAAAGAATAATTATAACATATTTGGACAGGTAAATATTAATGTGCTTACACTTAACATTATATTTATTGAAATACTGTTTATAATCATATAAATGTGTGACGTTAAAGGACTGAGGTAAACATGGGCTTCAGTTTGTCACCTTTTGCCAGCCCTCCTCTCTATGATCTCGTGTTCTGGGAGAAAAATTCTCAGACTATTAACCTCAAATATTTTGCTTTTGAAACCCAGTAAAAAATGATCAGCTAGGTTTTTCTCTCTGATGCAGATATATGCTTAATAAATGCCCACTATGTTTTTTTCACTTTTTTTTATTTAAAATTTTACTTCTTAAAGATACTTTTAAATTAAAGTACTAATATTTTACTCATGAATTATAATATCTGTGGATTGGTATGGGAGAAGGTATTTTTCTACAAGTATTACAAATGAAAAATGTATAATGGTAGGATATGGCTTTATGAAATTAACAAATATTTTAAATCAACCATCTGAAAGTTACTATATCATACATTGGGCACTTTCAATTCAATCCAATAAAAATTACTGTGCCTCTTATATCCCAGGCATTGTGTTAACTAGTAGCAAATGGTGACTAATAGCTAAGGTCTCCATTCAAAATTTGGCAGTCTTATGGGGGGTATAAAAATTTGAGAAAATAATGAAAACACAGTATTTTAGCTCTAATAAAAGAGGATTGCGTAACTTTGCTTAAGTGAGTAAAAGGCAGTACCTGGATATTGAGGTTGGGTGTGGTTAAAAGAGCTCTTATCTATAAGGTACTTGAAAATTCTCACTCCCATACCCACCGAAATGAAATGTCTTTTTATATGTATGACTTTTAAAGTGGTTTATCCTGTATGTCTTCAATAAAGCTGAGAATTTTATTTTTTGTGCCTAAAATAATGAACTAATATCATCTACAAATTGGAGTAAATCAAATATAATTTCAGAATATTTTATAAATATGTAGAACACATTTTGAGAATATATTTAAAATAACTGACCTAAGCTATGTTCTTGAGAAACAAATATTTCTTATTTTTTATGAAACAAGCTCCGATACAATGGGATTTAACACATTAGAGCAAACTAAGCATAGTTAGATATGAAATGGCTTAATGATGATATTGTACTTTTACCAGGCACAACTTGACTTAAAAAGTGAAAAAAAGAAGAGGTTGCTAGAAACCCATTCTAAATATACGATTTATATAGAAATGGAAGAATAAATCTGTTTTCTGTAGATGACATACTAGAGTTAGCTATAAATTCTAATGGAAACTGCCTATCTTAGTAAATTGACAGACTAAACTAATGATCTAGCATATGGAAAGGAAAAGTGATCAAATAGTATTCAAATTTCAATAAAAACACAATAGATAAAGCCCTTTAAAATATATCAAATATAAGGGGAAATCAGAAAGGCTATTGATGTCTATCTTGTGGTGTTTCAACTACAGAGACAGTTCTTAGCCATTAAAGAAAATAAAATAAAAGAGAAGTGGGTGAAATTTGTTGCTAACGCATTTGACTACCAACTATTCCATATTTGCCACATAAAACATGTTTCTGGAATAAGCTCACCAAATACAATGATTTTTATCTGAGGCTGTATTCTGTGTTCCTGGGATTATCTAGGGCCGATTGATGGCAGCAAAGTCTAAAATTACCGTTATCCACAAGCTGGAATTGCTGCTACAAATTCTGAGAGCCTTCAGCTTCTCATAATTTTGCTTTCTTAAACTTTTGATTCTTTATGCTGCCATAACCCAAAATTTCACTCTGGCTGTGGTAATGTTCCTTTTCTGATTTTCAATGAAATGAAAAAAGTCCCAATAACTTGTTTTTATACCTCAATTTTCATGGCATACAATAACCACGAAAAAAAAACCAAAAATACAGAAAGAAAAATAAGGCCACCTGTTAATGCATGAAGAAGAAAGAGAAAATTTTTAAAAATATATGTAGATATAGATAGGGTTATAGATATTGCAGATGATTATTCCCTTTGAATAATTTGGACAGGTTACTTACATGTACAAAAATACCCTAGGTGGAAAGCATGTCTCTTATTTCTGCTGTGACTATAAAGTTGTTTTATATGATATTGTGATGGTATCTTGATTGCTTTATATGGTGACATAACAGACTATTTTGTTTGTGAACAAAGACTTAGAGAAGTGATAACCAATCTGAGGCTTCCACTTCCCATCCCATCCTAAAATCATCCAAGTGGTATGGGCTGATAAAGTTTGCTTAACTGTTATTGATTTGGAAAAGACATATTTATTCATTCAACAGAAAATTTCAAGTGTCACAATATGTCATCCATTGTGCTACATGAACAAGACAGGCATGCTTCCTTTTCCCATGAAACATAATTTGGTGGAGGAGAAAGATATAAACAACTGAAAACATGCAAATTAAATGTTTATGTATTGTGATGAGTGCTATGAAGGAAACTAAAGAATGGGATAGATAATAACAAAAGGATTCCCTGCTTAGAGAACAGAACCATAAAAAACTCTCCATCGAGCTGAATTGCTGATATGTGAAAAATGTGAAAGCACCATTAAGTGGGAAAGAGGTCTGCTGCATGGCTTAAGACAGAGAGGCATGAGGCAATAATACAACATTCACATCAAAACATGGAGCAAAGCTTCTGGCAGAGTCAGAGCAAAAAATTCTAATTATAACAATTTTAGTTAATATTTGTCAATTGATTATTATTTGGCCAACATTGGATTATGTCCTTTAATTCTCACAATAACCACACGAGGTAGGTTTCATAATTAATCCCCTTCTATTAAAGGGAATACTAAGGATCAGGGAAGTAAAAAACTACCTCAGAGTTACACAACTAGTCTTCAGGGAAGCCAAGCTTTAAATCCAAGCAGAGCTCATATTCTCTCACAGGTAATTTTTACTGATGACCTATTTAATGCTAAGTCCCATGCCAACTCGTTGGAAACATATCACCTTGTTCTTTAGAGCAGCCATCTCCGATAAGCACATTGAAATATTTTTTTTTCAGGTGAGGAAACTAAAACTTAGAGAGGCTAAGTAACATGTTCAAAGTTATTCAGATAATAAGCTGAAAGATGAAGTTAGTTACAGTTTAGGGATTCCTATGCAGACACAAGAAGGAGGGCTGTGTTTTATTTCTTTACCTAAAATATTAGCTTTTCAAATGATAGGGAATATGGAATGTCTATTTTAAGCATATCTATTCCCTTTCAGAATGTTATCCATTTTCATTTTCTTTTTTACTGAAGAATCTTTTCCTTTGTTTCCACATGGTAGAACACGATATATCAGTAAAGAAGTGATCTTTCTAGAACAGAGATTCTCATTTTGAGGTGATTTTTGTCATTAAGAGGATTTTGGCAATATCTGGATACCTTTTTGGTTGTCTCAAATCAGGGTGTCAGTGTGTAGATAGATGCCAAAGATGCTGCTAAATATCCTACAGTATACCCCACATAATAAACAATTTCTAGTCCAAAAATGTCCAGGTAGGAAAACCTTCTGTTAGAGCAAAGGATTTCTCTTTGATTTTATCCACTGGCATTCTTCAAGATGCAATTTCACTTTAAAAATAAATGTTTAAAAACATTTTTCCACTTAAACCTTGAAATAATACATACAATTTAAATAATGCATTACAGGTTATGACTCCAATTTGCATATGGCTAAAACTCAAAATCGTCTAGAAAATATAACATTTAAGTGATATTGTAGGGTAAAATTTAAGAGGTAGTTTTATTCTGGATTTCAAATGCATTAGTGTACATCCACATTAAGAAGAGTGTTTTTTGTTTTATTTTATTTTGTTTTAAATGTGGTCATAGGGCAATCTCCATCAGATTCTCCATGGGGACTTGCTAAACATGCAGATTATTGGTTCCCACCCAAAAAAGAAAAAAGCTCCTGAGATTTATACAGTTTAAAAGCAGCCCAGAGTATTCATATAGATTCTGACAATTAAGAATATCTCATTTAGAGGCAAAAATCAAAACCACAAGAACAAACCATAATCTAACACTTTAATAAGATTGCATTTTTATCTTCTGAAATATCTTAGTAACAACTATTTTTAGTGCACAGTGAGCCATTAAATATACAGTTGCAAACAAGTATAAGTGCTATGATATTAATATGGTGGATTATGAATCAAATAGGGTAAACTAATTTCAGTGGGTGGGTTAAAGGTCAGTTAAAGCCTTTTATTGAGGATTGTAATGTTATCCAATTTATGTTTTGAAAATATTATTCTGATTACTCTGTGGTGATGGACTGCAAATTATTAAGTATAGTAGTGGAGAGACTAGTGAGGAGACCATTGACTAGTCCATCAGAGAACTAATGGTGGCTTGGTGGCAGAATTGGTGGCATTGGAAAAGAGGAAAAGAAAGTGAGCTGAGAGATAAGTGGGAGAGCAGATTTGTAATTTGTAGTTTTGTTAATGGGAAAATAAAAATTATTCTATTTGCTGTTTACTATATTTTCATATAAACTATGTCACATATTTCATATAGAGAAAAGTTTGAAGAAATGGTGAGAGTAGAAAGGGTAGAAAGCGATAATTGCTGAGATCTGTAAAAATTTTAGGAGAAAAGTTTGTCAGATAAAAAGTAGGTCCTTGATTGCCTTTGTTATTACAAATGTATAGGATTCTAATTAATCTGTATATTTTTTAAACAACAGTATTCCGTTGCTAAAGTACTGGATGAAGAAAATTGTTGGCAGCCTTCATTCATAGTTCAGGTTTTACCCACAAAAGTGTAATGAGACATCTGAATGACTTGAAAGTATTGAAAAAGAGTGTTTATAGTATTAGCCCCTGGAATCTAAGCTGTATAACGTGGGAAGTAAAAACAGCAGAAAATAAAGGAAAAACTGCCTTTTGTATATATTTGATTTGGTAATTGCTGAGGCAATTCATTTTCGGTTTCAGAGGATGAGCAAGAGAGTGAGTAGCAGAGTTAGACTGAGGGAGATCATTGGAAGTGAAGTCAAGGAACTAAGGGTAAAAGAAAATGCATCAGCATCCTCCTTTGTTCTGGATTCTCCCATACACCTATGACTCAAGGAGAAGCTGTTATCTTCATAAAATGAAGTTGAATCTTCCAGGGACAGCATTTGATCAAAATTAGATTAATTAGTTCATTTCTCAAATTTTGAGTCTGACCACAATGACAGTTTTCCTAGTGACTTAAAGTATAATTCATATTGCCAATGGCCATTTTCCCCATAGGATTCAGATAATCAAAGCCAAATTTTAGTTATTGAATAAGATACAAAAATAAAACACAGGGAAGCGGCTGTGGCTCAATCAGTAGGGCTCCCGTTTACCATATGGGAGGCCCCGGGTCCGGTCCCCGGGGCCTCCTGGTGAAGGCAAGCCCATCCGCACGGCGTGGTTAGCTGACCCAGCAAGCACAAGCAGCAAGGGGGGTATAAATGAATAAATAAATAAAAATCTTAAAAAAAAAAAAATTAAACACAGCCACAGAAAGAGAAACAATGAGAGATGAAACAATGAAGAGTCTTTTTCTAGTGAATTTCTGTTCTTAGTACAGAATTAATTAGAACCCTTACAATGAATGAATTGAACTTTTAACTTAAATTTGCACCCAAAAGAATCTGAAATACTATATTACTAATTTGATCAAATTTTCTAAGGGACACTGAAATTATATAAGATTTTGACATGAAAATAAAAGAAGCAAATAATCTATAGAATTCTCTTGATGACTGTTTCAGTTGACTTTGCTTACCATTTTCTTATTTAGTCATATTTTGTACATTGGAAGAGAGCTGTGAATCCTCAACTCAGAATTTTCATTATCAGGTATGTTTTTCTGTAATTAATATTAAATCGGGCTCTATTTTATATGGTGTGGGATATGAAGATAATAGCTTAAATAGCATGATGATATTTTGAAATATGTTCATGTGCATGTAGGCTTCTTTAGAGAAAGAAATCAAAGCTGACAGTTCATTTTATGTTTTACTTTTGGTTTAAATTGTCTACTGATTTTCCCTATATGTCTGTAAAGTCTTAATTAGTTACTGCTGATACTCTGACACAAAGGAATTAAGAAACATAAGGGTATAAGTGAGAAATTACAGTACACGTCCTTCCACAATGACCCAATAAAAAGGATCACACATTTCCCTAGTATCTGAAATTATTGTAAAATGTAAAGGGATTAGAGTTTAGGTGAACATTCTTCTTATAATTAGATTATCTATGAAACAACTTAGATATTTGCTAACCCTACAGCAGGATTCATATTTAGTTACACATTTGAATAATTACAGTTGAAAAAATTCACACATGAAAATGCTAGGTGATATTCTTTCCCCCAAGGCAATGCTTTACTTACTAAATAGAAAAAAAAATTTCAAAATAAATTTCCAACATTTCTTTGAGTAATTTTACATAGTATGTATTTCTACTAAATTAAAATTATACACTATTAATAATCTAATGATCTAATATTATATTTAAATATTAATATCATGTCTATGTTTTTCAAAAGGTTATATGTAGGTCACTCAGAATATAATAAGAAAGATCTGTGTAGAAAAGTGATAAATAATCTAGAAAGGTACATTCCGAGAAGACAAAGAGAAGTAAAGCATTGAATAAAGGATGCAATTGATTCAAGCTTACTATATATTTGTTATAAAGTATGACACTATAGATATGGAATTGAATTCTACATTTTGGCTGGATGACTTGGTATCATAATTTCTTTATGGTTACAATTAAAATAATTTTGAATACCATAAAATATAGTAAATTTTATGGTAGTTGAACAGCAGTAATCAGAAAAATCGCACTAGCTCTTAAAGGATGATAGTGAATGCTCATCAGTGGGCACCTAATTTTTAAAAATGCACATAGTTTCCTTAACTACAGCCTCTAGAATCAGACTGTTTAATTCTACCAGAAGAAAATAATAATAATATTTTGTCAATACTTGATTTTTTCACAAATTCTTTTAAATTTTATAGGATAATGCAATTGCATGTTTTGGAAAGTCAAGGTGCAAAATATGAGTTATTCAGTTCAGTATGTTACTTGAAGAGTTCAAATGCACCTAGTAATAAAATATAAATTGCCTGCATTATCCAAAAGAATGTAAAATTATATTAGTCGGAGATTGCAAAAGGATCTCTTAGGAAATAAAACCCAATAAAAACATTTATACTTTGGGATAGTATTCAATCATAATTATTTTTCTGCTTTGACTTTATTCATTATTTGGCATGATGCCTAAATGAAAATTGGGTGTTTTACAGACCTTAAAATTTCTAAATCGCTGTTGAGAATATAAACTGACCGCATTCCATGTCATAATGAAAATGGCACAGTCATTTGTCAAATGGATTATCCCTGATAATTTCTGAATGTTTTAAAACTCTTAGATAAATTAATGATCTTCATTATAATGTGAATGATATCATAATGTATTAAATAATCCATAAAACAATCTACTTTGGAAAATAAAACTTTCACACAGGCTTAAAATATTTAAGTACAAACCTTTGAGAAGAAAGTCCTGATTTCATTTTATATAATGCATAAATATTTATAAAATATTAACTATAATCATTATATGATTTAAATACCCATATATGATCATTTAACTATGGCAATATTTATTAACCAAAGAATATATAATATAATCTTATAGTGTGATAAATGAAATGTCAAAAGAGAATCTGAATGCACTGGAAATAAAATGAATAATTGATTATTTTTACTTTAATGAGATTTGCAGAAAGTTTATTTCTTTGATTTTTAAATATTTTGTGTTCTTCAATTCAGTTAGAGTGGACCTAATACTAAACTGAGAATAAGAAAACTCAGCTTGAAACATCTGCTCAATATTGGAGAATACATCCAATTTCTCCTTGAATTTCCTCAGCTACAAAAAGTTAAACAGATCATATATTCAGCAACTTCCAAATCTAATATTTCTCTAATTTAACAGACGATATCTTAAAATTTGAAGCATCCACTTAAGTGACCTGTGATTACTTATACATGGCAAGATCTTTGATTTTATGTTTCATATACATGCTATTTGCTCTGCATATTAATTCATCAAACATATTATATAACTACACTAGGATATATAATAAATATAAATGTATATTTTCTGTGAAACATTAAATCTGCCAAGTGAATTTTTATTAAAAATTGGCAGGTTTTCCTCTTCTCTTTGCTTAAAATCTATCTTTAGCCATCTGGAATGCTGATTGAAGCCTTGTTCAAGCAATTTGAGGCCACCCTGCCCTGCCCTATTCTTTATCCATGGCTGACTCTCTGCTACATCCTTGGCCCTCAAACATGGTAATATTTATAAATAAATAAACAATAATATATGTCTCACAATATTATTTTTCTTAGCATTTTCCTCTCCCTCTCTCCTCTGCTCAGAATGATTTCCTGGTGGATATTCTGCAGTTCTCATGCCCATCACGTTTCCTCTCCTCTCCTCCTTTCCTTTTCCTTTCCTTTTGTTTTCATTCCATCCTTTTTTGTTCTAACTAAAAAATATGAGGCTGATAGTATAAAAGTAAATGTACTTGAATGATGGAATAGGGAATGACAGCCTGCAACCCTCCTCCAGAAACTACAGGAAACAGGCAGGGAAGTCACAGGACTGTGGGACAATTGGAGAGGGTAGCTAGAGAGGGGAGACCTAGTTGGCCTGGGTGTGAGGAGAAGGGAATTCAAAGGAGATAAAGCACTCAGGTTGGCTCTGAGACAAGGGAAGTGAGAGAAGTAACCTGGCTGGAGGACCAGCACTCAGCCGGCTCCTAGAGTGAGTTAAGTCCGCTGCCCTCTGGGTGACCAGGGAAGCATCCCAGTGCCCAGCAAGCTCTTGAAGTAGGGGACCTGTGGGGCAAACAAGTGTGGGCATCTGGCACCCAGCCAACTCAGGGGGAGAGAGGTGTAGGTGGGAGGGGAGATAAGGCCGGTAGACCAGGAAAAAAAATTACACCAGCCTATGCTGAAACAGCCCCAGGGAGAAGGGAGGGGGGATCTGATCAGGCAGGCTGCCATACCCACCCACTCCGGAAGAGAGAAGAAATGGGTCAGTGATGGGGCAGGCTGATAGGCAGCGCCTAACAGCAAGGGAGGGTGGGAAACTTGGAGAGGCAAATGCCAAAATATTAGAAGTCTAACTGGCCTGAGGCAAAAGAGGGCAGCAGATGCAAATGACCAGCCTTCAGAAGTATTCAGAAGCCTAACCTAACTGGTGGACCAGATGTACCCTCAGTGGGTACAATGCCTAGCACCTGCTAAAAAAAAAAAGCCTAACTGGCCCCAGTGTGGGGAGAGACACCCCAATGCCTGCAGGGAGAGGATTTGAAGGACAAGCAGCCTCAGGACAGGGACTAAGATGGAGAATTTTTTTTAGGTTCATATGTTGGGGATTTTTGTTGTTTTTATTCCTTATTCATTTCTCTATACCCAGGTACATTATCTGGGGAGGGCAGGTTGGCAAGGAGATTGATTGGTGAGCACTGGCAGCCTAAGACTATTGCCAACTGTCCAAGAAGGAAGCCTGAAGTCTGTTTTTTGTTTTGTTATTTTTTTTGTAGTTGTTGCTTTTATTTTCTCCCTTTCTTTTTCCTCTCTTTCCTCCTTAGTTTATTTCTCTTCTTTCTTTCATTTTTCCCTCTTCCATTGCATTTATTTCATTCTACTTCCTCTTGTTAGGTCCTCATTTTCTTTTTTCTCTTCTCATCTTTCTGACCTTTTATTTTATTCCATCTATTTTTCCTGTTTCTTTCTTTTTTAACTCCACATTTTTACTTCTAATCCTTTTTATTGTTTTAAGATTTTTCACTCATTACTTATTTATTTTTCTATTCTTCCTGGTTCTTTTAATGTTCCTTTTCCATCTTGTGGTTTGTTTTTTTTTTCCTCTTCTTTCTTCCCTTTACTATGATCTTACATTTTTTTCCAGGGGAACATGGACAACTACACAGATATAGAACAAGTGGAACCAAATGTCAAAGAGGAACCTTTATGTAAAACAAAACAAAACAAAATAAAAACCCTAAAATAGAAAGAGAAGCTAACCATCTGAATAAGCCCATCAAGATAAACAGATACCTAGACACCAGAAGACAAGTAAAATCCATACTAGGAAAAAGGAAGATATGGCCCAGTCTAATGAACAAACTAAAAAGCAGGAGGAGATGCAAAATGTGGAACAACTAATCAAGGATGTCCAAACAAATATCATGGAACAACTTAATGAAGTGAAGGAAGAAAAGAAGGATATTAAGAAGACACTGGGATACTTACCTGGCAGGGGAGATACCATGATCACGAAGGTGGTATTCCCAGGGTGAAGCTTATCCATTGCACTCTGGATGTGCTGACCCCCGTGATTTCCCCAAATGCAGAAAATTTGACTGCATAATTTGTGGTAGTGGGGGACTGCGTTCATGCTCCCCCCTGGAAAAAAAAAAAAAAGAAGACACTGGAGGAACATACAGAAGAAATTTTAAACATACATAAAAAGATAACAGATCTGATGGTGATGAATAGCACAATGCAAGAAATTAAGAATACACTGGATGCGAATATTCTCACTGTCCTGATTCTGTGATAATCAGGGTGGGCTAAACATTCGCTATATTAGAAACCATGCATGTGTCCCCAGACCTCGTTTTCCTCCCTAGGTCTGGTTTTTAGAATGCTGGTGATAAACTAAGCCTGATTTATTATATGTCCATCCTGTATGGGAAAAGACTGTAACTCTAGGTATCTCTGGTCAACCTTAAGAGATATAGCAGGGGGCTATATCTGGTTGGTGTCCATCTCCCATATGGAGGGACCTGGGTTCGATCCCCGGGACCTCCTGGTAAAAATTTAAAAAATATATAGAAGGTGCGTGGGCCGCCAGGCCCTGTGCGCGGGCGCACCACCAGTTCCCGCGAGCCACACAGCAAGATGATGACATAATAAGAGAGTGACACAAGGGAGAGGCAAGATGAGACGCACCGAAAAACCAGCAACTAAGGTTGCGCGGGCAGGATGCCTCTCTCCTACATCAGAGATTCCAAGGATTGAATCCCAGTGAAGACAGGAGGAGAAGGATGAGAAGAGAGGGCAGAAAATGGACACAGAGTTGCCCAGCGAATGGACACAGAAACAGCAAAAACGGGGGGGAGGGGGAAGGGGTGTAAAAATGGATAAAAGTAAATAAATAAATAAATCCTTAAAAAAGAAAAAAAAAAAAAGAATACACTGGAAGCACATAACAGCAGATTTGAACAGGCAAAGGAAAGAATTAGTGATGTAGAAGAAAAACATCTGAAATTGTACAGATAGAGGACCAGATAGGTAAAAAGATAGAAAAAATTCAGAAGGGACTCAGGGAATTGAATGAAAGCATGAAATGCACAAACCTATGCATTATAGGCATCCCAGAGGGAGAAGAGAAGGGAAAAGGGACAGAAGAAGTGTTGGAGGAAAATGGCTGAAAATTTCCCAACTCTTCTGAGGGACATGGATGTACATGTCCAGGACGTGTAGCACACTGCAAGCAGTATAATCATAAAAGACCTATTTATTAAATTGTCAGGCATGCAGGACAAAGAGAGAATACTGAAAACAGTAAGAGAGAAGAGATCCATCACATATAAAGGAAGCTTGATAAGATTAAGTGATGCTTTCTGATCTGAAACCATGGAGGCAAGAAGGCAGTGGTATGACATAATTAAGGTGCTAAAAAAACAAAAACAAAACAAAACAAAACAAAAGAACTACTACCACTTAAGAACTCTGTTTCCAGCAAAGCTGTAATTCAAAAAATGAGAGAGAGTTCAAAGTGTACACAGATAAACAGAAATTAAGAGAGTTTGTTAACAAGATATCAGCCCTTCATGAAATAATAAAGGGAGTTCTGCAGGTTGAAAGGAAAAAAAAAAAAAAAAAAAAAAAAAAAAAACAAGAGAGAGAGGGTTGGAGGGGAGTGTAGAAAGGAAGATTATTAGTAAGAATAACTAAAATGATAAAAAGAGCATTAAAAACAAAATATGACATATATAAACCTAAATTTAGAAATGACTAATGTAAGTACTCCCTTGACAGTAATAACATTGGATATTAATGGATTAAATCTCCAATCAAAAACACAGATTGGCAGAATGGATAAGAAAATGTAACCCATTTTTATATTCTTTACAAGAAACTCACCTTAGACCCAGGGATGCAAGGAAGATTGCAAGTGAATGGTTGGAAAGTGGTTTACATGTGAACAATAACCAATAACGACAGAAGTTGCTATACTAATATCAGACAAAATTGACTTTAAATGCAAAACTATTGTAAGAGACAAAAAAGAACACTATATATTAATAAAAGTGGTACTCTACCAAGAAGAAAGAATAATCATAAACATTTATACACCTAACCACAGTGTGCCACAATATAGGAGACAAACATTGGAAAAGCTAAGGAGAGAAATAGATGCTGCTACAATTATAGGGTGGGACTTTAATACTCTATTATCACCATTAGACAGGACATCTCTACAGAGGGTTAATAAAGAAACATAGATCTTGAAAAATACATTAGAGAATCTAGACCTAATAGACATATGCAGAACATTACAGCCAAATACAGCAATATATACATTCTTATCAAGCACACATGGATCATTTTCCAGGATAGACTACATGTTAGGCCATAGAACAAGCCTCTGTGAATATAGAAAGATTGAAATTACACAAAGTAATTTCTCTGACCACAATGAAAAGAAGCTGGAAATTAATAAGGGGCAGATAACCAGAATAGGCACAAAGATATGGCAGTTAAATAATGCAATATGACACAATCAGTGGTCAAGGAGGAAATTTCAGAAGAAATCAGTAACTACCTTGATAAGAATGAAAATGGTATCACTATGGGATGCAGCTAAAGCAGTGCCATGAGGGAAATTTATAGCCATAAATGCTTATAATTTAAAAAGAAGAAAGAGCTAAAATCAGTGACCTACCTGTATACTGAAGGAACTAGAAAAAGATCAACAAACTAATCCCAAGGCAAGCAGAAAGAAGGAAATAACAAATATTAGGGCAGAACTAAGTAAAATTGAGAATTAAAAAAAATAATAAAACACTTGAAAAATTTAACAAAACCAAAATCTGGTTCTTTGAAAAGATTAATAAAATTCTCAAACTCTTAACTAAATAAAGAAAAAAGGAGAGAAGATGAAATATACAAAATAAAAAATGAGGAAGGCGATATCACCACCAATCTCAAAGAAATAAAGAGTATCATAAGAAGATACATTGAAAAATTGTATGCCAACAGGATGGATAACTTAGATGAAATACACACATTTCTAGGAAAACACAAGCACCCTACATTGAGAAAAGAAATTGATAAACACAACATACTAATCATACTAAAAAGATAGAGTTAGTCATTTAAAACCTCCCAACTAAGAAGAGCCTAGGACCAGATAGCTTCAAAGGTGAATTCTAGGAAGCATTTCAGAAAGAACACAAATCCTTCTTAAACTCTTCCAAAAAATAGATGTGGAGGGAATATTGCCTAACTCATTCTGTGATGCCACCATCACCCTAATATCAAAGCTACATAAAGATGCCACAAGGAAAGAAAACTACAGACAAATCTCTCTAATGAACTTAGATGCTAAAATCCTCAACAAAACACTTGCTAATCACATTCAACAACACAACAAAGAGATTATACACCATGATCAAGTGGGTTTCATCCCTGGTATGCAAGGGTGATTTAAAATAAGAAAATCAGTCAACGTAATACACCACATTAACAGATTGAAAGAAAAAATCACATGATTATCTCTATTGATGCAGAAAAAGCATTTGACAAAATACAACATCCTTTCTTGATAAAAACTCTTCAAAAGATAGGAATAGAAAGAAACTTCCTCAACATATTAAATCACATATAAGAAAAACACACATCCAACATCATATTCAATGGTGAAATGCTAAAGGCTTTCCCTTTAAGATCTGGAACAAGACAAAGTAGTGGGGGTATGTGTGTTTGGGGGTACACCTGGGGCATTCCTCTATGGAGTGTGAGTGTGTTCATGTGGTCATGGGATGTTGTATCAGTGGGTGGAAACCCACAGAATAACCAATGGAATATTGAATTCCTATCCTGGCAAGTCCTATTACTTTCACTCAGAGAATGACGAGAATCTCTGGAGTACATGGGCAGTGTCTAACAAAGAAAGGTGGACCAATGCACCAAGCCCTTGATATTGATGTTTGTACTTACAAACTTTGTTCTTGTGAAACCAAAATTTGGCCTAGTAATATATATTGCCTAAAAGTTATCTCCTGAGGGCCTCCTTGTTGCTGAAATGTGGCCTCATTCTAAGCCAAACTCAGCATTTAAATTGACTGCCTTCCCCCTGATGTGGGACATGACTCCCAGGGATGAGCCTCCCTGGCACCAAGGGATTAATACCAATTGCCAACTAGCAATGTATTTGGAGAATGACCTAGAGCAAAAGGGGGAAATATTGAACAAAAATAAGTTTTTATGGCTAAGAGATTTCAAAGGGAGTTGGGAGGCCATTCCAGAGGTTATGCTTATGGATGTCTCAGTAGGATCTCACTGTCTGCCACAGTTAACAGTGCTCCAATTAGGGGAGCTCCTGAAGGCTCTAGAGACATCTAGCCACTATAAGCAGGGCAGACAACCCCAGGAAATTGGCACCCCATCAGTGCCAATTCCAAGGTAAGGAATTGGAATATATGATAACCCATCTCCCCCAATGTTTCAGAGTTAGACTTATTTGTAATTTTCTTACACATGGTTCTTCTGCCCCACTTATTTGAACCTGTAATTAGCACTATACCCATTAAATATATGTCCCAGAGACTTAATCTTCCAGCTGTTCATATGTCCAATTAGCCCTGAATCTCAGCAGAATTTCAGCCAACACCTACTCTCCAGTTCACAGACTCACCCAGGACAATTAACAAAAGGATGATGTCCATCCCAACAATCATAGACTATCTGTAACTGCAAACAAGACAATTCCACCCATCTGTCCCATGGAATCTAAACTCCCTCTCAGTTGGAAGCAAAGTGGGTATCACCATTCCCAAATCCTCAAGATAGAGGAATTTACAAACATAAGGGGAGATGCGATGCAACTATGAACTAAAATAGACATTATTATTCTTGTAATTGAATAACTTGTGACAGTGATATAAAGAGAGTGGTCACAAGAGGTTCTGAGGGGAGGGAGAGAGAATAATAGGTGTACCATGGGGCATTTTTGAGACATTGGAATCATTCTGCATGATATTGCAATGATGGCTACAAGCCATTATACATTTTGTTAAAACCTATAAAATTGTGCAGTGCAAAGTGTAAGCCATAATGTAATCTATAGACCATAGTTAGTAGCAATGCTTCAGTATATGTTAATCAATTATAACAAATGTACCACACTAATGAAAGATCTTGTTAATGGTGGAAAGTATGGGAAGGGTATATGAAAATTCTCTATATTTTCAATGTAGCATTTATGTAGTCCAAAGCTTCTTTCAAAATAAATAAAAAAATACATTTACTTGTTTCTAGAATTCAATCTATTTTTCATTAAAGTAGAGTAAAATCTTTAATAAAAGAACACACAATTACATCTAAAAACCTAATTATATTAGCAACTTGTGTAAAATCAAATCAAATCAAAGCTCAATATGCCATCCTTACCCATTTTCTCAAATCATCCTTCCTGGCTTTCTATCAGAAATATCCATTTTAAAGCATTCAATGACAACTTGATTTTACATTTTGCTGTTAATAATGTGATTACCTCAAGGTAGGTTTGTTAAATTTATTTTAATCACACAGAATGTCATATAATTTTTAAACTGCCACAAGCCTATCCATTCTGGGGAACATTATTGAACAATTAACAAATCAACCAGATGATAGACTAAATAGAGTTTCAGAACTTCAGTATTATTGAAATAAAAGTTAAACACTCTAATAAAGCAGATTCAGTTGGAAATATTTCATTCTTACTTTAATGCATAATGTATAATTTTATAGATTCTTTCCTTGCAAATTTATTAACATGTATCTCATTAATTTTAATGTCATTTTAAGAAGTTGATTATGAAAACTGATGCAGTAACACAAATATAAAAATTTGAAAATGTGAAGAGACTTGGATTAAGCCATCACACATTTAAAACTCTTGGAAAATAAGCAATAAGATGATAATATTACTTATTATTTTTGTTTGTTGTTTAGAATGCAAATACAATGGCTATGTTTAATCAGTACTAAAATGTATCAGATATTTCATGGGCATTTTTTCTCATCTCTACAATTCAGAAATGTTGTGTTAGCTATTAACAAAGGCATACTAATTTGTGATAGAAAAGCAGGTAAATTAAGGTACAATGTCTCCAATTACATTAACAGCCTCTATTCTTAGTTCCCACTAAGTCTCTGTTCTCATTTGATTCTACCTTTTGTCTGCTATTGAAGTTAAAGTCGTATAATTGATATAAGTGACATGGTATTTAAAAATAAAATTGAGTCAAGGATATGAAACTATCTCATTTCTTAATCCCAGGATATCAGCCAGGATGAACCAAAAACAGAGTGATGAACAATGCTAACGTAGTGAGTATGCATTGGGTTGTAAGCAATTGTAAATAATTATCTGTCAAACTAAAAATATGTTCCAGTTAGAGCATTTATAGATGAATCAGTCACGAGTTTCTCTGTTTCCCTCTCTTCATCTGCCCATCAATCAATAGCATTTAGTAATAACCTACCACTTCCTGAAGTTGTGCATTCATCACTTCAATCATTATTAAAGCATTTTCATTAGTTCAATAATAATAATAAGCAAAAAAACAAAGAAACAAACAAGAAAATTCCTCACCTCTCAATCTCTCCATGCTTCCCCCACTATACATAGCTGCTGTTTCTGGCTATTCTATCCAAAGTGTATAATCAATGGCTTTTGGTATAATCACAATGTTGTACATTTATTATCTTAATAATTATCTTAATATTAATTTCATTACTCCAAAAAGATACTCCAAACCCCTTAGCATTCCTTCTTCTGACCTACAAAACAACTAATCTTTCATCTTTATGAATTGATATATATTTACATTTTATACAAATGATATTATACAATATGTACTACTTTGTATCTGGTCTCATTCACTTAGTATAATGTTTTGTTTTGTTTTTGTTTAATATTAACAGTGTAGTATTAACTTACATTTGTTCAGCTTCAAGGAAAAATGGTCTTATATATGCAATTCTACCCATATTCATATTTTGCATAATATATTTATATTTCATATGATATAATTAGTTCATAATAAGGCAATCATAAAGTACTTTTCCTTTTGTGTTTGGCTTGCTCCACTCAACATGATATCTTCCAGGTCCATACATGTTGTCATATGTTTCATGACTTCATTTCTTCTTACAGCTGCATAAAATTCCATTGTGTGTAACTCCACAATTTTTTTATCCATGTATCATTTGATAGTCACCTGAATTCTTTCCAACTTTTGGCTATAGTGTATAATGCTTCTATGAACATCAGTGTCCAGATATCTATTCATGTCACTGCTCTCAGCTTTTTTGGGCATATACCTAGCAATGGTATTGCTGGGTCCCATGGCAAGTGTATATTCAACTTCTTTAGGAACTGCCAAACAGTCCTCCACAGTGGTGGTAGCATTCTACATTCCCACCAAGTGACTAAGCATTCCTATCTTTCTACATCCTTTCTAACATTTACAGATTTCTGACATTAATAGCGGTCAGTCTAATAGGTGTGAAATGATATCTCATTGTAGTTTTGATTTGCATTTCCCTAATCACTAGTGATGTTGAACATTTTTTCATGTGCTTCCTCACCATTTGTATTACTTCTTTGGATATTTGTCTTTTCAAGTCTTTTGTCCATTTTTTTAACCAGATACTTTGTCTTTTTATTGTTGAGTTATATGATCTCCTTAATATCATGGACATTAAACCTTTATCAGATATGTGATTACCAAATATTTTCTCCCATTGAGTCAGCTGCCTTTTCACCCTTTTGACAAAATCCAAAAGTGTTGAATGTTGAGGAGATCCCATTGATCTATTTTTCCTTTTGTTGCTTGTGCTTTGGGCATAAGGTTTAAGAAACTCCACCTACCACAAGATCTTGAAGATGTTTTCCTATATTTTCTTCTAAGAGTTTTATGGTTGTTGTTTTTATATTTAAGTATTTGATCCATTTTGAGTTAATTTTTGTGTAAGGTGTGAAATAGGAGAGATAGGAGTCCTCTTTCTTTCTTTTGGATATGGATATCCAGTTTTCCAAGCACCATTTGTTGAATAGACAGCTGAGTGGGCTTAACAGCCTTGCCAAAAGTTGCTTTATTGTAGATGTGAGGGTCAATTTCTGAGTTCTCCATACAGTTCCATTGGTTAGTCTGTCTGTCTTTATGTCAGTACCATGCTGTTTTTACCATTGTAGCTAAGTTATATGCTTTAAAGTCAGGAAGTGAGAGTCCTCGAACTTCTTTCTTCTTTTTTAAGACATTTTTTGTCTATTCAGAACCACTTACCTTTCCAAATAAATTGATTATTGGCTTTTCAATTCCTGCAAAAAAGGCTGTTGGGATTTTTATTGGGATTGCATTGAATCTGTAAATCAGTTTTGGTAGAATTGACATCTTAACGATATTTAGTCTTCCAATCCATGAACACAGAATGTCCTTCCATTTATTCAAGTCTTCTTCAGTTTCTTTTAGCAATGATTTGTAGTTTCCTGAATACAGGCCCTTTATATCCTTGGTTAAGATTATTCCTAAATATTTGATTGTTTTAGTTGCTATTATAAATGGAATTTTTTTGTGATTTCCTCCTCTGATTGTAATTAGTAATGTATAGAAATGATATTGATTTGGATCCTGCTACTTTGCTGAACTCGTTTATAAATTCTAGTAGCTTTCTTGTGGATTTTTCAGGATTTTCTAGATTTAGGATCATGTCATCACTGAATAGTGAAACTTTTACTTCTTCCTTTCCTTTTTGGGTGCCTTTATTTCTTTGTTTAGCCTAATTGCTCTAGCTAGAACCGCTAGCACAATATTGGATAATAACGGTGACAGTGGGCATCCTTGTTTTGTTCCTGATCCCAGCAGGAAAGCTTTCAGTCTTTCACCATTGAGTATAAGGCTAGCTGTAGGTTTTCCATATATGCACTTTACCATTTTGAGAAAGCTTCCTTCTATTCCTATCTTTTGGAGTGTTTTTGTCAAGAAAGAGTGCTGTATTTTTTCAAATGCCTTTTCTGCATCAATCGAGAGGATCATGTAATTTTTTTTCTTCAATTTATCAATGTGGTTTATTATGCTAATTGATTTCTTGTTTGGAACCACCCTTGCATACCTGGAATAAAACCCACTTGATCATGTTGTATAATTTTTTTTTTAATTTTAAAATATATATATATATATTTTTTTAAAAAAGATACTTTAGATTACATAAATGTTACATAAAAATATAGTGGATTCTCATATGCCCAGCTCCCGATACTTCCCACATTTTCCCACATGAACAACATCCTTTATTAGTGTGATACATTCATTACATTTGATGAAAACATTTCAGAGCATTGCCACTAAGCATGGATTATAATTTACATTGTAGTTTACACTCCAGAGGTCATTCCAGAGTTTACGCTCATGAATGTTTCAGCAGGATCTTATTGACTGCCAAAGTAAATACTACCTCAAATAGTGGGACTTGTGCAGGCTCTGGAATCATCCAGTCTCTATATTCAGGGCAGATGGCTCTAGGTGTTTGATGCCTTGCCAGTGGGCCCGACTTTGAAATTTATGCTCTCCCGTGTGACAGAGTTGGAATCAGTTGTGATTTCCCTAAATATGGCTCTTCTGACCCTTCTAATTGGACCTATAATTAGTACTAGGAGTGATAGGTATATGTCCAAGAGACTAAAATCTTTGGGCTATCCATGAATCTCAACAGAGATGCAATATCTGCTTTCCAGTTCATTAGACTCACCTAAGACAACTAACAAGGAGGTGATGATGGACAATGACCATCTCAAGGAACTGAGAGAGTTTACAACTGCAAGCAAGAGAGTTCCATCCATCTGCCCCAATATAATTCTTTTATTGTACTTTTGGATTCTGTTTGCAGTGTTTTGTTGAGAATTTTTTTTTTCTTTTTTACCAGGAGGTCTTAGGGATCAAACCCGGGTCCCTCCATATGGGAGACGGATGTTCAACCATTTGAGCCACATCCGTCCCCCTGTTGAGAATTTTTGTGTCAATGTGCGTTAGAGATATTGGTCTGTAATTTTTTTTTTGTAGTAACTTTTCTTGTTTTGGTATTAGGGTGATGTTGGCTTCATAGACCTTAACAAAATTTTAATGCAAAAAAATAAAATAAAAGAGCAGACAGCAAGGAAGCACTTTATAAACCTACTATATAAGTCTCAATTTGAGTGTCAGAACCAGTGCCCCTGATTTTGCAATCCATGCCATATATACTACTACTAATTGCTTTCTGAAAAATAAATATTCCATCTGTTCCCTGAAATCCATACTTCTGATTTTACATACATTCGTAAGCTTTATTGCTATGGAAGGAATAAGACAAATTAGGGACAATTTGTATCCTATATTATATATTTCCTGAATATGTCTCAAAGGAAGAAAACTAGTAGCTGTGCATTTCAACAAATTTCATCTCCTTTTAGGAAAAGAGCTAAAGCCAGCACCCAATGATCTAGAAATAAAACTTCTGCCTCAGATAAAGAAGGCTAAACAGTGAAATCAGGAAAATATTATTCTTTCATCTGGCACAATTATAGTAGATAAGCACCTGGTTGGCATGGTAAATTTGGCTAAATATGTAATATATTAATTTGATGATTGTTTTAAAATTTGAGAGGAGAATTCTGTCCAAATAGACATTACCCATACACTCAAATACTCAAGTAGACATTAATAGGGATCAATTTGAATGCACAAAATTTTTTCTCATCTCTGACCTAGACAGATTTTCTTGAAGAAGGAATAAACATACACACCATGAAAGCACACACACATAAACCAAATAACAAACAAAAAGACCTGATGATCATGACATTAAGAAAGGTGACATTGACAAAAAAAATTTGTTTTTAAATTAAATTTTTTTTTTCTTAAATTACAGGGTGGATGATTTTTGAGTGTTCAGAAAAAAAAAATTAGAAACAGTATTCATGGAAGTAATCCAGGAATCCATGAGTATGAATTTGGAAGTAGTCAAAATATAAAAATAAATATAAAATAATGAGACTAAATGAGATCACTTACTGAGAATACATAGAAAGGAGAAAAGTTCCCAAATCTAGGACCCTCCAACATTTTGAGAGTAAGTAGATGAAAAGAAATCAACAAGAGACTAAGGAGTAATTCCCAGAGAGATGAGAAGAAAACTGAGAAAATGTTGTGCCCCGGAAGTACAGTGAAGATAATGTTAAAAAAAAGAGAACAATCAATTGTGAGTAATACTGATACTAGAACAAAAAATAAGTGAGCATTGTGCATAAGATCTAGTGATGAGGTAATCATAGGTGACACTGATGAGAGTACATGTGGCAGAGTGGTAGCAGTGAAAGCTTAATGGGAATGGGTTTAAGAGAGAATGAAATTTGAGAACTAAATGAAAACATGTATAGACAAAATATTTCAAAGGAAGTTTGCTATAAAGACGTGGAAGGAAATAAACCAACATTTGGAGAGAAAATGTAGTCAAGAAAGTATTTTTTTTAAGTTAAGACAAATAACATTATGCTAATTTGCTAAGGATATAAACTGGTAGAAAGTCAAACAAACTGATTTGCAGGAGATAGAGGAGAAAACAGCTCAAATAATATTCTTTAGTTGTTAAGAGGGGATTCAATCTAGTGCCCAAGTGGATGGACTGGCTTAGCTAGGAGCATGGCCAGTACATTCATAGAAAGACTAGAAGGTAGAGTTTGTCCTACAGATCATGGGAGTCATGGTGGGTGGCTCTTTGAAAGTAAATTATATTGAAGCAATATTAAGAGTATAGACATCCCATTTTCTTTAAAGCCCTTTTTGTTGTTTTTATATTTTTCATCTCCATTTAATCCTCCCTGAATATCTAATAAAGAGACCAAATACAAAGGGTAATGAGAAATTGGACCAGAGTGGACCTCATTATTAAAACATAGATACACTTAAAGAGTCTAAAGATGTCCAATAGAGAAAAGTAGAAAATATTTATGGGAAAAAAGATATAGGGGCAGTAAGGGGAATTGGAAGACCAAGGCTAATAGGTTTAGGAAGAGGGCCTTTCTAACCTGAATGCTCAGCTAATATAGCCAAATGGAATGTGTGATATTCTAATCCTAGAATACAAACCACTTTTTAATTCTACCCTCTTATGGACTAATAAATGCATCACAACACTTTTCCTCTGTTTTTGATGCCACAGGAAACAAGTTAGTTATATGGAACTAAAAACTCTGAGAGCACAATTTAAAGTTTCAATTGGTCCATGAAATAGATTGAAAGATACTGGAAGAGCAAAGAGTGGACAAAAAAGGATTCACTGAAGAGATTTTGAGGCAAATGTAACATCGAAAGTGCCCACTTTGGCAATTTACTGTTAAAATGATATTCTTGTGGAAAGTCTGACTATGTTGAAAGCTTAACTGAATTACAGTGTATTAGATTTGCACTGTATAATATCCCATCCCTGTAAATTTTGTAATATATTGAATTTTTTCTCTAGTAAACTAATTAGCTCACAATTCTCCACATTATTGTGATAGAATATATTAAAATAACTTCATTTTCATTTGATGCAGAAAGAGTACTTCCACTTTCAAAATGGAGCTTCATTAAAATTTATCACATAGTATATTAGAAACTAAAGTTTTTGTAATATGACTCACAAAATAAGACAAAATTTTATGTAATAAGCAGGAGATACATGAATGGATTAAATCTTGTATATAATTGACTCTAAGAATAACTAGATTTGACATTATTTAACGTCTTTCACACTGGGAAATATGAAATTCAAGTGGTGTTGCAATTAATACAGTCATGGCCACAAATAAGACATTGTTACTTTATTGCTTGGATATTGTGTTGTGGCTCTCCTAGATTTCTATGGTTATAATTTTCTTTGGTATGATAGTTATTATTTATATTTGAAATAGTAATAATCTTAATGAGTATGCCATGCATAATGAATACCTATAGAAATGTTCATGGACTTTGGTAATTAATGGATTTAATTTCCTTTAATAAAGTTTAAAGTTTTATACACATATCTTAGAGTTTTTTAGAAAACAATTTAACAAGATGTTAATCTATTATTGTCACTATTTTAAGAAAAAAACTATGGGGGTATTCTAAATGAAATATCTATTTTTATCACTATTGCAAACAATAGAGTAAATTAGGACATTTGAATTGAAGAAAATTGATATAAAATTTTAGTATTTTAACCAAACAGTTTTAACTGACATGTAGTTTAGAGTTATACTTTTTACAATGACTACAAATTCTGCTAAGATTCTGATTTTTTGTAACAAGTTCTGGATAAAATTTTTAATAATTAAATGCATTTTATTATATTTTTTATTTTATAATAAGCTTATTTGCTTTTAAAAGCATTAACAATATAAGCATAAGAGCAACAAAATTGCATTTTCTGAGATTAACATGTTACATTTACTTTCAGGTATTTCCCCCAAGTATCATTTTGACTAACTGTTATCATTAATATTGTACACTTGATTGACAATAATAAAAAATAACTAGTAGAGAATTTTTCAACAAAACAGTATAAAGTGCTTTAAATTTAATTTTAATTGTTGTTTAATATTTCAAATTTATGCTAGACCAAAAATATATTTACCAGTAGTATGCTGGCAATTGTTAAATAAACAACACCCCAAAGGGCAGGGGTGGAAGATTTTCATTTGTAACATTTGTTCATTTCTGTTGTAGTTCTTCCATGGCTGATTTCTAGCTACCAATGTAATGTTGCTGATTTTGAATTTGGGGAGAAATGCTCAAATCAGCTTTCCCAAGTCAGTTTGAACTGGTGTGATCATGCTATTGTTTTGAGACCCTTGAGTTGCTTTCAAGTTTATGCTATGAGAAACACAATTTATAGTGAATATCTTTATGTAAGCCCTTCTCTTTTCTGGGGAATTTTCTACAGAGAAGTCTCAAAACAAAATGTTTGAGTCAAATTTTCTCTTCTAATCCTCTTTGAAAACCAATTTGCTTTCCACATCATTGTGCCAATGATTACAAAGAAATATAGAGTGAAGAAATATATCTGTTACATTATGAGTAATATGTCACTTATTTCATGTTCTTTTGTTCTGGAACTTTTATAAAATTAGTTTATTTCAGGAATTATTTTGTTAGTTATGAATTTTCTTTTAAGTTATTTTACTACTTCTTTGTACTGAAATTCATGTCCCTCTCTTCTTGGTTATCATTAAAAAATTCTTGCTGCAGTTGACTTATTAATTAATAGTAATTAATTAATTATTGGCTTAAATGTTTATTCAAGTAATATATGCAGGAGAATAATTGCACATGTCAATAATCTATAGATGTTTTTTTCCAAAAGGAACATACCTGGGTAACAGGCATTTCTACTGAGAAGTCAAATGTTACCTGTACCACTGGTCTCCCTCATGTTCCCATCCAGTCATTACCTGCTATCCTTCTATTAAAAGTAACCAATGTCCTAACTATTAAAAACACCGACTTGTTTTGTAATGTTTTGTACTAAATTAATGAAGTATAACAATATATATTTAACGGCTATAGTGCTGTTACAAGCCAACTCCTAAGAGCATGATTTGGTGTGACCAGGAGACCAAAGAATACACCTGGCATTTAATCAGGCATAAGCTTTCTTGGGACTTATGAACAGGAGAAAATCTGATGGCAGCGGTTCAGAGAATGAAGATAGCGCTCCACGAAGAGATGAGAAAATGAGGAGTGATATATAGGGGTTTCAGAACAAGGACATTCCATGGGGTATGAGAACAGAGTTCTGCTAAGGTTGTGTGAAGCGGACACATGGGGTGTGGTGATGTTTCCACTGCGCTTATAGGAAGGATGTTTACCAAGGACATGTACTGCTTTGGGAAGATTATAGTTTATGATGCTATCTCTGCGTTCTCTCCCCTGTGGGGAGGGATGTTAACCTTTAACTTATGCCTAGCCACACAGGCAGCTACATGCTGAGGGCTTAGAAGGACCTGGGTCCCCACAATCCATCCCCACATAGCAGCCTATGCTGACCATAGGACAAGCATTGCATTCAGGTTCCACAACAACAGAGTAAAAGAGAACAGCCAAAGTTGTTACATGTTTTTCAGTGACAACTGCAGCACCACCTGACACAAAAACAGCCAAGGGGTAGAACCACCAGGGGGTGCACTTTATATAAAGCCTTGATGGTAAAACTACACAACTCAGGTGGTAACCATCCCACATTCCCTCTTGTTCCATACAGACAGGAGCGATGTGATCTATGGTGACAGACTCAGCTGTTAACCATCCTAAACCATTACATTCAGAATATCCTAATAAAGGCCTGGGCTTATTTGCCTGTTCCCTTAAAAGGGAAAAAATAAAATTAGGAATCTCGTTGAAAGCCAACAGCTGAAGCTCAGTCTTAAATGAGAAGGTCTTGTTCCAAACTGTTGATGGGTCATATTTTGCCGTGCCAGCAAGGTGTTCCACACCACCCAATTTGCAGGAGTGACCATCCAAGGAAGGCAAGTAACACCTGAGGTGTCTGTAATCTTTGTCTGAACAATATATTTGTGAGTTTCATCCATGATTTTATGGAAATTCTTTACGTAAATACACCATAACAATTTTTTTTACTCTTTATTAAGCATTTGTGCAGTTTCTGGTTTAGGTTATCACTACCCTTGCTTCTATAAACATTCTAACTCATGTATTTTAGTAAAAATTTGTGCTAAATTCTGTTGAGGACATCCATAGGAGTGGCTTTAAAGGGCCAGAGCATATGTTCAATTTTAATAGGTATTGCCAAACTATGTTTCCAAAATGTTATGCCAATTTGGACTCTCACAAGTATTAAACCTACGTTATGGAAATGTATTATTTTTCATTTATTTTCATTATTCCTGTTTTAAAGTGTGTTTCAAGTATCCAGTTTTAATTTACATTTTTCTAATGACTAATCACTTTTCATGTGTTAAGAGCCATATGTACATTTTATTTTATAAAAAACTCTGTTCAAAACTTTTCTTCACTATTCTATTGGATTTTCATATTTATTCTTATCAATTTGTAGATGTTCTTTACATATTCTAGATGAGTCCTAAGTAATATATGTTCTTGGTTTATCTTCCAATACTTGGTGGGTTGCCTTATATATTTTAATAAATAAAAATAATCAATTTTAACATAGTCCAATTTTCTCTTTTGTTGTTGTGTAATGTTTTTTGTGTTTTGTTTAAGAAAATCGGTGGCACTTCCAAAGTTACTGATATATGCTCCTATGTTTTCAGCTAAAGGCTTTTTTGCATATTGCTATTCACAGTCATTTCTACAGCCTGTCTGGCGGTGATTTTTATTTTTGGTGTGGGGTTGGATTCAAAGCACTATTTTCCAAATGAGTGTCCAATTGACCAAGCAAAAATTTTAAAGGATAATGTTTTCTCTATTGAACTGCAGTATCACATTTGTCATAAATTAGGTTACTCTCTCTGTTTGAATCTTTTACTGGACTGTCCATTTTGCCAGATTGATCAGATTGTCTATGCTGTATTTATAATTTCCTTAATTACTATGAATTAATTATATTTTTTAATATCTTGTAGGATAAGTCCTTAAGGTTTGTTCTTTTTCTTCAGATTGTTTTGATTGTTTTTGGTCCTACATATTTCCATATATATTCTAGAATCTGATTGGCAACTTCTGGAAAAGAAATATTATGGGGATATTAAACATTTTATAACAATGATGTTCTAATCCATAGTCTGGCACATCTCTTTCATTTATGTCAATATCTTTTAGGACATTACTGTATATACTTTTCAAAGCAGATATTGCTCATATTTTTCATTAGATTTTTTCATAGAGTGTTATTATTGGATATTATTGCAAATACTATTTTGAAATTTTATTTCTATGTGTTACTGATACATAGATACATATACAAAAGATCTTTTTAACATATATACAAATGATTTTGCATATTATATCATTGATCTTCCTAAATTAATTTCTAAATCTTATTAATAAATTGTTCTGGAATTTTCTATGTAAACAATTATAATATCTGCAAATACTGACAGTTTTATTTCTTCTTTACCATGCATTATGACTACTTTTAACTAATATATTTAATCTCAATATTAAATAGAAGATATAGTAAACATCTTTCTCTCATTCTTATTACCAATATTTTACCATTGTAAGATGTTTATTGCAGTTTTGTAGGTTTTTAATAATATTAGGGAAATTCCTTTCTAGAACTAGTTGGCTTAGAGTTGTTTCAAATGTTCTTTATGCCTTTTTCAAGATGCTTATATGATTTCCCTATTTTGCCAATGAATGTTGTTTATTAAGTGCCTTATTGTTATCATTTTAATATGCCAAACCACTTATACTTTCCTCTTTAATTCTGTATTAAATACCAGAGAATCTTTTTTTGGTACACAACTTCAGATTTTTTTCAACAATTTTCATGAGACAAGATTGGTCTTTAATATTCTTGTCCTGCAATATTTTTGTCAGATGTTGGAATCAAGGCTATTTTGATATCTACAAAAGAATTAGGAATGTTTTCTGTTATTCTATTTGGAAATGTTATGTAGGGTTGGTGTTATTTCTTCTTAAATATTTGGAAGAATTCCACAGTAAATCCACTTGAGTCTGGGATTTTCTTTGTAGCAAATTTAAATAACTGATTTTATAATTTCAAAATAATCAAAAGATACTGCCATTTTCCATATTTTTATTCTTTTAGCTTTAGTAAGCTTTTTATCTTGGGAATTTTTCTCTTACATTCAAACCATAAAAGATACTAGTGTAAAATTTTCTATAATACCCAAATATTGCCATTTTGATATGTGTAAGCTATTTTATGATGTTCCTTTTTTATTCTTGATATTGGTGTTTTGTCTTTTTATCTGCAGGTCTTGCTAGGGATTGAACAATTTGTTAATTTTTTAAGAGCCAACAAATCTCTGACATTCCAAACTCATATTAATATTGTATATTTGTCTATTTCTCTTTAAGGGCCAGTCATTTTTTTAATTCCCATATTTGTGTTTTACATGAGGTTTTACTATCTTACACATTCCCATGTTACAGTTTTTAACTTTCCTTATAGTAATATACATGACCTTAGACTTTGCCTTTCAACCACTGTCACACCCATATAATAGCACTGCTAGTAACAAACACCATGATATACCTTAACCATTTCTATTCATTTCCAAAGATTTACAAACAACATTTTTACCAATTCTGCACAGATTTACCCTCAGCTTTCCATTCTCTAGCCTCCTCTTTTCTGGTGACCTATGTTCTAATTATTAACTCCATGACCTTACACAATATATTTGGTTCATAATAGCACAATCATACAGTATTTGTCTTTTTGCATCTGGCTTGCTTCACATAACATAATGCCCTCCCAGGTTCATCCATGTTGTCATATGCTTCACTACTTCATTTCTTCTTACTAATGCATAATATTCTGTTGTGTGTATATACTACAATGTGTTTATCCATTTATCAGTTGATGGACACCTGGGTTCTTTCCAGCTTTTTGGCAGTCATGAATAATGTCACTATGAACATCAGTTTGCAGATGTTTGTTTGTGTCTCTGCTCTCAGTTCTTCTGGGTATATCTCTAGTAATGGTATTTCCAAGGCACATGGCAAGCCTATATTCAATTTCCTTAGGAACCGCCAACTGTCCTCCACAGTAGCTTTACCATTGTCTATTCCCACCAACAATGAATAAGCATTCCTATCTCTCCATATCCTCTCAAACATTTAAAATTTTCCAACTTTTTAACAACAGCCAGTCTAATAAGTGTGAAATGATATCTCATGGTAGTTTTGATTTGCATTTCTCTAATTGCTAGTGATGTTTCTTCGCCATTTGCTAGTGTGTTTCTTCACCATTTGTATTTCTTTGGACAATTGTCTTTGCAAGTCTTTTGCCCATTTTTGTCTTTTTATTGACTTGAATGACCTCTTTGTATAGAGATATTAAACCCTGATCGGAAATGTGATTGCCAAATATTTTCTCTCATTGAGTTGGCGGCCTATTGACCCTTTTGACAAAGCCCTTTGAGGTGCAAAAGTGTTTAATTTTGAGAAAGTCCGATTTATCTATTTTTCCTTTTGTTGCTTGTGCTTTGGGTATAAAGTTTAAGAATCTAGCACCTACCAAATGTTCTGAAGATGTTTTCCTACAATTTCTTCTAGGACTTTTATGTTTAAGTCCTTGATCCATTTTGAGTTAATTTTTGTATAGGTGTGAGATAGGGGTTTTCTTTTTCTTTTGGATATGGCTATCCAGTTCTGCCATAACCATTTGTTGAATAGATTGTTCTGGTCCAGCTGGGAGGACTTGACTCCCTTGTCAAAAATCACTTGGCTGTAGATGTGAAGGTCTATTTCTGAGTTCTCAATTTTGTTCCATTGGTCAAGTATTTTGTTTATCTTTATGCCAGAACCATGCTGTTTTTACCACTGTAGCTAGGTAATATGCTTTAAAGTCAGGAAGTGAGAGTTCTCCAAATTTGCTCCTTTTTAAAAAAAGATCCTTTTGGCTCTTTGGGACCCTTACCCTTCCAAATAAAGTTGATAATTGGTTTTTCCACTTCTGTAGGAAGAAACTGTTGGGATTTTTATAAAGATTGCATTGAATCTGTAAATCGGTGTGTGGAACTGACGTTTTAATGATATTTAATCTTCCAATCCATGAACATTGAACATCTTTCTATTTATTTAATTCTTCTTCAGTTTCTTTTAACAATGTTTATAGTTTCCTGAATACAGGTCCTTTATGTCTTTCATTAAGATTATTCCTAAATATTTGATTGTTTTAGTTGCTAGTATAAATGGAATTTTTTTCTGATTTCCTTCTCCAATTGCACATCCTTAGTGTATAGAAATGCTATTGATTTTTGCATATTAATCTTATATCCTGCCACTTTGCTGATCTTGTCTATTAGTTCTAGTAGTTTTGTTGTGGATTTTTCAGGAGATTCTAGATATAGGATCATTTCACCAGTGAATAGTGAAAGTTTACTTCTTCCTTTCTTATTTGGGTGCCTATTACTTCTTTATCTAGCCTAATTTTCTAGGCTAGAACCTCTAGTACAATATTGAATAACAATGGTGACAATGGGCATCCTTGTCTTGTTTCTGATCTTGGCATGAAAACTTTCAGTCTTTCACCATTGAATACTATGCTAGCTGTAGGTTTTCATATATGCACTTTACCGTATTGAGAAAAATTCTATCTATTCCTGTCTTTTGCAGTGTTTTTATCAAGAAAGGGTGCTGTACTTTATCAAATGCCTTTTCTGCATCATTTGAAATTATGTGATTTTTCTTGTTCAATTTATCAATGTGATTTATTACACTAATTGATTTTCTTGTGCTGAACCTCCCTTGCATACCTGGGATAAAACCCACTTGATCTTGGTATATAATCCTTATAATGAACTTTTGGATTCTGTTTGCAAGTATTTTGATCAGGATTTTTGCATCTATATTTATTACAGTTATTGTTCTGTAATTTTCTTTTTTTTTTTTTTTTTTGTAGTATCTCTGTCTGGTTTTGGTATTAAGGTGATGTTGTCTTCATAGAATGAGTTTGGTAGAGTTCTTTCATGTTCATTTTTTGGAAAAGCTTTAGCAAGATTGGTATTAGATCGTCTTTGAATGATTGGTAAAATTCACCTGTGAAGCCATCTGGTCCCAGGCTTTTCATAATTAAGAGGTTTTGATGCTTGTGTCAATCTCTTCACTTGTGATTGTTTTGTTGAGGTATTCTATTTCTTCTAGCATTGTGGTACATGATTTGTGTATTCCTAGAAATCTGTTCATCTCCTCTACTTTGTCTAGTTTTTTGGCATACAGGTGTTCATAGTATCCTCTTATGATTTTTTTATTTCTGTGGGGTCACTGTTAATGACCACCCCCTTCATTTTTTTTATTTTTTTTCATTTGCATCTCCTCTCAAAGGTTTTATTTATTCATTTTTGTCAGTCTAGCTAAGGGTTTGTTGATTTTGTTGATCTTCTCAAAGAATCAACTTTTGGTTTTGTTGAAACTCTCATTTTTTTTCTCTCAAGTTCATTTATTTCTGCTATGATCATTACTATTTCTTTCCTTCAGCTTGTTTTGGGATAAGTTTGATGTTATTTTCTAGTTCCTCCAGGTGTGCATTTAGATCAATTTTAGCTCTTTCTTTTTTTTCCCACTTTTTTTAAATTTTAAAAAAGTTACTTCACTTACATAAATGTTACAGAGAATATATAGGGGATTCCCATATGCTGCACTCCCGACACATCCCACATTTTCCCACCATTAGGAACATCTTTCATCAGTGTGCTACATTCATTGCAATTGATAAACACATTTTGGAGCATTGCCACTAAGCATGGATTATAGTTTACCTTGTAGTTTACACTCTCTCCCATTCGACTCTGGAGGTTATGGCTGGATATAGAATGGACTGTATCTGTCCTTATAATGTCATTCAGATGATTCCCAAGTCCCAAAAATGCCCCTCTATTACACCTATTTTTCCCTCTCCCTAACCCCAGAACATCCATGGGTCATTGCCTCCATTACAATATTTATTCCATTGCTAGAATCACAAGTTGTCTATAGTAGAATACTAGTAAGTTTATTTTAGACCATAGTTTGTTTCCCAATCTTGAGGATTCTGGGATGGTCTTGCCCACTCTACCATTAATTGAGGGGGCTTTGATATCATACATCCAATAGATGGGACTCTCTTGCTTACAGTTGTAGGTACTCTTGGTTCCTTGGTATGTTGTTTGTCCATCATCTCTTCCCAGTTAGTTGTCCTGGTGAGTGCATTGAACTGGAGAGTAGGTGTTGCAACTCTGTTGAAACACCCAAAGATTTAAGTTTCTTGCATGTACACTACCAACTCTAGTACTAATTATAGGTTCAAATAGAAGGTCAAAAAAACCATGCATGGGGAAACCACTGCTGATCTAACTAAGTCACACTGGGGAGCATATATACCAGATTAGGTCCCACTACAAGGGGCCAAATTCTTGAACTCTCTGCCCTGACGATAGTGTCTGGATGTCTCCATATCCCTGAGGAGCTTCATTATCTACTTTGGCTGTCAATAAGGTCCTGTTGAGATGTGCATAAGCACTACCTCTGGGAGGGCCTTCTGAATCACTTTGAATTCTCTTAGCCATACAAACTCATTTGTCTTTAGGTTTTCCCCCTTTTGGTGAAGATATTTTTTTGTTTTGTTTTATTTTTTCCAGATGCATTGCTTGTTGGTACTTGGTAACAATCCCCTGGTGCTGGGGAGGCTCATCCCGAGTAGTCATGTCCCAAGCTGAGGGGAAATTATTGCTTTTATATGCTGAGTTTGGCTTAGAGAGAGGCCACATTTGAGCAACAAGGAGGCTTCCCTGTAGGTAATTCTTAGGCACCCTATGTCACTAGGCTAAGTTTCAATTTCAAGAGCAAAGGTTCATAAGCATAGTCATCAATATCAAGGGTCCTTCAATGGACCATTCTCCTTCACAAATCATTGTCCCTGTACTTGGATCATTCTTTTTGTTCCATTAGAGAGTGTGGCAGAGCTCCCCTGGATGGGAATTTCATATTTTTTTGGTTTTGTGTGAATCTCCACCCACCATGACAATGCCCCATGAACATTTGAATACATTTATGTGCCTTACATGTACACCCAGGTGAATTTCCTCCCACATATTTCCCCTCATTGACACCCCACACACACAAATGATCCTCCCCTATCACAGTTATAACCCTTCTGTGATTAAAAACTTCTTCAAAAATGAAGTCAATAAAATAGCCACATATAATTAATAAGAAAATGAAATAATAATGATAGTTTTATATATAAGAAGTAAAATGCAGAAAAAATAATAAAAAGTAAAATAGAATAATATTTTTAAAATTGAAATATTAAAAAATAAAGAAAAATATTTTAAGAAAAAAAATTGTTTTTACATTTTTCCTTTTATCACTGTAAGACTGTTGTCTTGTTTGTATAGTAACATTTTCTTCCATTTATTCCCCCAGTGTCTTACTATGTTTTATTTCTTTAATTTCTTCTTCAAAGAAGTTTAGGTCACAGTAGAGTCACATACGGAATGCAGGGGATTCCCATGTACCCAACATCCTCCCTTTTCCCCCCTTTCCCCTATCAATAACCTTTAAATGTGAATGTTATATTTGTTACAATTGATGCACAAATATTGAAACATAGCTACTAACCATTGTCAATTGTTTCATTATGGTTTACTTTTTGTACCATACACTTCTATAAGATCTGATAAAATTTAATGTGGCCTGTATCCATCTTTGCAAATCATGCAGAACACTTCCATCACCCTGAAATTGCCCCCTGTTCCATCTATTTTATTCCTCCCTCCTCCTCCCCTTTGGGCCCATGGCAAACACCAGGCTTCACTCCTTTAAGGACAAGATTCATAATTACTTGCACCTTCACTGAGGGCTTGACACACTGCTCTATCTTTCCCATTTAGGCACTGCTGATGCTCTCAAATGACTCCCGTCCCACTATTTGAGAACATAGTGTGCCACCCTAGGATGAGAGTCCAACACCTTCCCACTCATTGTGTGTGTCTCTACCCACTGATGCAACACAGTATGCCAAAATAATCAGTAACATGCTCCCTAGAAGCCTGGCCCGATTGCCCCCTATCCAATACCCTAAACCAGTAACCCTTCCATGTCAAATTGCCAAATGAACAATACCAACATTGTAATTTCAACCATGTATCCACCAATTCCCAGTGTTCAACTACTCCCTCCCCCAATCCTGTCCCCAATTCGATGTAACATCCAATCCACCTTCCCCACCCTGCCCCCCTGTCAAACCTGCACCACCCAACCCAATAATTTTACTATACCCCTGTCATGTCCCTTCACTGCACAACTATACACTTACACCTTGTCATAGCTTTTGCCCATATGGACATTGGCTCACAACCTTCCTCCCTTTCTGTTTCCTGTAAGCCTATCTTCCATGTACTAGCTCTGTGAGTCTACTCATTTTGCTTAATTTATATCAGTGAGGTTATGTAATGATTTGTCCTTTAATGCCTGGTTTGCTTCACTCATCATAAGGTCCTCAAGGTTCACCCATGTTGTCCCATGTGTTAGTACTGTATTCCTTCTTACTGCTGAGTAATATTCCATTGTATGTATATATCACATTTTGTTTATCCATTTATCAGTTGATGGGTATTTGGGTTGATTCCAACTTTTGGCAATAGTGCATAATGCTGCTGTGACCATTGGTGTGCATATATCTGTCTGTGTCCTTGCTTTCAATTCTGGGTATATACCCAGCAGTGGAATTGCTGGATCATATGGCAGATCTATAGTTAGTATTTTGAGGACTCACCAACTGTCCTCCACAATGGCTGGACTATTCTACATTCCATCAGCAGTGAATGAGGGTTCCCATTCCTCCACATCCTCTCCAACACTTGTAGTCCTCGTTTTTTTTTTCTTTTTTAATACCCACCAGTCTAATGATTGTAAGATATTTCCTCAGTGAAGTTTTGATTTGCATTTCCCTAATAGCTAGTGATGTTGAGTATCTTTTCATGTGCTTTTTAGCCATTTGTATTTCTTCTTTGGAGAAGTATCTATTCAAATCATTTGCCGTTTTTTTAATGGGCTGTTTGTCTTTTTATTTTCGAGGTGTAGGATTTCTTTATATTTGATAGTTAGTAGACTCCTATCAGATATATGTTCATCAAATATTTTCTCCCATTGAGTAGGCTGCCCTTTCACTTTCTTGACAAACTCCTTTGAGGTGCAAAAGGTTTAATTTTGAGGAGGTCACATTTATCTATTTTTTCTTTCACTGCTTATGCTTTGGGTGTGAAGTTCATGAAATCATTTCCTATTACAAAGTCCAGTAGATGATTCTCTACATTATCTTCCAAGGTCTTTAGGGTCTTGGCTCTTATATTTAGATCTTTGATTCATCTTGAGTTGATTTTTGTATAAGGTGTGAGAAGGATATCTTATTCTTTTAGATATGGCTATCCAGTTCTCCAAGCACCATTTGTTGAAGAAGCTATTTTCTCCCAGTTGAGTGGTCTTGGTGGCCTTGTAGAATCTGAGATGACTGTATATGCAAGGGTCTATATCAGAACTCTCGATTTCGTTCCATTGGTCAGTATGTCTATCCTCGTGCCAATGCCATACAGTTTTGAGCACTGTAGCTTTATTGTGTGTTATAAAGTCAGGTAGTGTGATTCCTCCACTTTCATTTTTCTTTCTCAATATGTCTTTGGATATTTGTGCAGCTTGCCTTTCCATTAAATTTCATAGTTATTTTTTCCAGATCAGTTAAAAATACTCTGTTGATTTTATTGGGATTACTTTAAATCTAGATTAGTTTGGGTACGATAGACATCTTAATGAGGTTTAATCTTCCTATCCAGAAACAAGGAATATTCTTCCAATTATTTAAGTCTTCTTTGATTTCCTTTAACAGTATTATGTAATTTTTTGCATATAAATCATTTACATCTTTAGTTAAATTTATTCCTAGGTTTCTGATTCTTTCAGTTGCTATTGGAAAAGGTATTTTTTTTCCTGATATCCTCCTCAGATTGCTCATTATTGGTGAACAGAATTGTTAGATTTTTGCAAATTGATCTTATAACTTGCGACTTTACTGACCTCATTTATAAGCTCTAGAATCTTTGTTGTAGATTTCTCAGGGCTTTTTTTTTATAGGATCATGTCATCTGCAAATAGTGAAGTTTTTACTTCTTCCTTTCCAATTTGGATTACTTTTATGTCTCATTCTTGGTAAGTGCTCAAGGAAGTACTTCTAACACAATGTTAAAGACAAGTGGTGATAGTGGGCATCCTTGTTTAGTTCTCCAATCTTAGAGGAAAATCTTTTAGGATTTCTCCATTGTATCTGATGTTTGCTGTGGGCTTTTCATATATATCCTTTATAATGTTAAGGAAGTTTCATTCTATTCCTAATTTTGTAGTGTTTTTATCAGGGAAGGGTGTCGTATTTTGTCTCATGCTTTTTCTGCATATATTGAGATGATCATTTGATTTTTTCTTTTGATTTCTTTATGTGGTGTATTACATTGATTGGTTTTCTTATATTGAACCATTCTGGCATACCAGGGATAAAGACACTTGGGCATGGTGTATAATTCGTTTGATGTGTTGTTGAATATGATTAGTAAGTATTCTGTTGAGGATTCTAGCATCTAGGTTCATTCGGGAAATTGTTCTACAGTTTTCCTTTCTTAAGGTGCCTTTGTTTGGCTTTATTATTAGGATGATGTTGGCATCATAGAATGAGTTAGGCAATGTTCCTTCCACTTCTATTTTTGGAAGAGTTTAAGCAGGATTTTGTTAGTTCTTTCCAGAATGTTTGGAAAAATTCGCCTCTGAAGCCGTCTGGTCCTGGGCTCTTCTTGGTTGGGAGATTTTGGATGACTGATTTTATCTCACTAATTATGATTGGTCTGTTGAGCTCATCAATTTCTTCTTTCATCAATGTATGCTACCTGTATATTTCTAGGAATTTGTGTATGTCCTCTAAATTGTCCATATTGTTGGCATATAATTTTTCAAAGTACCCTCTTATAATACAATTTATTTCTCTGGGGTTAGTGGATATCCCCTTCCTCATTTCTTATTTTGTGTATTTGCATCTTCTTTTTATTCTTTGTTAGTGTAGCTATCGGTTTGTCAATTATATTAATCTTCTTGAAGAACCAGCTTTTGGTTTTGTTTATTTTTTCTATTGCTCTCTTATTTATTTATTTTTTTAATTTAATACTGCTCTTTCATTATTTCATTCTTCCTACTTCCTTTGGGGTTAGTTTGTTGTTCTTTTTCTAATTCTTCCAGGTGTGCAGTTAAGTCTTTGATTTTAGCTCTTTCTTCTTTTTTGATATATGCATGTATGACTATGAATTTCCCTCTCAGTACTGCTTTTGCTGCATCCCGTTGGTTTTGATATATTGTGTTGTCATTTTATTCATTTCAAGGTTGTTTATGATTTCTTTTGCAATTTCCTCCTTGCTCCACTGTTTTCCTAAGTGTGTGTTATTTAATTTCCATATATTTTTGTCTAATCTGGTTCTCTGACCCTTACTGATTTCCAGCTTAATTCCAATGTGGTCAGAGAAATTGCTTTGTATAATTTCAATCTTCCTGAATTCATTGAGAGTTGTTCTGTGGTCTAGCATGTGATCTATCTTGGAGAATGATCCATATGCATGCGAGAAGAATGTATATCCTCGTGTATTTGGATATAATTATCTGTATATGTCTGTTAGGTCCAGATAATCTAATGTATTACTCAAAGTCTTTGTTTCATTATTGATTCTTTGTTGAGATGTTCTAATGATGATAATTGCATATTAAAGTCTCCCATTATAATTACAAGTGCATCTATTTCTCCACTTAGTTTTTCCAGTGTTTGTCTCATGTTTTTTGAGGCATTCTGGTTAGGTGCATAAATGTTTATGATTGTTCTTTATTCTTGAAATATTACCCTTTTTATTAATAGTGCCCATCTTTGTCTCTTAAAATAATTTTGCATTTAAAGTCTATTTTTTCCAATATTAGTATAGCTAATCCCACCCTTTTTTGGTTATTGTTTGCTTGTAAAATTGTTTTCCAACCATTAAGTTTCAGACTTCTTGAATCCTTGGGTTTCAGGTGGGTTTCTTGTAGACAGCATATGGATGGGTCATATTTCCTTATCCATTTTGCCAGTATGTGTCTCTTGTCTGGTGAGTTATGTCCATTAACATTTAATGATATTATTGTCATGGAATTACTTAGATTAGCCATATTTTCTTTGTGTTTATGTATTTCATATGTTCTTTTTATTAATCTTTTTTCATTTTATTTGTTCTTACACTCTCCTCCGACTTTGTCTCTCTCCTGTTTTTTTTCCTTGTAACCTGCAGAACTTCCTTTAGTATTTCTTGAAGTGCCTGTTTCTTACTAACATCTTCTCTTAGATTCTGTTTGTTGTGAATATTTTGAACTCTTTAATTTTTGAATGCCAGTTTTTCTGGATAGAGAATTTTGGTTGGAAGTTTTTTTCCTTTAGTGCCTTACTTAGATCATACCACCCTCTTCTTGCCTCCATTGTTTCAGATAAGAAATCAGCACTTAATCTTTTTGAGCTCCCCTTATATGTGATGGTTCTCTTTTCTCTTGCTGCTCTCGGTATTCTCTCTTTGTCTTGAACATTGGACAATTTGACAAGTATATGTCTTGGAGTGGGACTGTTGGGATTTGTACTGTTTGGGGCATGCTGTGCATCTTGGATCCATCTCTTTCAATAAGGTTGGGAAATTTTCAGCCATTATTTCCTCCAACACTCCTGCTGTTCCTTTTCCCTTCTCTTCTCCCTCTGGGATGCTATAACACATATGTTTGTGTGTTTTGTGTTGTTGTTCAAGCCCCGGTATCCCTGCTGGATTTTTTCTATCTTTTTATCTATCTATTCTACTATCTGTTTGGTTTCAGCTGTACTGTCTTCCACATCACTGCTTCTTTCCTCTGCCTGTCCAAATCTGCTCTTGTGTGCTTCCACTGTATTTTTTATTTCTTGGATTGTGTCATTCATCACCATCATATCTGTTATCTTTTATCTATGTTTACAATTCCTTCAGAATGTTCTCCCAGTGTCTTCTTCTTTTTTTTTTGGGGGGGGGGGTCGGGGAAAAGCGCGGACGCAGTCCCCCACCAACACAAATTATGCAGTCGAGCTTCCCGCACTTGGGGAAATCACAGGGGTCAGCAGATCCCCAGTGCAATGAATCAGCCTTGCCCTGGGAAAACCACCTTTGTGATCATGGTATCTCCCCTGCCAGGTAAGTATCTCCAGTGTCTTCTTAATATCCTTAATCTCTTCTTTCAGTTCATTAAGTTGATTCATGATATTTGTTTGGACATCTATGATTAGCTGTTCCATTTTGTTGTTGGTTCTTTTATCTGGGCCATGTCTTCCTGTTTCTTAGTGTGGATTGTTTTTTTTGTTTTGTTTTGTTTTGCTGGTATCTAGTCATCTGTTTACCTTGATGTGTTTATTCAGTTGATTGGCTTCTCTCTCTGTTCTATGATTTTATTTTGTTGTTTTTGAGTGTGGTAAGAGTTACTTGACATTTCATTCCTCTTATTTTATTTTCCTGCCATTGTCTATGTTCCCTTGAAAAAAAAAAATTAGTTCCAGAGAAATAGGAGCAGATAGGAAGAGAGAATGAATAATAGTAGTGATTATAGTAAAAGGTAGGAGAGGGAACATACAAGATGTAGGCAAATGAATAATTGACCCAAGTAAGAAGTACAGCAGAATAATATTAGAAATGTGGTACACAAACAATGAAGCATGAATCAGAATGTAGAAAATTATAGAATTAATTAAAAGTCAAGAATGATGAGAAGAGGAGAAAGGAAAAAGTAGAAGAGAGAAGGAAAGAAATAAAAAAAATAAAAACGAGAAAATAAAACATGGAGAAAACAGGAGAGAGAGAGAGAAATAAGTACAAGAAAAATTAAAGACCAAGCCCAAAGAGGTGGAATGAAAGAGCAACAAAAGAAAACAGAAAATATAAGGGTGAAGGAGGGAAAAGATATAGCATAGATACAAAAAATTGGGAAACAAAAGAGAAAAAACTAACAAACATAGAAACAAAGGAAGAGAGAATACAACAACAAAAAATCAAGAGAGCAGCTATTCACTTTTAATTTTTTAAAAAGAAAAACAGGAAGAGGGCAGGAAAAGGAATCCATTGCCCTGCAGCCTGTCCTCTGCAGGTTTTAAGCCAAGTTTTAATGAGTAAAATAAGGCAAGTAAAAAAGGAAACTTTTTTTTTTTCAAATAAGAGATCCAATAAAAGCTAATACAAAGAGGATGTCAATATGTTCCCTGTCATAAAATTTCACTGGATGCTTGATAACCTTGTATCACTTCTTAGAGGGAGCTGGGGATCAAACCAGGGACCTTGTATATTCTAGGCAGTAGCTCTTCCACTGAGCTAATGTGTCTTCTTAGGTTAGCAAGACTTTTCATAAACATGTCAGCCCCTATTCCCTCTCTGTTATTTCTGCCTCCTTTTGGATGTAAATTCTCTTTTTACCTAGGCTGCTAGGCATGGCAGCCTGCCTGAGGAGATGCCCCTCTCCTATCCCTGCCTTGCCAGGGTCCCTTCTGACACCAAATGGGGACTCAGCTCACTAAAATAACTACAAAGAGAACTCTGTCCACCCTCTCCACCCCCTTCTTCTCCCATGAAGGTTTCCTCCTCACTCCTTTTGGAGGAGGAAGCCATAGGCTCCACTTAGGCTGTCTGTCCTGAGAGCAAGATATAAGTGCCACTTCCAGCCACAAATGGGAGAAACTCAAGATTTTTTGTCAGCTTCCTTTTATTTCTAGTTCCCTCCTAGATGAACCAAAGCAACCTCCCCACTCTATAGATATTTAGAGGTGCTGGAATGGAGGAAGAAGTCTGTGCTCCTCTTAGTCAGATAATATTTGCCAGGAGTTTTAGCCTTGTCTGATATCTTGGGGATATAAGATGAGGTAATATATTCTATCAATTTTTGTTTGTATGTGAAGACTTTGATCTTACCCTCATTTTTGAAGGACAGTTTTGTTGGATATAGAATTCTTGACTGACAATTTTTCTCTTTCAATACTTTAAATACAGCACACCACTTTCTTCTCTCCTCCATGGTTTCTTATGAGAGGTCAGCACTTAATCTTATGGAGTTTCCCTTGTATGTGATGCTTTGCTTTTCTCTTGCTGCTTTCAGAATTCTCTCTTCATTTCTGATATTTGTCATTCTGAACAGTAGGTGTCCTGGGGAAGGCCTATTTGGATTTATTCTTTTTGTGTGTGCATGGTCCTTGGATATTGCAATTTAGGTCTTTCATAAGAGTTGGGAAATTTTCAGTCATAATTTCCTCAAATATTCTTTCTGCCCCCTTTTCATTCTCTTCTCTTTCTGGGACACCAATAATGCAAATGTTTGTCCATTTTTCATTGTCATGCAGTTCCCTGAGACTATGTTCTATTGTTTCTATTCTCTTCTCTTTTTGTTCTCCTGTCTTTTCCAGTTCAGATGTTCTGTCTTTGAAATCACTAATTCTCTCTTCAAGCAATTCAAATTTCTCTTATGTACCTAAAATGTATTTTTAATCTCATCCAAAGTGTCTTTCATTCCCATAAGGTCTGTTTCTCTTCTTGCAGGCTTTTAAATTGTTGTTTTTGCTCTCCTAGGGTCTTCTTTATATCCTTTATTTCTTTAGTCATATCTTCTTTAAATTCTTTGAGTGATTTAGGAAGGTTGTGTGTTTATCACTGATAAATTGTATTTAATCCTGTATTTCTTTGGGTATTTGGTTTGTTCTTTTGGCTGGGCCATTTCTTCCTGTTTCCTACTCTGGCTTGTTATTTTTACTGATGTCTAGACATCTGAATATCTTGGTGAACTTACTCTGATGGCCAATTTCTCTCTCTTGCCTTCTTTGATACTTGGTTCAACTTATTCTAAGTTTTTATAATTGACCAGCTTAAGTTATCAATATCATGACTGGGACTTACTAGTGAGGTACAAATTTTCTCCCAGGGGTAGGATACAGATAGTACCGTGAACAGTTTTTGTCCATGCTGTTTCCAGACTGGCCAAAAGATGATGCTTGTCAGCGCACCATTCCATGGAGGTGTTTCAGTGTTGGTTTTGCTTTGTTCCTGTGATGATCTCCAAAGCAAAGATTCAAAGCAACCTCTGCCCACCTAATTCACTGAAAAAAGTAAAACACTCCATCTCCCCCTCCCTTTCTGTTGAAACAGCTGACGGAGAGAAAAGTGTCTGTACCCTCTCAGTGGGCTATGGTGAGCCACAAGTTTTACTCCAGCTTAATATCTTAGAGGTGGGGGAGGGGAGCCCTTCCTAGCTACCACAAGGGCTTTGTAACTTACATTTGTTGTTTCAGCTTCTTAGTCTCATTGACCCTCACCCTCCTGGGAGTTGTGTAGCACTGCACTTGTCTGCTGAACACAAAAGCAAGGTCCAGTCATTTTTATTTTATTTATTTTGGCGTTATTTTATTGGGAACTTCGAAAGTTAGTATTGAGATAACTGCTTATCAGACTGACTTTTTTATTATTTTGAAAAGTCCTCTCTTTCTCAATGTTTTCTGTCCTAAAATCTACTTTGATTGATATTAACATAGCTACACAAGCTTCTGTTTGGTTAGTGCTTATATAGACTATCATTTTTTCACATTCTTTTTCTTTCAAAAATATAAGTACTTATATTTAAAGAGTGTCTCTGGTAAGAAGTATCTCTTCTGGTTTTGTTCTTTAATCCAATCTGACACTCTTTTTTAAGTCTTCTAATTGGAATATCATTCTATTTACATTTAATAAACATGTAATTTACTTATTACTTTCCCATATGAAACTATTTTCAGTGATTTACTCAGAAACTACTATATGCCTCTATGACTTATTATAGTCTAATTCAATTTTTAAAAACTTTAACCACTTCCCTGATACAACTTGAACCTTACAACTTTTAAGCTCCATTTACACTCTCATGCCTTTTGCATTATTTTCTTAAAAATTAGTTTTACATGGATTTTAAAATCATGTAAGTCATTGTATTTTTTAACAATCAAAATTCATTTATATTTATATAACCATTTACATTTATATAACCATTCTTCCTTTTTTCACTTCCATACAATGTTTCCTTTTGAGATCATTTTCCTTTTAATATTCTTTATCTCTGCTTTTTTGCTGATCTGAAATGTGTTTATTGTGCTTTCATATTTGAAGGAAATCTTGAGTATAGAATTATAGGTTGACTATTTTTCTTTCATAACCCTCAGGATGTCATTACACTTTCTTCCAGCTACTATCTTTTATGCCAGCTCTGAACCTTATTCTTACTCCTTTGAAGTTAAAACCTTGAATTACATGAGATGATCCATTAGACTATAGAATGGATGGAAAAATAGCCAGACACAATATTCTAAGAAAAAAAACATTAAAATACAGGATTGAAGCAGAGAAGCCAGTAGAGCAAAGTAAAAAATCAAATGATGAGAGTGATAAAAGTGTTTCAGAAGTGAATCTATGTAATGGGATTGAAAAGGATGGAAAGTTTTAAAGGAGTGAGATTCATTCAAATAATCAGATAATATATATGTACTCGGTTCCTTCTTTATTTCAGATATTGCCTTTGGTGCTTGCTAGATGAATAAAAAATGAACATAATAGTAAGTAAATTATATAATATATTAGAAGGTCTTAGATGATATGCAAATAGAGGAAGTAGTGCAGTATTCAGGGGATCTGAAATGAAGAAAATGTTGAGAAATGGGATGTTTTCAATATTATATAGGATGTGCTAGACATATTTTATTGAGCCAATGAAGTTTGAGCAAAGGCTTGATGAAAGAATTAGCCATGGTAGTATCTGAGAGAAGAGTTTTAAAGGCAAAGTATATGCAGTGGGGTAATGATTAGATATTTTGAAGAATACCTAGGTGGCTGGAGCAGCGTGGAACAAAGGAAAGGAAACAGAGTGGAGGTTAGAAAGGGATTGAGGTTGGCAGAAATAGTGGCCGTTACAAAGACCTGGCTTTGACTGAGTAAAATGGGTAGATACTGGAAGATATTTAACGGAGGAGCATGGCATGATCAGAATGATTTTACAAAAGTATCACAGTGCTGTTATATTAAAAAGAGAATCAGCAATAAAGTGTCATAAAGACTCATAGAACGAGAAATCAAAGATCAAAATGGCCTTTGAATTTTGTAAGAATGAACTTAATAATACTTTTAGGAAGGCCAATTTGATTAATCATAAATGCAGCATAAATATTATAATATTTTAGAGTTCACAAAGTCTACTGGGCTTCCCACGCAGTATATTCAGGAGACTCTTGTTAATTATAAACTTCTGCCTAAGATTATATTTATGTACCCAATTTTTATAAATTCCCAACACCAAAGCCTTGTCTTATACTCATTACTAAAAAAAATAAGAATACAAAATTAAAAATACAAATTCCCTTAAGGCAAAGATGATGCATGTTTCAGCTTTGGTTTTACCACCAAACCTGGTATATTATCCAGTACTCCATTAAGAGTTGATGATTTAAATTTATAATTCAGTGCTACTTAGCTTCCATATTGTAATGGACATATTGGACTGCTTCAAGGTGTCATTGATAGTGGTGATTATCATGGGTCAGATGGAATATTGGCTTTTGTGTTAGCCACTATAATCAAGGTGAAATGTTTTAAAGTGTGTTATGCCTTTGTTGATATTATCTCTGTTGAGCCATATAACTCTATTCGTACAGAAAGAGAAAAAGAGCACATTATCCCATAGGTTACAATAAGCAGCCTTAGCAGAGCTATATCTTACTCTGTCTGTGCTGTCTTCATGTGTCCCCTTTTCCTTAAATGTGTGGCTCTGGCGAAGTGTCAGAAATCAGCATAAATTCCAGGTTGGTTTCAGCCTATTCTCTTTAGCAAATATCAACACACAAGACTCTTCATAAGAATGTGCCAATACTTTTCTCTAGGAAAAACTAGAACTTCTTTCTATTTCTTAGCCTAGTCATAAGTTTCTCAATATATAAAATATGTAATTAATGTATAGATTTATTCATATTCCATACCCTTCCTTTTATAAAATAACTTCCATTTCAAAAGACAATGTCACATTTCATAACAAAGATAAAATTTTTTAATTGTGTAAAAAACCTTGTCAATTGAAATGTGAATTAGATGAAAACAATTATTTTTCAATTCTTGAAAAATACCATATAAGATTTTGAAGACTTTCCAATAAATAGAATATAAATTCCTCATTAATGTGGTTAGATACATATAATTAAATGTAGGTTATTGTGACTTTCTGAAGAAAAAGGACATGTAAAATGATGAGCTGTAATTGTTTACTACTTTCAAGTACCTAACAGTCTTACTTTTCCATAATTGGCTTCACTTTCAACCAAAGAATCTTGTCCAAATATAATTACTTTGAATTTGAAATCACATTAAATACAAGAAAAAAGGGGAATTAATGAAACTGGAGCAAAAACATGGCTACACTCTACTACTTCTCTGCTAATATCTAATTCTTTTCTCCAGGTGGAACAAGGACAAGTTGAACTCCATCCTGTTTGTGTATCAAGCTTGTGGGATGTACTGTAAAGATTCTTTCTTCACAGCAGCAAAATCCAGCTATTCTATTTAAATATGAAAAGATGCTGTTCTAGTCATTTGTATGTTTTATGCTAAAAACATAAATGCTTATATCATTTCAGTCAAACTTTTGTGCATTATAAAAATGAATTTAAGTTATAAACTTGGAGAAAAGTAGCTGTTTTATTTGTAATACACTTCACCCAGATGGACAAAATGTATTTGAAACCTTAGTCTGTCTTATCTTTCTCATATTATTGTTTTCTAACTGTATATATTTCTATACTGTAAGGTAAAAGTGAGCAGTAACATTTCATGCCCACCTACACCCACCCCAACATAAAGGCATACACATCAGGTTTATTTGTATTTTTATGTTTTACTCTTATATAAACTTTGGTGATGGACAAAGGTTTGAAAATCTCAGCTTTCTGAAATGCAAAAGCCTTTAGAGAAAAGAGGATTTCGGATTCTAGAAACATCACCTTGGACTATCAAAAGTAAAAGCCTGAAGGAAGCATATATAAATCCATAAACATTAGATTCAGAAATACATGACATTACTCTTTTCCTGCAAGATCAAAAGATCAAAATACCTTTTAGGGATGGACAAACGAGTTTCAGATAGAGCAAAGAAATTTGGGAGTAGCATGTTTATTTTAAGAAAATATCACATAGCCTCACTTTCTAATAGATTCAAAATATGTCTATAAATTTAGAAGATTCTGCCAATAACCAGCATTCATGCAAAATTTGGAAGGCAGATAATTTTAAAAAATCAGCCATTATTTTTCTCCCATACCAGCAGTATAATTGTAAGTGAAGGCCTTATATGAGGTTTAAATGGCTTCTAGGTAAAGACTTGTGAATTTCTTGTTTTAATGCCACAGGCAGCCCAGGTCATTGGCATTGGTCTCTGTGTAATTCCTGCATTCATGGATTTCATGACACCTAACAGCACATATCTGTTATTGTTTGCAGTTGTTTTTTTTCCATTATTTTATTACCCAGCATATTTACTAAAGAGCAAGTAGCTCTGCCTGCTGTATGTGTAGCATTGTTTGTCAACAAAGTGAAACTGGACAGTTTGGATTGGCCACATAATGAAGGGTATTTTCATATCAAGCTGAAGACTTTAAATATATTTCTGAAGGATTAAGAATTTTAAACAGTGGAAGAGAAACATTATATTTGAATTTCAGAAGATTAAATCTGGTAACAATGAGGTGGATAGTTTTGAAGAGAAAAACAGTACAGGGGTTTTCATAGTAGTTTAGGTGAGAAATGAAAACATGAATTTAGACAATGTCATTCCTATTCCGCTGGGATAGGAAGAGGAGCAAATTTAGCATGGCAGAAGAAGAGTTTAGTTTCACACTGTTTAGACTGTCTATGGCACACGCAGTAGGGTATTGATTAAGAAAGTAGACTCTGGAATCAGAAAGCCTGGGTGCAAATCTTTGTTCATTTCTTGGATGCAAACCCTTGAATGAGCTACATAACCAGTGGGTGCCCTTTGGGTGTGCTATGAGGATTCAATGAGGTATCACACGGCAATTACTTAGTATAGTGCTGACACATTATTATCATTCTATACCTATTAGCTATTATTGCTCTGAAGATGTTACAATGATAATAATAATTCAAGTCAAGAAAACCAGTTGTTTATAAGGGTTTTGAATCAGGATATGGATTTGATCTATAGGTTTAAAATGTATGCAATGTAATTTTAACTATATTCAGAGAGAGAGAAAAAAAGAAATTATTCAGAAATGTCTAAATATGTGCATATACACTAGGTGAAATATGAGGCCTCAGGATCTGCATGGCCCATTGAGTTAGCAATTTTCTCTTGATGTAGTTCACTTGGCTTTTAAAGAATATTGTGGGAATGCACCATCAAATTACCATTGTGAGTCATCTGGCTCTGACTTAGTAACTCAATAAATTAATTGGACTTCTGAAATAGTCAATGAAATAATACATAATTTCAAAATAAAATTCGGAAAGTGTCTACTATAGCATACTCCACCCACCTGCCTATTAGGAAACTATGTTGCATTTCATTGCACTTCCAGGTTGTGAATCTCATTCCTACACTAGTGTTCATGACTGTCATGGTGCTCATGCCAACAGAAGTAAGATAATTATGTCATCATATGGAAATGTAAATTGGTTGACTCTGTTTTCAACATAACATATTGTTTCAAATAAAACTATTTAAAAATTGAAGTAGTAAAACTATTTGGAAGAAAAAATTCTACATTTTATTCTATCCTAGTTCTTCCTAAAACTTTGTTCACTGAAGCATCATGGTGAAATAACTTAAGAATTGTGGAAGAGTGTTTTCTTAATGATCAGACTTTGTATGACCTTTTACAAATTTCCCCAAGGTAGTATGCTCTTCTCTTTATAAATTAGATTTTCCTATGTGTTACATCCTTAATTAAGAGTAGAATTTGAATTTTTTCTTATAATAACTTCTCTATTTTAATCTGATATATCACAGATTAAGGTGCATAATGACCCAGAGCTATTTAAAAATAAAACACTATCTTATTGCACATAAAATAATGAGAGATTATGGCAGTGTAAGACAGATTTAGTAGAGTCACATTTAAAAACCTAATTATTGTTGTATCTATGTGTATTCACTTGGAAAATAGAAATGAAAGTATAACTTAGAGTGTGATACAATTAGCCCTTATTTTTAAAGCAATTTATCTTCACAGAAGACCATAGTAAATCTCTAGCCAAAAAATACAAATAAATCAAGAGAGAGTAAACTGTAATGTAAACTATAATCCACACTTAGTGGCAATGCTCCAAAATGTGTTCATCAATTGTAACAAATGTACAACACTAATGAAAGATATTGTTAATGTGGGAAAATATGGGAGGAGTTGGGAGTGGGGCATATGGGAATGCCCTGTTTTTATAAGTTATTTATTTATTTATTTGTTTATTTATTTATTTATTTATTTATTTTTAAGATTTTATTTATTTATTCATTTATCCCCCCCTTGCTGCTTGTGCTCGCTGTGTCAGCCAACCATGCCCTGCGGGTGGGCCCGCCTTCACCAGGAGGCCCCGGGAACCGAACTCGGGGCCTCCCACATGGTAAACGGGAGCCCCACTGATTGAGCCACAGCCGCCTCCTCCTGTTTTTTTTTTTAATGTAACATTTATGTAATCTAAGTATCTTTTAAAAAAATTAAAAAGTATATTTAAAAAATACAAATGAAAATGTTAGCCAATAACTTCAGCATAAATGATTTTTATTCTCTTACTTTGGATGGGCTATCACTTCTTATTTTTTATTTGTATTGCACTTCTTTTTTACACACTAAAATTTAATGTTTTAAAATATTACTCTGGGAATTATTCCCTGATATGTCTGGGTTACTATGTAAAATGAAGATGATCCTGATATGCTTTCACAGAAACATGTAATTGTTTGAACAAGGAAACTCATTTGTTTGGCAATCCAATTGTTGCTATTTGGGGGCAGAAATTCTTCTGGGATAAGTTGTGGGCTTAAATCAGAATGAAGTTTATTTCCTAGGAAATTGCAGCATGGAAAAAAGGGTTTGAAAAAATTAAGGTAAAGGGAGAATGATGCTGCTGTTGTAGATTAATGGGTCAGCAGCACACCACTCTTCTTTCTCACACCCACATATATTTCAATCACCACTGGTCCCTTAATGATTATTAAATTACATATTTTTTTTTGTCTTTGTAACAAATAACATGCTGCTGCTAGATAGATAATTCATGGAACTAATTTTAAAGAAAAAAAAATGAAGGCATATCAAGAAAAAAAAGCAAATATTACTGGAACTCAATCTGGTCTAGCAAAAATAGAGGTGTGATAAAGAATTACATTTAAAGGCATAAAACTGAATTTTCATCAAAGGCAGATACATGGAAATAAATTACTATGCTTTAAATAAGCCATATTCAATGTGGCTAGAAAAAGATTCACCAGTATCCATAGGTGGGAAAATTATTTCTTCTACCAATCTGCTCTAATAACATTAACTTTATTTCCTTTATTAAATATCTTAGGAATGTAGAGACCCTTTGTTTTTATTTCTAAGTTTTAAAGAAAATTTAATTATCAATAATCAATAAAATAGTAATTCTATGTCAAAATAATATATATTTAAAGAATATTTGTCCCACTAATATAATATAAAGAGTTATATAAAGGTATTTTCTTTGACATTTATGAAACAAGAACCAGGAGAATTATGGGAAGATGGCAGAGTAGAGAGCTCCAGGACTCAGTCCTTCCTCCAGAACAACTATTAAACAAGCTGGATCTGTCTGAAGCAACTATTTTTAAACTCTGGAGGCCAGAAGAACACTGTACAGAATCCAAGGAAGAGTTGGAGGAAGAAACTTATAAATTATGGTAAAAAAAATCCAGAAAATACCAAGGAAGACCAGAATATGGACATACTCAACAAAGCTTTTAAAGAAATGATCATAACAATGTCCAAGGAGATTCAGGAAAATACAGAGAAGGAGATAAATGATACCAGGAAAACAAGGAATGAGTAATATGAGAACCTTAGAAAAAAGATAGAAATTTTAAAAAAGAATGAATCCATACCTAGGTGTCCAGTGGTGTGGGACCTGTCGAGATATAAATTCTAAAGTAAAGGCTAAGCTGTTGCACCTGGCTCCTCTTACAAACAAAAAAGAGGCACAAAGCTTAGTTGAACTCTTTGGATTTTGGAGACAACACATTCCTCATTTGGGTGTGCTACTCCAGCCCAGTTACCGAGTGACCAAAAAAACTGCTAGTTTTGATTGGGGACTGGAACAAGAGGAGTCTCTGCTACAGGTCCAGGCTGCTTGCAAGCTGCACTACCACTTGGACCATATGATCCAGCAGATCCAATGGTGCTGGAAGTTTCAGTGGCAAATAGAGATGCTGTCTGGAGCCTTTGGCAGGCCCCTATGGGGGAATCACAATGCAGACCCTTAGGATTTTGGAGCAAAGCCTTGCCATCCTCTGCAGAGAACTCTGCCCCTTTTGAGAAGCAGCTTTTGGCTTGCTACTGGGCCTTAGTAGAGACTGAACACTTAACCCAGGCCATCAAGTTACCATGAGACCTGAGTTGCCTATCATGAGCTGGGTATTGTCTGACCCACCAAACCATAAAGTTGGGTGTGCCCAGCAGCACTCCATAATAAAGTGGAAGTGGTATATACAAGATAGGGCTCGAGCAGGTCCTGAAGGCACAAGTAAATTACATGAGGAAGTAGCCCAAATGTCAATGATCACCACCCCTGCCATGTTACCTTCTCTTTCCCAACCTACAATTTTGGCCTCTTGGGGAGTCCTTTACAATCAGGTGACTGAGGATGAGAAAACTCAAACCTGTTTTACAGATGGTTCTGCACAATATGCAGGTGCCAACAGAAAGTGGAAAGCTGCAGGACTGCAACCCTTTTCTGGGACATCCTTGAAGGATAGTGGTGAGGGAAAATCTTCCCAGTGGGCAGAACTTCGAGCAGTGCTCCTAGTTGTTCATTTTGCTTGGAAGAGGAACTGGTCAGAGGTACATTTCTACATTGATTCATGGGCTGTTGCCAATGGTTTGGCTGGATGGTCAGGGACTTGGAAGGAACATGATTGGAAAATTGGTGACAAGGAGGTCTGGGGAACAGGTATGTGGATAGACTTTTCTGAGTGGGCAAAAAACATTAACATATTTGTGTCCCATATGTATGCTGACTAGAGGGTGACTTCAGCAGAGGAAGAGTTTAATAATCAAGTGGATAAGATGATCCGTTCTGTGGCTAATGCTCAGCCTCTTTCCCCGGCCACTCCTGTCATTGCCCAATGGGCTCATGAGCAAAGTGGCTATGGAGGTAGGGATGGAGGTTATGCATGGGCTCAGCAACATGGACTTCCCTCACCGAGGCTGACTTGGCTACAGCCACTGCTGAATCTCCAATCTGCCAGCAGCAGAGGCCCACACTCAGCTCCCGATATGGCAAGATTCCTCAAGGTAACCAGCCTGCTACCTGGTGGCAGGTTGAATACATTGGACCACTTCCACCATGGAAGGGAAAGCGATTTGCTTTAACTAGAATAGACACATACTCCAGATATGGGTTTGTATTTCCGGCACACAATGCTTCTTCCAAAACTACCATCCGTGGACTTATTGAATGTCTTATCTACTGCCATGGCATTCCAGACAGCATTGGTTCTGATCAAGGAGCCCATTTCACAGCAAAGGATGTGCAGGAATGGGCACATGCCCATAGAATTCACTAGTCTTATGATGTTCTCTATCACCCTGAAGCAGCTGGATTAATAAAATGGTGGAATGGACTTTTGAAGACTCAATTATGGTGCCAATTATGTGGCAATACCTTGCAGGACTGGACAATGTTCTCCAGGAGGCTGTGTAGGCTCTAAATCAGCATCCACTCTATGGTTTTGTGTCTCCCATAACCAGGATTCATGGGTCCAGGAATCAAGGGGTGGAAATGGGAGTGGCACCACTCACTATTAACCCCTAGTGATTCACTAGGGAAATTTTTACTCCCTGTCCCTGCAACCTTAAGCTCTGCTGGTCTACAGGTTTTAGTCCCAAAAGGGGGAGGGCTGCCACCAGGGAACACAACAATGATTCATTGAACTGGAAGTTAAGACTGCCACCTGGCCACTTCGGGCTCCTCTTACTTGTGAATCAACAGGCAAAAAGGAATTACTGTTCTGGCTGGGGTGATTGATCCTGACTATCAAGGGGAAATAGGACTACATCTATATAATGGGGGTAAAGAAGAGTTTGCCTGGAATGCAGGAGATCCTCTAGGGTGTCTCCTAGTACTGCCATGCCCTGTGATTAAAGTCAGTGGAAAATTGCAACAAACCAATTCAAGCAGGGCTAACAATGGCCCAGAATCTTTGGGAATGAAAGTTTGAGTCACCCCACTAGGCAAAGAACCATGGCCAGTTGAAGGGCTTGCTGAAGGTAACGGGAACATGGAATGGGTAGTGAAAAAAAGTAGTGATAAATATGAACTTTAACTACATGACCAGTTACAGAAATGAGGACTGTAATAGTCATGAACCCTTAATTCTTGTTTCGTTATGAATGTGATTGTATATGTACTCAGAAGGAATTTCTTTGTTTTCTTCCCCAACAATTTCCCCTATCAAATGAAAAGTTGTATTAATTTCACATCATATTTAAGGATGTCAAGTTTAGAGTAAATATTTCCCAAGTACTTGCACCCTATTCTGTGGGGAATTAATGTGTTTCCTGTTGTAAACAAAGGAATTGAACATTGTTAGGCAGAAATATATATGTATGCTTGTCTGTTATTGTTTTTACTTAGAGATTAAGTATGGTTTAGGGTAATGTATATGGTTTCTGAGTTGACAAGGGGTAGACTGTGATGGTTAGGCTAATGTGTCAACTCAGCCAGGTAATTGTGTCCAGGGTTTTGGTCCAGCAAGCACTGGGCTAATTTTAATACAAGAGCATTTATGAACTTCGATCACCAGTGAGTTTACTGCATGGATGGCTGATTACATCTGCATCAATCAGGGAGATTGCATCAGCAATGATTGATGCTTTTATCCAATCAGTTGAATGCCTTAAAAGGGAAAGTGATTTCAACATTCAGAGAGAATTTCCCAGCTCGTCTTTGGACAGCCAACTTCTCCAGACACTCATCAAGGACCTTTCATCGCATTTTCATCGGAGCCCCTGGTTTGCAGCCTGCCTGTGGAACCTGGACTTGTGCATCCCCACAGTCGTGTGAGAGACTCTTATAAAATCTCATATTATTGACAGATATCTTCTGTTGATTCTGTTTCACTAGAGAACCCTGACAGCTACATTTGTTACAATTGATGAATACAGATTGAAGCATTGCCACTAAGTGTGGATTATAGTTTACATTATAGTTACACTCTCTCCCACACATTTTTGTAAGTTATGACAAAATATATAATGACCTATATCTGTCACTGCAATGTCATTCAGGAAAATTCCAATGTCCCAAAAATGCCACCATATTTTTTAAAAAAAGATACTTAGGTTACATAAATGTTACATAAAAAATATAGAGTATTCCCATAAGTATGGCTCCCCACACTTCCCACATTTTCCCACATTAACAACATCCTTCATTACTGCGGTATATTTATTGCAATTGATGAACACATTTTGGAGCATTGCCACTAAGCATGGATTAAAGTTTACCTGGTAGTTTACACTCTTTCCCACCCAATTCTGTAGGATATGGCAAGATATATAAATGTCCTGTATCTGTCATTGCAATGTCATTCAGGACAATTCCCAAGTCCTAAAATTGCCCCCACATTGCAACTGTTTTTCCCTCCCCTCCCCTCAAAAACTCCAGTGGCCACTGCCTCCACATCAATGATACAAGTTCTTCCATTGGTAGAATCACAACAAGTCTGTAGTAGAATACCAGTAAGTCTACTTTAATCTATAGTTCATTACCCAATCCTGAGGATTCTGGGTTGGTGATGTCCATTCCACCTCTAATTGAGAGGGGGCTGCAATCCATTATGGCCAATGGATGGGACTCCAATGGATGGGACTCTCTTGGATGAGACAGTTGTAGACTCTCTCAGTTCCTTAATATGGTAGTTGTCCATAATCACCTACTTGTTAGTTGTCCTGTATGAGACCAATGAACTGGAGAGTAGGTGTTGCAACTCACTTGAAATTTGAGACCCAGCTGGCACATGGACAGCCCAATGATTTAAGTCTCTTGGAATTGCACCTACCAACTCTAATACTAATTATATGTTCAAATAGAAGAAGAGAAGAGCCAATTGTAGGGACACCACAATTGAGTTCAACTCTGTCACCCTGGGAAGCATAAATTCCAAGGTAGGGTCCATTTGCAAGGCACCAAACTCGTGAGTTATCTGCCCTGACTATAGTGTCTAGATGTCTCTAGAGCCCTCAGGAGTCCCACTATTTGGAGTGGTATCTACTTTGCTGGTCAATGAGATCTTGCTGAGACGTGCATAAGTGTAACCTCTGGAATGACCTCCCAACTCATTTGGAGGGCTCTTAGCCATATAAACCCTTTTCCCCCTTTTGGTCAAGGTCTTTTCCCAGTTGCATTGCTACTTGGTACTTGGTAGTAATCCCTCGGTGCCAGGGAGGCTCATTCCCGGGGTTCATGTCCCATGCTGGGGGGATGGTAATGTATTTTTATGAGGCCACATTTGAGCCACAAGGAGGCTCCCAGGAGGCAACTCTTAAACACCCTATAATAATAGCTTAAGTTTCCATTTCAAGAGTAAAGGTTCATAAGCACAGTCATCAATATCAAGGGCCCGTCAATGGACCGTCCTCCTTCACTAGTCATTGCCCCTGTACTCAGGGGATTCTTGTTGTTCCATTAGAGAATGTGGCAGAGCTCCCTGAGATGGGAATTTGATATTCCTTTAGTTATTGTGTGACTTTCCACCCACCATGACAATGCCCCATGAACATTTGCATACGTTCATATGCCTTATATGTCTGCCCAGGTGAGCATCCACCATCACTGACACCGTGCACCAATGATCCTCCCCTGCCACAGATGAAATCCTTCTGTGTTCCAAAACTTCTTCAAAAATGAAGTCAATAAACTATCCAAATACAATTAATGAGAAAATGAAATAATAATGACAGTTTTAAAAATAAGAAATAAAATACAAAAAAAATTAAAAATATATAAAAAATTTGGGAAAATAAGAATTAATGAAAAAATATTTTAAAATTTTTGTGACATTTTGCCTTTCATCACTGTAAGATCTGTTGCCCTATATGCACAGTGATATTTTCTTCCATTTATTCCCCCAGTGTCTTACTTTTTTCATTTTGTCTTCAAAGAAGTTTTAGTTTACAGCAAAGTCACATACTGAATACAGGGGACTCCCATATACCCAACATCTTCCCATTTTTCTACCTTCCCCTATTAATAACACTTTACATGTGGATGGTATGTTTGTTATAGCTGATGTACAAATATTGAAACATAGCTACCAACCATGGTCAATTTTTACATTATGGTTTACATTTTAGACCATACACTTTTTATAAATTTTTGATGAAATTTAACATGGCCTGTATCCATCATTGCAAGATCATGCAGAACACTTCCATTGCCCCTAAATACTCCCTGTTCCATCTATTATATTCCTCCCTTTCCCTCCCCTCGGGACCCATGACAACCATCAGGCTTCACTCCTCAAAAGACAATATTCATAGTTACTTGCAACAACACTGAGGGCTTGACACACTGGTCTGTCCTCCCCTATTGAGCACCACCTATGCTTTTGAGAGACTCTTGCCCCTCTTATTGAGAACATAGTGGGCCTCCCCAGGATGGAAGTCCACAAACTTGCAGCTCATTATGTGGGTCTCCACCCAGGTGTATAACACACTATGGCAAGGAACACTCACACACTCCCTAAAAGCCTGCCCCAGGTGTGCCCTGCCTGAATACCCTACACATCCAACACCCCAAACCAGCAACCCTCACTTGTCATATTGCCAACAGAGCATTTTCAACATTGTAATTTCAACCATGTACCTGCTAATCCCCACTATTCACCTGCTCCCTCCCTCAACTCTCCCCGCCCCCAGTTCCATGGACAGTCTAACCAACACTCCTTATCCCACACAACTGAAAAATCTGCACCGCCCATCACAACAATATCATTACACTACTGTCATGCCCCACCACTGTACAAAAATACACTTCCACAATATCATAGCTTTTGCTCATAGGGGCATTGGCTCACAACACTCTTCTCCCTTCCTATTTCCTAGAAACCTATCTTCCAGACTTTAGCTCTGTGAGTCTGCTCAGTTTGCTTAATTCATATCAGCTAGGTCATGTAATATCTGTCCTTCAGTGCTTGGCTTGCTTCACTAAACATAAAGTCTTCAAGATTCATCCATGTTATCCCATGTGTTAATACTGTATTCCTTCCTATAGCTGAGTAATATTCCATTGTGTATATATATACCACAATTTATTTATTCATTCATATGTTGAAGGGCAAAAATTGATTCCAACTTTTGACAATAGTGAATAACAACTATGAACATTGATGTGCATATATCTGTTTGTGTCCTTGCTTTCAGTTCTTCTGTGTATATACCCAGCAGATGAATTGCTGGATCGTACGTCAGCTCTATAGTTAGTTTTCAGAGGAAACACCAAACTGTCCTCTACAATGGCTGCACCATTCTACATTCCCACCAGCTTTGGATGAGGTTTCCCATTCCTCCACATCCTCTCCAACATTTGTAACCCTGTTTTTTAATAACCGCCAGTCTAATGGGTGTAAGATGATATTTCATTGTAGTTTTGATTTGCATTTCCCTAGTAGCTAGTGATATTGAGCACATTTTCACGTGCTTTAAAGCCATTTGTATTTCTTCTTTGGAGAAGTATCTATTCAAATCACTTACTCATTTTTAAAATGGGTTGTCTTTTTTATTTTTGAGGTGCAGGATTTCTTTATATATAATAGATAATAGGCTTTTATCAGATATATGGTTACCAAATATTTTCTCCCATTGGGTAGGCTGTCTTTTCACTTTCTTGACAAACTGCTTTGAGGTGCAAAAGTTTTAAATTTTGAGGTGGTCCCATTTGTCTATTTTTTCTTACACTGCTCGTGCTTTCAATGTGAAGTTCATGAAACCATTTACTCTTATAAGATCCTGTAGATGCTTTCCTACATTATCTTCCAAGGTCTTTATGGTCTTGGCTTTTATATTTAGATCTTTGATACATCTTGAGTTAATTTTTGTATATGGTGTAAGATGGTATTCCTCTCTCATTCTTTTGGATATGGATATTCAGTTCACCAAGCACCAATTTTTGACAAGGGCATTCTCTCCAAGTTGAATGGGATTGGTGGCCTTGTCAAAAATCAATTGACTGTATATGGGAGGATCTATATCAGAATACTCAATTCAGTCCATTGTGTGTCTTTCCTTATGCCAATACCATGCAGTTTTGACCACTGTAGCTTTGTAGCATGTTTTTAAGTCATGTAGTGTAATCCCTCCAATTGCAATTTTCTATTTCAATATGTCTTTGGCTATTCGGATCCTCTTGCACTTCCAGATAAATTTCATAGTTAGTTTTTCATGGTTAGTCAGTAAAAAATGCTGTGATGATTTTTATTGGGATTGCATTAAATCTGAGGATCACTTTGGGTAGGATAGACATCTTAATGATGTTTAGTCTTCCTATCCATGAACAGGGAGTATTCTTCCATTTATTTAAGTCTTCGTTGATTTCCATTAACAGTGTTGTGTAGTTTTCTTCATATAAGTCATTTATATCTTTAGTTAAATTTACTCCCAGTGAGTTGATTCTTTTAGAAGCTATTGTAAATGGGATTTTTTTCTTGATTTCCTCCTCAGATTGCTCATTATTAGTGTGAAAAAATGCTACTGAGTTTTGCACATTGATCTTGTAACCCGTGGTTTTACTGAACTCATTTATAAGCTCAACAAGCTTTGTTTAGCTTTCTCAGGGTTTTCTATATATAATATCATGACATCTGCAAACAGTGAAATTTTTACTTCTTCCTTTCCAATTTGGATGCCTTTTTTATATTTCTCCTGTCTATATGCTTGAGCAAGTACTTCTAACACAATGTTAAATAGGAGTATTAACAGTGGGCATCTTTGTCTTGTTCCCAATCTTAGATGGAAAGATTTTAGGATTTCTCTTTTGAATATGATGTTAGCTGTGGGCTTTTTGTATATACCCTTTGCCATGTTGAGGAAGTTTCCTTCTATGCCTATCTTTTGTAGTATTTTTATCAGAAAATGGTGTTGTACTTTCCTGATACTTTCCTTGCATCTAATGAGATGAACATTTGATTTTTTTTTCTTTTGATTTGTTTATGTGGTGTATTGATTGATTTTCTTATGTGGGACCATCCTTGCATACCAGGGATAAAACCCACTTGGGCATGGTGTATAATTCCTTTGATGTGCTGTTGAATATGATTTGAAAGTATTTTCTTGAGGATTTTAGCATCTAAAAAGTGAAATTGGTCTCTGGTTTTCTTTTCTTGTAGCATCTTTGTTTGGCTTTGTTATATTTGGGTGATGTTGTCATCATAGAATAAGTTAGGCAATGTTCCCTCCACTTCTATTTTTTGGAAGAGTTTAAATAGCATTGGTGTTAGTTCTTTCCAGAATGTTTGGAAGAATTCACCTGTGAAGCCATCTAGTCCTGGGCTCTTCTTAGTTGGGAGGTTTTTGATGACTAAGTCAGCCTTGTTATTTGTGATTGTTCTGTTGAGTTCATTGATTTCTTCTTTGGTCAATGTAAGCTGCTTGTGTGTTTCTAAGAATTTGTCCATTTCATCTAAATTAGCCATCTTGTTGGCATATAATTTTTCAATTATTCTCTTTATTTCTGAGGGGTTAGTGGTGATATTTCCATCTTCATTTCTTATTTTATGTATTTACATCTTCTCTCTTTTTTTCTTTGTTATTCTAGATAAGGATTTGTCAATTTTATGGATCTTCTCAAAGAACCAGATTCGGGTTTTGTTTATTATTTCTAGTGCTTTCTTAATTTCTGTTCCATTTAGTTCTGTTCTAATATTTGTTATTTCCTTCTTTCTATTTCCTTTTGGGTTAGTTTGTTGTTCTTTTTCTACTACATCTGATGTGCAGTTAGGTCTTTGATTTTAGCTCTTTTTCTTTTTTAATAGACATTTATAGTTATAAATTTTCCTCTCAGGACAACTTTTTATGTATCCCATAGGTTTTGATACATTGTCTTGTAATATTTATTCATTTCAAGGTAGTTACTGATTTCTTTTGAGATTTCCTCCTTCACCCACTGTTTGTCTAAGAGTGGGTTATTTAATTTCCATATCTTTGCACCTAATCTGTTTCTCTGGCTCTTACTGATTCCCAGCTTCATTCCATTGTGGTCAGAGAAATTACTTTGTATACTTCCAATCATTCTGAATTCCTTGAGAGTTGTTCTGTGGCTTAGAATGTGGTCTATCCTGGAGAATGATCCATGTGCATGTGAGAAGAATGTGTATCCTGCTGTATTTGGGTGTAATGTTCTGTATATGTCTATTAGGTCCAGATCATCTAATGTATTATGCAAAGTCTTTGTTTCTTTATTGATTCTCTGTCAAGATGTTTTTTCTAATGGTGATAATGGTGTATTAAAGTCCCCCAGTATAGTAAGTAGAGGCATCTATTTCTCCACTTAGCTTTTCCAGTGTTTGCCTCATGTATTTTGAGGCATCCTGGTTAGGTGTATAAATGCTTATGATTGTTCTTTCTTCTTGAAAGATTACCCCTGTTAGTACTATATAGTGTCTGTCATTGTTTTTTACAAGAGTTTTGCATTTAATGTCTTTTTTGTCAGATTTTAGTATAGCTACTCCCATCCTTTTTTGTTTCTTGTTTGCTTGTAGAATTGTTTTCCAAACATTCACTTTCCGCTTCATTGCCTCCCTGGGTCTAAGGTGGGTTTCTTTTAGGCAGCATATAGATGGGTCATATTTCCTTACCAATTCTGCCATCTGTGTCTCTTGACAGGTGAGTTTAATCCATTAACATTCAATGTTATTACTGTCCAATAATTACTTACATTAATCATTTTTTCTTTTGGTTTATGTATGCCATATGTTTTTTTTTATTTCTCTTCTTATCATTTTAGTTGTTCTAAAAAGGACCTGCTGGAGCCCTATCTAGTATATACCACTTCCACTTTATTATGTAGTGCTGCTGTGCACGCCCAACTTTATGGTTTGGTGAGTCAGACAATACCCAGCTCATGATAAGCAACTCAGATCTCATGGTAACTTGATGGACCATGGTTAACCGTTCAGTCTCTACAAAGGCCCAGTAGCAAGCCAAAAGCTGCTTCTCAAAAGGGGCAGAGTTCTCTGCAGAGGATGGCAAGGCTTTGCTCCAAAATCCTAAGGGTCTGCATTGTGATTCCCCCATAGGGGCCTGCCAAAGGCTCCAGACAGCATCTCTATTTGCCACTGAAACTTCCAGCACCATTGGATCTGCTGGATCATATGGTCCAAGTTGTAGAGCAGCTTGCACAGCAGCCTGGACCTGTCGCAGAGACTCCTCTTGTTCCAGTCCCCAATCAAAACTAGCAGTTTTTCTGGTCACTCGGTAAATGGGCTGGAGTAGCACACCCAAATGAGGAATGTGTTGTCTCCAAAATCCAAAGAGGCCAACTAAGCTTTGTGCCTCTTTTTTGTTTGCAAGAGGGGACAGGTGCAACAGCTTAGCCTTTACTTTAGAATGGATATCTCGACAGGTCCCACACCACTGGACACCTAGAAATTTCACTGAGGCGGAAGGACCCTGTATTTTTCTTGAATTTATCTCCCATCTTCTCTCATGCAAATGCCTTACCAATAAATATAGAGTCTTTGCTACTTCTTGCTCAGTAGGTCCTATCAACATGATATCATCAATATAATGGACCAATGTGATGTCTCGTGGGAGGGAGAGACTATCAAGGTCCCTGAGGACAATATTATGACATAGGGCTGGAGAGCTGATATACCCCTGAGGCAGGACTGTGAAGGTATACTGCTGGCCTTGCCAGCTGAAAGCAAACTGTTTCTGGTGGTCCTTACTAATGGAAATTGAGAAAAAAACATTTGCCAGATCAACAGCTCCTTACCAGGTACCAGGGGAAGTGTTGATTTGCTCAAGCAATAATACCACATCTGGGACTGCAGCTGCAATTGGAGTCACCACCTGGTTAAGTTTACAGTAATCTACTGTCATCCTCCAAGATCCATCTGTTTTCTGCACAGGCCAAATAGGAGAGTTAAATGGGGATGGGGTGGGAATCATCACCCCTGCATCCTTCAAATCCTTGATAGTGGCACTAATCTCTGTAATACCTCCAGGAATCCAGTATTGCCTTTGAATTACTATTTTGCTAGGCAGGGGCAGTTTTAGAGGCTTCCACTTGGCCTTTCCAACCATAATAGCCATCACTCCAAAAGTCAGGGATCCAATGTGGGGATTCTGCCAGTTACTGAGTATGTCTATTCCAATTATGCATTCTGGAACTGGAGAAATAACTACAGAATGGGACTGGGTACCCACTGGACCCACTGTGAAACGGACCTGAGCTAAAACTCCATCAATCACCTGACCTCCAGAAGCCCCTACTCTGACTGGTGGACCACAGTGACATTTTGGGTCTCCTGGAATTAATGTCACTTCTGAGCCAATGTCTAATAATCCCCCAAATGTCTGATCATTTCCTTTTCCCCAATGCACAGTTACTCTGGCAAAAGGCCGTAGGTCTTCCTGAGGAAAGGTGGGAGGAAGATGAACAGTATAAATTTTTGGCAGTTTAAGAGGATCCTTCCCCAAGGGGACCTGGCCTTCTCCTCATTCAAGGGGCTCTGGGTCTGTAAACTGTCTCAAATCTGGGAATTGATTAAGGGGCCGTGATTCTCTGCATCTGTAATTTGAGTTAGGATTTTGTTCACTTGACCTAGAACTCTTCTGCTTATACAGATCCAGAAGAAATTTAGTAGACTGCCCATGTATTTCACTTCTGGGTACCCCATGATCTATTAGCCAACACCATAAGTCCATGCAACTCAGACTATTCTGTGTGTTGCTTTGAATATGTCTTTCATTGCAGTAGCCACACCCACCTTGCCTTTGGTGATTAACTGCTGATACTTGACTTTTACCTGATGGAGATCTGATCATCCCCAAAATGTTTGAGGATTCCAATTCCATTACAGATCCGCCTACAGTAATATCTTGACTGCAGAGAAGAGCAAAAACAGAGCTCTTCAGAGAAGATGGAGTTAGTCTTACAGATTTATTCCTCACAGTCCTGGTTAAAGGTGTGTCCTCTGGACATTCCTGGGGTGGCTGGGCAGGTCTCAAATGGTAAATTCATTCTAGCATTCCAATCTCTCTAAGCCTTTGAATCCCCTCATCTACTGTATACCACAGCAAATCAGGCACTCAATGTCAGACATGCTAGGCCATCGTTTGGTCCATGCTTCAGTCAGCCACACAAACAGTCTGTTAGAGCCCTTTCTAACCCCTTGAGCTACAGCGTTGAATCCAGAATTTCTGCTTGGTGGGCCCATATCAATAAATTCAGCCTGATCCAACTTTATATTCATTCCACCATTATCCCATACCCTTAGTATCCAATTCCACACATATTCCCCTGATTTCTGTCTATACAAGTTGGAAAACTCATGCAGTTCTTTCAGAGTATAGCAGACTTCCTCATGGGTCACACTTTATATTTCACCTTTGGGGGCTTGTTGTAATTTTAGTCTAGTAATGGGTCTCGAAGACAAGAGGGGTGGGTGTGGGTAAGGAGAAGGATTAGAGATGTCTTGCAGGCTACTGACCTGAGGGCATTCCTTTGCATTTTCTTCTGGTGAGACAGGATTAATCTCTTCAGGCAGGGGTTGGAAGACAGATTCCTCAGGGCATACTGGATGCTGGGCAGTAAATGCTGGAGATTGGCTGGTACCTGCCTTGTGGCTGGGAGGAGGTCCAGACACCCTGGGGCAGGCCAGAGGCTGGGCAGTGCAGGCTTCCATTTGGCTGGTACCCGCCTCAGGGCTGGAAGGAGGTGTGGAATCCCTGGGGCAGGTTGGAGGCTGGATGATACAAGGTTGACAAGGTGTGGTCTCCACAAGGCAGGCTATCACAGGTTTATCTGGTAAAGTCTCAGCAGAATTTAGGGTTCTAATGTCCCCACCAATATTATCATCATCCCACGTCTCTGTCCCAATCCTCGGGGTTCCACTCCTTTCCAATCAATGCCTTCATTTTAATTGCAGAAACCCTGTGAGGTTGAGATTTTAGTTTCCTCTGTAATTCTGCTACTCGTACAATGAGAGTCTGGGCTTGATTCTCAGATATCTCAAGTCTGTGGCTCTAGGAGACAAGATTTTCTTTCAAGGCACACGTACAAACTTTCATATTGTTCTTGCGGCATTTAAGTTTCAAATTTGAAGACTTTAACTCATCTTTTTCTTTTATAACTATACCCAGAGTATCTAGGAGGAGCCAGCCAATATCATTATACTTTTTGACTCCACAAAATTCTGTTAAGGTGTTAAAAACACTCTCACCCAGATCCTTGCTTCTTATAAGCGTGGAAGTGGGAGAATCCAGTGATGCTATTTTGCTTATCTCTATTGCCAACTCACACCATGGACTATTAACAACCTCATTATTAGAAAGGGATTCATTAGTACTCCTGAGTCCAATTAGCATAGAAAGCCAATTACAAAACTCACATAACCACTTCAGACATCCCATGTTTAAGACTCTGTTCCTCAAGAACCACTCCTAGTACCAAGCTACCAAGCTGTATTAAGGTTCTCTCGGGAAACAGAATCAACAGGCGAAATCTGTCAATAATATGAGATTTTAAAAGAGTCTCTCATGTGACCGTGGGGACACACAAGTCCAGGTTCCGCAGGCAGGCTGCAAACCAGGGGCTCCGATGAAAATCTGATGGAAGGTACTTGATGAGTTTCTGGGAGAAGTTGCCTGTCCAACGACGAGCTGGGAAATTCTCTCTGAATGTTGAAATCACTTCCCCTTTTAAGAAATTCAGCTGATTGGATAAAAGTGTCATCCATTGATAATGTAATCTCCCTGATTGATGCAGATGTAATCAGTCACCTATGCTTACTGCTTAGCCATCTACGCAGTAAACTCACTGGGGATTGAAGTCCGTAAATGCTCTTGTATGACAATTAGCCCAGTGCTTGCTGGAACAAACACCTGGAAACAATTACCTGGCTGAGTTGACACATTGGCCTAACCATCACAACCACTTTCAAATATAGCCAATTAATCCCACATTAGTGTGCCTGTACATCCCTCCCACAAACCCACTGAAACCACAATGAAGGCACTTGGTTCTGCTTTCCTCTCTCCCTCCTGACCAACCCTAGTGTTTTCCCTGTGCAGCCCAGCATGGCTGCTGTGCTCTTCCCAGGAAATTTTAAGTACAATAAATCTTTAAAACTCTTCCAATCACTCGCTCTTGATCTGTGTGTGGCTTTACCATATGTAGCACTTTGATTTTGTTTATGAATTCCAAAAATAGATATTGGATTCTTTTTGTGAACTTGTCTGTTTCCCTGGGCATATTAGATTGTATTGGATTCAGAGGTTTCACTTTTACTTGACTAAATTATGATTAAGGTTTTGATTGGTCCACATCTGTAGGACATTGAGTCCCTGCCCACAGAGAAAACTACAGAACAGAAGAGAGAGAGTTTTTGCTGCTAGAACCCTGGAAAGTAAACACACAGTAGAACACAGAGAAATAGAGTTTGCTCCAAAGACATGGTAGAGGCCCTAGGAAGAGAGAGAGCCTGATGGTCTACAGCTGACCTTGTGGAGAGACCAGAGCAGCTGAGCCCAGAATGAAACAAGCCCCAGTGAGAGACTCAAAGCCTTAAGGAGCTGGGACCACAGGGCCTTAGGAGGAAGAAGGAGACTGAACCCTTGCAGAGACAGGCAGCCATCTTGCTCCAACACATGGCAACAGACTTTGGTGAGGGAAGTAACTTGTGTTTTACAGCCTGGTAACTGTAAGCTTCTACTCCAAATAAATACCCTTTATAAAATCCAACAGATTTCTGGTATTTTGTATCAGCACCCTTTTTGATGACTAATACACCATACCTCATGCATACAGAGATATGAGCAAAACAAACATCTTCTGGGTTAAGCCTCCTTAGCAGCCACTCTGACCTTGCCCCTTATTATAATGATTGCACCCATCTCATGAGCTCTATTATTTCAGTATCATTTCATTGCAAGTGTTAGTTTTTAATCCTGAATATACAACAGCATCTCTCTTAATCAGCCCATGCTCATGGAGATCAGCTACCACAGAGCTTCTTGACTATGTCCTTAAAATTTTGGTAAATGAAGTATCTTTTGGGACTTTTTGGGAACATATTCAGATAATTGGTTTTCCTATTTCCAGGTTGGCATGTCCACGTTTATTATGCACAATTTGATCCTTTCACATAAAACTATCTTTGTAGTTATGGCATTCCTACTTCAATAAGTGCAAGCAATCACTTTCTCTAAGTTTCCAAGGTGCAAACAAGTAATGTGTTTGTATCAATTTTTGGAGACCTTGACAGACTGTGAAATACATGACTGTGAGAGTGTGCTCCATACCAATAAACATTTTCTTTTCCAGAACTATCAGGATATAGCTTGGTACATGTTTCTATATCCTCTAAGTTCCTTTCCACATAGACCCTTTCTTCCCTTAGCAGGTCTAGAACTTTCCCAAACAGGTTATATTCTAACTTGACTGTAGTTTTAGGTCTGGTGACTAGGAAGGGAATAGATCCTGAGGGACTCCTGTATTCTGGCAAAGAAGAAACATTCCATACACATATGAAACAAAAATTATTTAAAAATTATTTTTTCAGTATCAGAAATGATTATAAGTGATATTTTGACAGATAAAACTGGAAGTATCTTCAATTAAAGTTTGTAGAATTTTACATCTCTAATTTAAAAAAATATATTATAAACATTTATATTTTGTTTTTCTTACATGTTGAAACTGTTCTTTTAACAAAGATCATTAAAGAAAAATAAATGTCATCATAGCCTGGAAAAATAGTAGGATCATGAAAGATATTCTTTATTTTCCATGTATAGACTTAATCATATTCTAAAGTTAACAAACTTAATGACTGAGGCTATTAACTTCAGACTACTCAACTTTTGGATATCAAAATTAACTCACTGCCTCATAAAAACATACTTCTGAATTTGTTTTAAAGCCCAAAACATTTCACCATCAATGTATCTTACAAAATGTGCCAGGGCTCTGTCACAGGTCTTAATGAGGGCATAATTAATAGAAAATATTTTGCTGAATATGTGGCCAAGTCAAAATCTTCACAACTTCTTAATCAAGTGTATCTCATTTTAACCTTTTCAACTTAAATCCAAGTTACTACATAAATACCTGTCTCTTTTAGTATTCTATTAAATGACTCCAGTCTTACTTTGTTGCAAAAAAAGCTTACTTTCATAGTCCCTACATGCCGATGTCCTTTACAATCATTTGATATTAGTCAGATACCACTATCCTCAGGTCTAAAAATAGAAGCTTTATATTTATTCTACTTACACCTTCATCAGCTGCTGAAATTGGTTACATGTTCTTCTTCTCTATTCTCAAAGTAATAGTCATTTATCAATTTCCCTTCACTTACCATGCCAATATTTCTCCCCCCAAATATGAATTATATTAGACTGGGAAATTATGCTTTTATTTTCCATAACTTGAGAAGATCCTGACACATGATAGGTAACATACTTTTTGGAATAATCAAGTAAATGCATATTTAATTCTAAACTATATAAATATTTCTCTGTTTTTGTAAGTGGAAATAGCTAGATACTCAGATTTATGAGAACGCCAGAGGAATAGGTAGCATATTTGCTCTTTCAAATACAGTCTCCACCTTATTCTTTGTCCCAGAAGGCTGTCTGAATGGGTACCTATCTCCTCTGGTTTCCATTCGAGTTTTGCCAGTGAGGGGCACTGGCAGGAAATCCAAAGTAAGGTAAGGGGACTAGATCATGAAATTAATTTCCCTGGCTTCACACATTTTAGTTGCTCTGGACTTGTGTCCTCTGACTGAAGGTCAGTCATCTGCTCTTGGTGGTGACTCTATCTGACAATCTCTACCTCTCCTTTTCTCCAATTTTAAGGCCTAGTGGGTGCTGTCAATTCAATTGCTGCTATTACTTGGTTCTTTCACTAAATCAGCCCTTCTTGAATTATCTTATTTTGAGCATGTCTTCTGTTTTTCATTGAGATCATGATTGATCAGCCAAAGAGTTGCAACAAAAACATGTTAACTATATCAAGAACAGAAGGGACTGAATAGCAACAATTAAAAACATTTTTTTAGTAATATTTTGGAAAATGAGTGAAACAAAAATCCAGGAGAGCTCATTGTGAACACTGGATCTCCCATCCCCTTGTAGATAATGTTTCCAGATACCCTTACTGAATATAAAGAGGTGATAATGAAATTAAAATCACGCTGATATCAGGATATCTGGTGACACAGATGTATGCACCTGGAGGCAGAAAGAGGAAATATCAGAAGGGGATGAATGGGGTGGGAAGAAGAAGCTTAATCTCCTCTTTCTGTCATTCTGCACGAAGCCATGTATTCCCTTGAGAATAAATGTTTTCAAATGGGAATAATGTGAAATTAATCCCTGCTTTTCTCAGCCTTGTTACTTGGACAGCATGTAGCATGACCGGTCAAAAATCCCTCTGTTTGGTTGCTTATTTGCTGTTTTATATTTGCTCTTTTGCTCAAATTACTATCAAAGGTTAAATTGAGGGTCAATCATTGACACTAAATGGCTGTTTGTTTAGTTAGTGTATGAATCCTTCTGTTTCCTATTTCTATTCCCTATATCCAAATTAACCTTACTTATCTTATACCAGTTTTGATTTCCCGTGCTTTTGTCAGCCTACACGTATTTATGAATTGCCTATAAAAAAGATGCTAATCATGGCAACGAGGCTACAATCATAGCCAATAAAGGAACTTGCATTCTAATGTTGTTGTTTTTTTAATTAGATGTTAAATATAAGTAAAACATTCCAGTGTATAAATTTGATGTGAAGTCACAGATCCTTACATATGGAAATTTTGGTTAGGGAAGTTGTTGAATAAATGAATTAAAAACTATAGAATGTACTTCTAATCTGATAATCAAGAAACAAAGAAATTAGAATAATAAATTATACATTTAGAATATTTTGTAATATTACTTATGTATCTTAATTTTTTCTATTATCTCTTTATTTAAAATATGTACATATGAAATAGTATTAGGTGGCAAGGAGGATTTTAGTATATATACTTTAAACCTTGCCATATCAATGGTAAACATTCTAAGAAAATAAAATGAAAACATATGCACTGAATCAATTTATTTTTCAATTTTAATAACTGTAAAACAAACATTTTGCAAGAAGGATAATTAAATATAAAATTATATAATTGTAGCTGTTGAAAATTAATATCAATTTCTTTAACTATACACATCAGATTAAAAAGAAAACAATGTTTTGCTTTGAAAATTCAAAAGCAACATTTTTCCACTAACAATTTTAGCCAATTCAGTAACATTGTTTTTCCATTCAATGGAAAATAATCCAAGACAAAGGAGAGCAGGAACCCTGCCAAATTCCAATTGGTTTTACTCTAAGAACAGATAAGCTTGTCTACTCAAAATGAAATATTTTTATTTGTGCAGATTACATTTCAATGCATCAATGCATCTGTAGATAAGATAGTTCATTTTGTTTTCTGCCAATCCTATGCTTAATGCCCATATCTCAAGTTCATTAATAACCACTCCGAACAAAACATTCACCTTTGAAATAGATTACAGAGATGAACCTGATCATTCTCATAGTCACAGAGATTCTAACAGCAGTAATAAAATTAAAGGACCACCATTGGTGGGAAACAAATGTCTGCTATTCAGTTCTTTTGGCTGTAAGAACAATCATTTTTCTCATGATGGCCTCTGGAGTATCACTGCCTGAGTTCAATGTCAGGCTCCAATGGTTGCTCAATATCACTTTGGGCCAATTCCTTAATCAATCTGTGCCTGTTTAGTCATCTCTAAAATGGGAAATATATTAATACTTCATGGTTGTTTTATTTGAGTTTTAAATGAATCAATACAGGTAGTACATTGAGAATGTTGCTTGTCACAAAGTAAAACTTCAATAACTACTATTATTTAAGACGAGTATGTTGCCACCACCCCATTCCCAAAACTGCTTGATTTATATTCTTTTTCAATAACTTTTCAAGCACTCTTAAAGAATTTATTTGTTATTTTCACATGTGATCTTTGTTTTCTGAAAATTTTAATTATCAAAATTTGTTATAGGTACAAATGCACTCCACAGACCAAATGCACTCCACAGACCAAATATACGGGTATATACCTCATATTGCTCTGATGCATCACTGGGAATATGTAAGTTTCCATGTTGCTCAGCTATAACCAAATATGTTCTTTTAGAAAATAATCTTTTTAGAAAATAATCAAAGGTTTTTAAGGGGCAAAGATATAACGCAGGTTTTGGCTAACAATTTTGCAAGTACAGCTTAATCTATTTCACTTTTTTCAAGAAACTTTAAAAAAAGAAGCCCATGATAACTTATATTACTCTCTTTTTCTCTAGGATGTGGAAGAGGTGAGGTGGTCTACACTGTGGGAGGGGATCCAGGGATCCAATTGCTTCTTGAACAGACGGCAATCAAACCTCTTGTTTTTTTTGTTATTTCTGCCTTCATTATAGTACTATTGCTTATTCAAAAATAATTTTGAAAACTTATGGTGTGGTATAAGGGGTTATTTTTAAGAGAGATTCAACTTAAGGGGGCACAACCCATGGATAAATTTGAGAAAATAAATGTTAACATGCAAAAAAACTAAAAAAGATTTTTCAAAGTTCATATATACAATTTGTGTTTCTTCAAATGTCTTCCCTTTTTAGATATAGATATATATTTTGTCAGACAAAATTGAAACTTGTAAGTGAATTATCAGTAAAAAGATAATTGGTAAGTTTATCTGTATAAATAAAAGTTATTCTGTGTAAATACAGTCTTTGAGAAATCATATTAGTCAAGTAATAGTTTTATAACTCTTACCTTTAACCACAAGTATTATTCATTGTTACTGAGATATTCGATTATTTTTCATCATACTGCATACCAGAAGCCTTTAAAACACAATGAGATTTTAATTACTAGACCAAAATTAATCAAATATTGATCAAAAAGAGCTAGTGAGAAATTACTTACCAGAACAAATATAGGATCTCAATAGACTCATATAAGGAAAGTCAAAGATTAAATAAAAATCAAGAAAATATAGTGATTTTTATGACCAAAGGAAAACAAATTGTTCATAGAAAAACAATCTTACACATTATCATTAAAAGATTTATATAGGAAATATAAGGAAAAAATAGTAAGGTTCTATATTCATAATTTTATGGTTTCATTAAAATAGCTGCTGCATAAATTTTCTAGTCAATAAAAACAATGTTCTCATATTGATGTGTTAATAGTAATGCCTTGGTTGAATATTGAGTCCATCATTAGAATCTTCTAAATTACAAAATTATCAGGCAAAATATAACAAAAATATAATTGTCTTCATAAAAATGTAAATTTTAACTTACACAAAATACAAATACTATTTGAATATCTATATGTTCAAATAACTTCATTGATTTTATCCATTCTGACCTAGAATTCATCTTCTGTCAAAGCTTACAGTATTTAGATATATGTTTAATTTATGTGAGGAGTCCAACTCCTGGCAAAAAACCTATGCATGATCTTTCAGACCCACTATCGGCAATTAAAATACTTCACCAGACAAGTTTCACGGGGTAAGCTGCTCTCTCCACATACTGGAAGCACAGCTGGAGCATCACTGTATCTGAAGGGAGTTGTAGTCAAGGACACAGGCCACCCTGGCCAGTCAAGCTTTTGTGCATATCTGCATTCCTACCCCAGATGCTTCCATTCAGAGACCTCCCTATCAGAGGCTTGAAATTGAGACCTTCTTTTGGCACCTCTGTGTAGATCTCCTTATCAAGGGGAAGTGGGAAAGACTTTTATATGCTGATTCATTACTCAATACTTTTCCAGGCCTAGCCCTCATTCCCTGGCACCTTGATCCATAAAACTGCAGGAACCTTTTTTTTTTTTTTTAAGGCTCCCTCAGCAGTGAGACAACACTCATGTTTGTGCTGATCCATCTCACCCCCACCCTGCAATGCAGCATTGGTCCATAGAGGAAAATAGAACAGTGGGGGATTAGAGCCTCTCCAGCTTAGCCTCCTTCTTACACTGTCATCATGTGAATAAGGGCTTGACTATTTTTCTAACTTTGGTTTGTCTTACTTGGCTACTTTTGACACCTGGCAGCTCAGCCCAGCTTTCTCAAATATTGGCATTATGATTATACTGAGAACAAAAGGCTTGGCTCTCATTTTGCCAAACATATCCTTTCTTCAGTTTTATTGAGGTATAATTGTCTTATAATATAGTGCATGTATTTAATGTGAGCACTTAGATAATTTGTGCTTAAACCTGTAAAACCCTCACCATAATCAAGATTCTGCACATACCCACTACCCCAAAAGCTTCCTTGTGCCTCTTTTTTTTTTGGAAATATTCAACTTAGCAGTCTTTATTTGGAACTTTATAATATTTGAAAGCCCATTGGCCCAATAATTAAAATGGGGAGTTTGTTTATAAAATATTTATTTCTAAAGATTTTAGAAATTTGTCAACCATAGGCACATATTTTGAAACCAGGGACACTTATATACCCATGGAAGCATGAGATGTATCTCAGAAAACCCCTGTTCATTGCCCAAGAATGGCTCCCACCATTAACCACCCTCTGTGGACACTGAGTTTACTGTGCCTTTAAAAACAAAAATATAATTATCTACTGAACAATAATTCTTAAAATTTATTTATTTATTTATTTTTATTATTATTTTTTTTAAAGGACATTATTATTATTATTTTACCAGGAGTTCCAGGGATTGAACCCAGGTCCCTCCACATGGGAGATGGACATCCAACTGTTTGAGCCACATCCATTCCCCAAATTCTTAAAATTTAACTGCTGAGTTCTAACATATGCAAGATTTGGAGTTTTATACCTATGTTCATGATGACCAATATTTTTAATGAATTTATAATTCATCCAACAATATATGAGAATGTTCATTTCCCTCTCAGATTTGATAAATTTCTATACTATGATAAAATATTTTAATTTTCATTTTATCAATGATTTTACACTTTTATTTATTTTTTTAGCTTTCACAACTAGAAGAAACAACTGCATTCTCAGCATATTATCTAAATCCAGCATATTGACAATGTAAGTAAAAACAAGTACATAGCAGCCAATTAAACAAGTAACTTGCTTGGTTTTCAAAATGGAAGAACCTACAGCATTAACAGAGCATTAGGTAAAGCCAGTGTTTTGATTTGATTTTTTGGGGGGTGGGGCTTATGATTATTTATTTATTTAATTAATTAATTTTTTTTTAAATTTATTTTTATTGTGGGTAAAAATCAAAATTCTCACAATACATACCAATATTTGTAAAATGATATATAAATATTTATACATATATGTGCATTTCCTTACAAAAATATTATTTATATATATATATAAATATATTTTAAGAGGTGCTTAGATTACCTAAAATATTACACGGAACCCACCGGGATTCCCATGTTGCCAACCTCCCACACCTCCCACCACATCCTACACAAACATCTCCCATAAGTGTGGCCCACCACCTTCAATGGAATTACACATCCTGTCACCTTGCTACCAAGCATAGACCACAGTTCATATCGTAGACCACACTCTCTCACACACAGTTCTGAGTGGTGTGTGCTGATTTAAAATGGCCTACATCTGTTGCCAAAAACGGTACACAGGAAAACCTCCAAATCCTAATGAAGCCCATGTATTTCAACTGCACATCCCCTCCCTGCCCGAAAGTGTCAAGTGGCCACTGGCACCACCTCATTGTTATAATTTCTTCCATTGCTAGAATCACCATATGTGTACAACAGAATACCATCAAGTCCACTTTAGTCCACAGTTCTTCCCCCAATCCTGAAGTGACTAGGATGGTGATGTCCACCCCACCTCCAAGTGAGAGAGGGCTTATATCCCATGGATATGGTGGGTGGGATGATCCTGCCTGCAGATGCAAGCCCTCTCCATTCCCTGGAATGGCCGTTGCCCATCGTTGTCTCCTCGCCAGGTGACTTGGATGAGTCCATTGAGCTGTAGGGTAGGAGTTGCAGCTCCACCGAGATTCCACACACACCTGGCACATAGGTAGGCGAGAGGCTCTGGTCTCTGGAAGTATACCTACAAACTCCAACGTCACATATACGTTTGAATAGAAGGGACTGATGAACGATGTGCAGGGAGGACTTATTTGAGTCCAATTCTGTCACTCTCAGGAGCACAGATTCCAAAATAGAGCCCACTGATAAGGCATCAGTCTCTGGGGCTATCCCGCCTTAAATAGGACCTGGGTGTCTCCAGAGCCCTCAGGAGCCCCTCTGTGTGGGGTGATATGCACTTTGATGTTCTATGAGATCCTACTGAGGTGTGCATAAGCGTTACCTCTGGGATGACCTCCCGACTCTCTTTGAAGTCTCTTAGCCACTTGAACTCATTTGTCTTTACTTTTTCCCCCTTTTATTCAAGGTCTTTTTCCAGTCATGTTGCCAGTTGGCACTTGGTATTAATCCCTCGTTGCCAGGGAGGCTCATCCCCGGGAGTCATGTCCCACATTGGGGGGAAGGTAATGCATTCATATGCTGAGTTTGACTTAGAGAGAGGCCACATTTGAGCAACAAGGAGGCTCTCGGGTGACAACACTTAGGCACCCCACAACAGCAAGCTAAGTCTCAGTTACAAGAGCAAAGACTCACAAGTGTAGTCATCAATGAAAAGAACTCATCTGTGGGCCATCCTCTTTTGACAGACACTATCACTGCACTCAGAGGACTATTGCTGCTCTCTTGGAGATTGTGGCAGAGCTCTCCAGGCTAGGAATTCAGATTCCCTCATTTATTGTGTGATTGTCCACCAATCGTGACCATGCCCCATCCTTGATGTTTTGAACAATTTTGTAAATCTTTAATGTATATTCGGATGAACTAACTCCCATGAATCCCCCCTCCCAGACATCCCCCACCAATAATCCCCTGCAGTACCCATTGTAACCCTTCTGTGATCCAAATCCTCCATGAACATGTAGTCCATAAAATAATCAAATACACTTAATAGGAAAAAGAAACAACAATGATAAGCTAATATGCAAGAGACAAACATAAGGAAACTCAGGAAAAAACAAACAAACAAATAATCAAACAAAAACAAAACAAAACAAAACAAAATATAGTGGTGGGCCACACTGTCGGAGATGTTTGTGTGGGATGTGGTGGGAGGTGTGGGAGGTGGGCAACATGGGAATTCCAGTGGGTTCCATGTAATATTTTGGGTAATCTAAGCACCTCTTAAAATATATGTATATATATATATATAAATAACATTTTTGTAAGCAAATACACATATATGCATATATATTTATATATCATTTTGCAAATGTTTGTATGTATTGTGAGAATTTTGATTTTTACCCATAATAAAAAAAAATTCAGCTGAAAAAATATATATAATTAGCGGATTAGGACATTCAAAAAAATAGGGATAAAAAGCAAAAGAAATGCCTTAAAAAATATATATATATATAAATACATATATATATATATATATTCTTTTTTTTGTTTTATCACTGTGTTATCAGATGTCCGGTGTGCCGTGACACCTTCCCCCTCTCAATCCCCAGTGTCTCCCAAATTTTCATTTAATTTTCAAAGAAGTTTTAGGTAACAGCAAAGTCACACACGGAGTACCAGAGACTCCCAGATACTAAATCACCCTCCCCTTCCCCACCTCATATTAAATACCTCCCCCCCTTTTTTTTTAATGTTAGCATTGTTATAGCTGTTATACAGATAGCAAAACATAGCAACTAAACATTGTCGATGATTTACAGTATAGTTTACAATTTAGATGATACAGTTTAATAATTTTGCTGATATTTACCATGTCCTGTGTACATTACTGTAAGGTAATGAAAAACCTTTCCCATGGCTACCAAACACCCCATTAGATATTGACTGTTCCCTTCCGCCCAGCCCCCCAGGGCACATGACACCACCCTATCCCGACCCATGGAATGTCAAGATTCACAGTAATATGCCCTGGGAATTTGAACCTGTCCTTCCTAATCCACCCACACACCAGCGCTGCACCACCAAATCCAGTAACACCACCACCCATCTGTCCCATCCCCCAACATGCAACCACACTCTATCCTTTACCATAGATTATGTCCATATGGGTAATGGCTCAAAGCCTGCTCTTCTCTTACTCTCCTTTTTTAACCTATCTTTCAGACAATGGTTCTCAGAGAATGCTCACTTTCCTCAGTTCAAATCAGTGAGGTCATATACTGTTCATCCTTCAGTGTCTGGCTTGCTTCACTCAACATAAGGTCTTCAAGATTCATCCACGTTATTCCATGTGTTAGCATTTTATTCCTTCTAACAACCGAGTAATATTCCATTGTATGTATGTACCACATTTTGTTTATCCATTCGTCTGTTGATGGGCACTGGGGCTGATTCCAACTTTGGCAATGGTGAACAATGCCGCTATGAACATTGGTGTGCATATATCTGTTTGTGTCTTTGGTTTCAGTTCTTCTGGGTATATACCCAGCAGTGGAATTGCTGGATCATATGGATGATCTATTGTTAGGTTTCTGAGGAATCGCCAAACTGTCCTCCACAGTGGCTGGACCATATCGCAGTCCCACCAGCAGTGGATGAGGATTCCTATTCCTCCACATCCTCTCCAACATTTAGTGTCTCCTGTTTTTTTAATAGCTGCCATTCTGATGGGTATAAGATGGTATCTCATTGTAGTTTTGATTTGCATTTCCCTGATAGCAAGCGATGTTGAGCATTTTTTCATGTGCTTTTTAGCCATTTGTATTTCTTCCTTTGAGAAGTGTCTTTTCAGGTCATTTACCCATTTTTTAAAATGGGTTGTTTGTCCTTTTATTTTCAAGGTGTAGGATTTCTTTATATATGCAGGATATTAGGCTCCTATCAGATATATGGTTGCCAAATATTTTCTCCCATTGGGTAGGCTGCCTTTTTATTTTCTTAATAACATCCTTTGAGGTGCAGAAGTTTTTAATTTTGATGAGATACCATTTATCTATTGTTTCTCTTGCTGCTCGTGCTTTGGCTGTGAAGTTCATGAAACCATTTCCTGTTACAAGGTCCTCTAGATGCTTCCCTACATTAAGGTCTTTATGGTTTGGGCTCTTATATTTAGATCTTTGATCCATCTTGAGTTGATTTTTTTTTTTTTTTAAAGATTTTACTTATTTATTCATTTATCTCCCCCTTGCTGCTTGCGCTCGCTGGGTCAGCTAACCACGCCGTGCGGGTGTGCCTGCCTTCACCAGGAGGCCCCGGGAACCGAACCCAGGGCCTCCCATATGGTAAACGGGAGCCCTACTGATTGAGCCACAGCCGCTACCCGAGTTGAATTTTGTATAAGGTGTGAGATGGTATTCTTCTCTCATTCTTTTGGATATGGATAGCCAGTTCTCCAAGCACCACTTGTTAAAGAGGCCATTCTCTCCCAACTGAGTGGGCTTCACGGCTTTGTCAAATATCAGATAACTGTATATGCAAGGATCTATATCAGAACTCTCATTTCAGTTCCATTGGTCAGTAGGTCTATCCTTGTGCCAATACCATGCAGTTTTGATCACTGTAGCTTTGCAGTATGTTTTAAAGTCAGGTAGTGTGATACCTCCAACTTCATTTTTCTTTTTCAATATGTCTTTGGCAATTCAGGGCCTCTTGCCTCTCCAAATATATTTTGTGGTTAGTTTTGCCTGTTCCTTAAAAAATACAGTGTTGACTTTTATTTGGATTGCATTAAATCTGTAGATTAGTTTGGGTAGGATAGACATCTTGATGATGTTTAGTCTTCCTATCCATGAACAGGGAATATTTTTCCACTTATTTAAGTCTTCTTTGATTTCCTTTAACAGTGTTGTGTTTTCTGTATATAAGTCCTTTACATCTTTAGTTAAATTTATTCCTAGGTATTTGATTCTTTTAGTTACTATTGTAAATGGTATTTTTTTTCCTGATTTCCTCCTCAATTTGCTCGTTATTGGTGTACAGAACTGCTACTGAATTTTGAGCGTTCATCTTATAGCCTGCAACATTACTGAACTCCTTTATAATTTCTAGAAGACTTGTTGTGGATTTCTCAGGGCTTTCTATGTATAGGATCATGTCATCTGCAAATAATGAAATTTTTACTTCTTCTTCTCCAATCTGGATGCCTTTCATGTCCTTTTCTTGTCTCAGTGCTTGCGCAAGTACATCTAAGACAATCTTAAATAGAAGTGGTGATTGTGGGCATCCTTATCTTGTTCCTAATCTCAGAGGGAAGGCTTTTAGAATTTCACCTTTGAAAATGATGTTAGCTTTGGGTTTTTCATATATACCCTTTATCATATTCAGGAAGTTTCTGTCTATTCCTATCTTTTGTAGTGTTTTTATGAGGAAAGAGTTCTGTATTATGTCGACTGCATTTTCTGCATCTATAGAGATGATCATGTGATTTTTTTCTTTCAGTCTGTTTATGTGGTGTATTACATTGCTTGATTTTCCTATATTGAACCATCCTTGCATACCCGGGATGAAACCCACTTGGTCATGGTGTATAATCCTTTTGATATGTTGTTGAATGCAATTAGCAAGTATTTTGTTGAGGATTTTAGCATCTAGGTTCATTAGAGAAATTGGTCTGTAATTTTCCTTTCTTGTGGTATCTTTATTTGGTTTTGGTATTAGGGTAATATTGGCATCATAGAATGAGTTAGGCAATATTCCTTCTACTTCTATTTTTTGGAAGAGCTTAAGTAGAATTGGTGTTAGCTCTTTCCGGAATTTTTGGTAGAATTCAGCTGTGAAGCCATCTGGTCCTGGACTCTTCTTAGTTGGGAAGTTTTGTATGACCGAGTCTATCTCTTTACTTTTAATTGGACTGTTGAGTTCATCTATTTCTTCTTTCATCAATGTACGTTGTTTGTGGGGTTTTAGAAACTTGTCCATTTCCTCTAAATTATCATTCTTGTTGGCATAGAATTTTTCAAAGTATCCTCTTATGATACTCTTTATTTCTGTGGAGTCAGTATTGATATCCTCTTGCTCATTCATTATTTTATGTATTTGCATCTTTTCTCCCTTTTTCTTTGTTAGTCTGGCTAAGGGTTTGTCAATTTTATTGATATTCTTGAAGAACCAGCTTTTGGTTTTGTTTTTTGTTTCCAGTGCTTTCTTATTCTCTATTTCATTTAGTTCTGCTCTAATCTTTGTTATTTCCTTCTTTCTACTTCCTATAGGTTTAGTTTGTTGTTGTTTTTCCAATTCCTCCAGTTAGGTCTTCAATTTTAGCTCTTTCTACTTTTTTAAAAATGAATTTATGGCTATGAACTTCCCTCACAGGACTGCTTTCGCTGCATCCCATAGATTTTGATATGTTGTGTTGTCATTTTCATTAGTTTCAAGGTAGTTACTGATTTCTTTTGAGATTTCCTCTTTGGCCCACTGTTTGTCTAAGAGTGTGTTGTTTAACTTCCATATCCTTGTGCCTAACCTGTTTCTCTGGCCCTTAGTGATTTCCAATTTCATTCGGTTGTGTTCAGAGAAATTACTTTGTATAATGTCAATCTTTCTTAATTCATTGAGTATTGTTTTGTAGCCTAGCATGTGGTCTATTTTGGAGTATGTTCCATGTGCACTGGAGAAGAATGTAAATCCCACTGTATTTGGGTGTAGTGTTCTGTATATGTCTATTAAGTCCAAATCTTCTAATGTATTGTTGAGTGCCTTCGTTTCTTTTATTTTCTCTGCTTAGATGTTCTGTCTAATGATGATAGTGGTGCGTTGAAGTCCCCTGCTATAATTGTAGAGGAATTTATTTCTCCTCTTAATTTTTCCAGTTTGCCCCACGTATTTTGAGACACCTCGATTAGGTGCGTAAATGTTGATGATTGTTCTCTCTTCTTGAGAGATTATTCCTTGTACTAATACGTAGTGTCCATCTTTGTCTCTTACAATACTTTTGCATTTAAAGTCTATTTTGTCTGATATTAGAAGAGCTACTCCTGCCCTTTTTTGTCTATTGTTAGCTTGTAAAATGGTTTTCCAGCCATTCACATTCAGCCTCCTTGAATCCCTGGGCCGAAGGTGGGTTTCTTGTAGACAGCATATTGATGGATCATATTTTCTTATCCATTCTGCCAATCTGTGTCTTTTGATTGGTGAGTTTAATCCATTAACATTCATTGTTATTACACATAACGAATTTCTTACTTCAGTCTTTTATTCTTTGGGTTAATGTATGTCATATGTTGTTTTGTTTCTCTTTTTGAGTTTTCAGTTGTTTTTAAACTCTCCTCCAACTCTCTCTCCTTTGTTTTTTCCTTTCAATTTGTAGAGATTCCTGTAGTATTTCTTGAAGTGCTGGTTTCTTCTTGACATACCCTCTTAATTGCTGTTTATCTGTGAATATTTTGAACTCTCCATCATTTTTGAATACCAATTTTGCTGGTTAGAAACTTCGTGGCTGGAAGTTTTTTTCTTTTAGTGTTTTGACTATGTCATACCACTGTCTTCTTGCCTCCATGGTTTCAGCTGAGAAATCAGCACTTAATCTTATTGTGCTTCCCTTGTATGTGATGATCCTCTTTTCTCTTGCTGCCTTGAGTATTTTCTCTTTGTCTTGTGCATTGGACAATTTGACAAGTATATGTCTTGGAGTTGGCCTGTTGGGATTTATAGTATTTGGGGTGCGCTCTGCATCCTGGATCTGCATATCCATCTCTCTCAATAGAGTTGGGAAGTTTTCAGCCATAACTTCCTTCAACACTCCTTCTGCTCCCTTTCCCTTCTCTTCTCCTTCTGGGATGCCCATAATGCGTATGTTTGTGCGTCTTGCATTATCAGTTAATTCCCTGAGACCATACTGGATTTTTTCTATCTTTTTGTCTATGTTTTCTACAATCTCTTTGATTTCAACTGTATTGTCTTCCATATCACTAATTCTTTCCTCTGTCTGTTCAATTCTGCTGCCATGTGAGTCCAGCGTCTTTTTCATTTCTTGACTTGTGTCTTTGTTCGCCATCATATCCATTACCTTTTTAGGTGTGTTAGCTATTTCTTCAGTATGTTCTCCCAGTGTCTTCTTTATATCCTTAATCTCTTCCTTCAGTTCTTTAAGTTGGTCCATGATATTTGTTTGGATAGCTTTGATTAGTTGTTCAATGTACTGCATTGCTTCCTGGTTTTTATTTTGTGCACTGGACTGGTCCATGATTTTCAGTTTCTCAGAGTCATTTGTATTTTTCTGTTGCCCTCTGGTCATCATATTATCTTGATGGGTTTGTTCAGTTGATTAGCTTTTCTCTATGCTCTAGAATTTTATTTAGCTGTTGGTTCTGCGTGTGAGTTAATTTTTCTCTTTGGCAGTTTTTCTTCTTATTTTATTTCCTTGCTTCTTTCTATGTTCCCTTGAAGGCAAAAGGTTAGGGCCAGAGGAATCAAAAGATGTAAGGAAGGCAGAAGGATAATAGAAATATTGATAAAAGTTAGAAGAGGGGCAAAATGAGACTTAATGAGATGAATATTTAACTTGTGTACGCAGTGTAGAGTACTAGGAAAAAATATGGAGTACCTATAATGGACTGGGAAAACAAATGGAGGAATATATATATATAGTGATTTAGAAGGCTAGAATTATGAGGAGGTAGAGAAATAGTAGAGAAAGGTCTGAAAGGAAAAAGTTAATACTAATAAAAAAAAAAAGAAAAGAAAAAAGAAGAAAACAAAATAGATGGGATAAAAATTGACACCCTTAAGTTGTGGGCCTATGAAAAAATGTTGTCTCTAAGAGCCACAACAGAAAACAGAAGGCAGAAAGATGCAGGAAGGATAAGCGGTAGTTTGTAATACAGAATCAATATATACAGTGAGTGGGAAATTACTGAATAAGAAGCCCAGCAAAGAAGCGACCAGCTGGCAGCACCTATTTAAAAAAAAAAAAAAATTGAAGGAAAAAGGAAGGGGGGAGGAAAACGGGTATAATAGCAGTAGACCACAAAGTAACAGAGAGAAACCAAAGATCCACACAGGCAAGCAGTCAAACAGAGCTAAGGGGGGTCAATGATTCCCCTAGGGTCCACGTGGATTCTTCCTGCCTACTTGTGTTTATCAATGAATTTCCCCACAGGGTTCTATATGCAGGTCCTGAAGCAGCTTTTAGCTATTAAACTAAATTAAAAAGATTTTTCATTTGTTGAGGTGACCTCACTTTTTTTTTTTTTTTTTTTAGCCAAATGCAGGACCGAAAATAATTCCTCCTCTAGACCAACCCCCTTACGGAAGGGACCCTAGCTGGGCCCGTGGAAATTAATCAAGCACGTCCCACTTTCCGGACTCCCCAGGTTAGCTGAAGCTCTGATGTTAGTCAGTGAGGAGTGCTAAAGATGGCGGATTCTGCCCCTTCTGGCGCCGAGCTCCAGCGTCACCGGGCTGCTCAGTAAATCAGTTTGAGTGCAGATTCGCGTCTGCTCTCAGCCTGATGCTGCTTCAGGTCGGCTTATCTGCTCCCCAAAGCTATGGGGCGGTGCAGGCAGCCAGATCAATGTCTAAAAATATAAAATACCCTTCCCTGTCTTCCAACTGAACCCTCCCTTTTTTGGGAAGTGTCCCTTCCTCCTGGCTCCGCAGCGGCCCGGGTCCTATCCCTGGGTGGCTAGGGAAATCAGCTCCGTTCCCAGACCAAAATCCCCCCTCCGGTTCACCGGGTGCTGATTAGCTCGTTTGCTCTGTTCACACAAGGTCCAAGGGGCGCCAGGTAGCCAGATCCCCAGAAAATAAAACTTTTTCACCCAGCCCGCGGCTCCAAATGGCCGTTTTATTATTTTTTTCCCTAACCGCGGGGCTCAGCCGCCTGTGCCAACCTCCACCCGCAGCCTTAAAACTCACGAATCTCCACCGTTCGGTCCACACAGCCGATCCGCGCAGATAGATGTCCCAAGCTTCTCACTCCATGAGTGCACAGCACAGACCCCCGGGCAGGACCCCGTCCACAATCGCCTTGCTCTGGGAGCTTGCAGTGTGTGCCCTCCTACACAAATGCCATCTTTCCCCTTCACCTAATGTGGTACTTCTGTTACAATTGATGAAATACTATTAAAATAGAACTATTAAGTATAATGCACAGTTTACATTATTTCCCCCATACACCACCCTATTATTAACACCTTGTACTAATGTCACACATTTGTTATAATTCATGAAAGAACATTCTAATACTGGTACTATTAACCCCAGTACATCAACAACCGCAAGTACTATGTTATATTCTCCCATGTGTTATCTTCTAACTTTCATTCTGTTATACACACAACCTATAATTTTCCCTTCCAACCCCATTCAATTACATATTTCAGCTCTGTAAATTGCACTCATAATAATGTGCTACCATCAACCATCATCCATTTTCAAACTTTTACAGTAAACCTAAATGGAAATTCTGCACAAATTAAGCATCAGCTCCCCATTTTCTACCCTCAATCTATCCCATTGTTACCTATACTGTAGATTCTAACTCTTTGAGTTTGCTTATTATGATTAGTTCACATCAGTGAGATCATACATTTGTCCTTTTGTGCCTGACTCATTTCACTCAGCATAGTGTCCTTAAGGTACATCCATGTTGTTGCATGCATTAGGATTTCATTCCTTTTTACAACTAAATAATATTCTATGATATATATACCATATTTTGTTTACCCATTCATCATTTTGGGCACACTTGGATTGCTTCCATCTTTTGGCAATTGTGAATAATGCCTTTATGAATTTCGCTGTGCAAATATCTGTTCTAGATCCTGCTTATAATTTCTCTAGGTGTATACCTAGTTGTGGAATTGCTGGGTCATATGGTAATTCTATATGTAGCTTCATGAGGAACTGCCAAACTGTCTTCTATGGAAGCTGCACCATTTTCCACTTCCAGCAGCAATGAATGTGTGTTCCTGTTTCTTCACATACTCTCCAACACTTGTTTTTGTTTTAATAGTGGACATTTAATTAAGTGTGAAATGACATCTCCTTGTGGATTTAGTTTGCATTTCCTTAATAACTAGTGATGTGCATCTTTTCCTGTGCTTTTTAGCCATTTGTTCTGGAGAGATGTCTCCTCAATCTTTTGCTCCTTTTTTAATTGGGTTGATTGGCTTTTTATTGTTGAGTTGAAGGTTTTCTTTATATATCTGGTATTAAGCCATTATTGGCTATGCAGTTTCCAAATATTTTCTCCCTTTGTGTATGTTGTCTTTTCACTTTCATGACAAAGTCTTTGATGTAAATATGTTTTTAATTTTGAGGAGATCCTATTTATCTCTTTTTCCTTTTATTGTTTGTGCTATGGGTATAAAGTCTAAAAAACCATTGCCTATCACCAGATCCTTAAGATGCTTCCCTACATTTTTTCCTAGGAATTTCATAGTCCCAGCTCTTCTATTTAAGTCTTTGATCCATTTTGTGTTAATTTTTGTATATACTGTGAGATATTATTGTACATATGGATATCCAGCTCTCGCAACACCATTTTGATCAAGAGACTATTCTTTTCCAGTTGAATAGACTGGGTCGCCTTGTCAAAAATCAGTTGGCCATAGTTGTGAGGGTCTATTTCTGAATTCTCAATAGGATTTTATGGGTCAATATATCTATCCTTGTGCCAGCACCATGCTGTTTTGACCTCTGTAGCTTTGTATTATGCTTTAAAGTCAGGGAGTGTAAGTCCTCCAAATTCATTCTTTTTTTCCAAGATGTTTTGGGCTCTCTGGAGCCCCTTACCCTTCCAAATAAATTTATTAGTTGAGTTTTCCATTTCTGCAGAGAAGGATTTTGGAATTTTTACTGGGATTGTGTTGAATCTGTACATCTTTTGGAGGCAAAATTGGCATTAAAATGATATTTAACCCGATAATTTGTAAAGATACCAATGTGTCTTCAATAGCATTTATGTTCTCTTCTCCTATATCCCTCTGTTTCTCCTTTTATGTTGTTTTTGTCCACTTAACCACTTTATATTATGCACATCCATTATCAGGAAATGTACATTTCTTCTTGTTCAATTGTATTCTGATTCTGATTTGAATTAAAGTGTAGAGCTGTATATTAAGGATATATTACTATTGCATTTTGCATTTACACTTTTAGTTACCCTTACTGATGACCTTCATTTATTCACACTACTCCAATCCACTGTTTCCTGTCTTTTCCTTTCAACCTGCAGAACTTCTTTTAGTAATTCTTGTAGGGCAGGTCTTTTGTTGATGTACTCTTTCAGTTTCTGTTTATCTGTGGATATTTTAAACTTTCTTATTTTTGAAGGACAGTTTTGCTGGATAAAGTTTTTGGCTGGCAGTTTTTCTTCTTCAGTGCCTTAAGTATATCATGCCATTGCTTTCTTTTCTCCATGCTTTCTGATGAGAAATTGGCAATTATTCTTATTGAGGATCCCTTGTACATGATGAATCTCTTTTCTCTTGGTGCTTTCAGAATTCTGTCTTTTATCTTTGACATTTGACATTCTGAGTAGTGTGTTTCTTGGATTGGTTCTATTAGAGTTGATCCTAGTTAGAGTAAGTTGAGCTTCTTGGACATCTGTATTTATCTATTTTGTAAGAGCTGGGAAGGCTTTGGCCATTATTACCTCAATATTCTTTCTGCCACTTTTCCCTTATTTTCTTCTTCTGGGATAACCATGGTGTATATGTTTTTGTACTTCCTGCTGTCACTCAAATCCCTAAGATATTGCCCATTTTTTAAATTCTTTTCTCTGTCTCTTCTTCTCACTATGATATATTTTGCTGTTTTCTACTTCTCTGATTGTTTCTTCTTTCTGTTCAAATCTGCTGTTGTACGCCTCCAGTGTATTTTTCTCCTTTTTTCTTTTTTTTGTTCCACTATATTTTTAATCCCTACTATAGTGCTTTTCATCCTCATAATTTCTATGTTTCTTTTTATAGTTTCAATTTCTTCTTTATATACACACATTTTCTTCTAATATCCTTTCACTTTATGGATATTTTCCTTCATTTCCTTTAATTTATTTGTTGGAACTTCTTTGATTGGTTGTTCCAAATTCTGAGTCTCTTCTGAACTTTTAATTTGCTCTCTTGACTGAGCCATATCATCTTGTTTCTTAGTATTGCTTGTGGGTTTTTTTTTGCATATGTCTGGGCATCTGATTCTCTTGATGAGTTAATTCTGAAGGTCAATTTCTCCCTCTTGTCTTGAGTTTCATTATTGTTTGGCTTTGTGTTAAAGCTCTTCTTTGGTGCTTAGTCTAACTTATTCTGCACATTTAGAATAGTTCTTGTTAAATTGTTCAGCTTTTCTCAGTTCTCTTCATCTGATTATTGTCCTATATATGTGGTGCAATTTTTGAGATTGCACTTTTTGTCCAATTGTTTCACCTCTAGGAGACAGCTTGTTTTCCTCTGTTTCTTCTCTGGGAATCTTGATCTGTTCTCTTTGTTTTTGTGGAGACTTGTTTCCCCAGCTCCTATGATTTCTTTAAATTCTCTCCCTCACTTAGTGCTCTGTTATTCTTACACTTATACTTTTCAGTTCTGGGACCCACCTTATCTCATAGCAGTTCAGTTTAGCCCATCTTGAATTTTATTTTTTCTGTGAGGCTTTTCTGCTTTCAGATTCTTCCCTGAAAGGATATCCCACCCCAAGTAGCCAGATGGTGGTCAGTCCAGAAAGGAGGGTCACTTAAGAAAAGTCTGCAGATGTCCAGCCAGCTGAAACTGGTTTGAGTGAGGGCGCAATACTTCTTACCAGCTGGTAAGAACTATCACAGTCTCTGTCTCTGTCTCTGTCTCTCTCTCTCTCCCTGTTTCTCCTGGAGTCCCTTTTGTATGCAGCACTCCTCAGCAGTTTGTGTTCCACCCTGGGTCTCTGTGGACTTAGGTTCTTGTGCCTGGATTTATATCAAGTTCTAACTCACTATTGTGAGTCTACTGTGTCAGTTCTGGTGGGAAGGAGATGGGATTGTGCTGCCTCTCTGTGACTCACAAACTGCACAATACTAAGTGAGGGGAAGTGGGAAGGGAACCAACTGTAATCCATGATGGAAACCTTCTACCTGAGATTTTTCTAATTCTTCAATGGAGCCTTTTAGAGTCCTCCATTCTCTACCACCCTCCATAGTTCTAAGCAAGTGGGAGTTGTCTTTTTATTTGCTAAATCTCTGGGGAGGCTTTTTCAGGGAATGTCTTACATCACCATGTTGAGGACATCACCAAAAGGGTTTATTTTGATAAATCCTATTTCTTGCCCTTAAAAAATTTAGAATTTTTGGTTTTTGTTTTGTATTTATGAAATTGTTTCCAAACCCAATATATCATTAGGATATCCTTCTATGTTTTCTTCTAAATGCTTTATACTTACAGTTCTTACATTAAGGTGTATGGTCCATTCCATATTATTTTTTATGTATGGTGTGAGGTAAGGATTTATATTTATTTTTTTATATTTAATGTTATTACAAATGTATATATTCAAATATTACATTGATTTCCCTTGCTGGTCTAAAACTCATTTTCTATTAAGTGTTATACCATTTGGATATGATAAATTCATGATTATCATGAGATTCAGATTAGGATGGGGTCAAAAATATATATGGTGACGCGAATATTCTCGCTGTCCTGATTTTGTGATGATCAGGGTAGGCTAAATATTCGCTATATTAAAAACCATGCATGTGTCCCCAGACCTAATTTTTTCCCCTACGTCTGGTTTATAGAATGCTGGTAATAAACCAAGTCTGATTTATTTTATGTCCATCCTGTATGGGAAATGACTGTAACTCTGGGTATCTTTGGTCAACCTTAAGAGATATAGCTGGGGGATGGATGTGGCTCAAATGGTTGAGCGTCCATCTCCCATAGGGAGGGACCTGGGTTTGATCCCTGGGACCTCCCGGTAAAAAGAAAAAAAAAGAAAAATATAGAAGGCGTGTGGGCCGTCAGGCCCCATGCATGGGTGCACCGCCAAGCCACACAGCAAGATGATGATGATGTAACAAGAGAGTGACACAAGGGAGAGCCAAGATGAGATGTGCCAAAAAACCTGGAACTAAGGTGGTGCAGGCAGTAGGACGCCTCTTTCCCAAATTGGAGGTTCCGAGGATTGAATCCTGGCGAAGACAGGAGGAGAAGGATGAGAGGAGAGGGCAGGAAACAGACACAGAGAATTGCCCAGCAGATGGACACAAAAAAAGCAAAACCAGGGCAGGAGGGGGATGTTAAAATGGATAAAAATAAATAATTTTTTTTGGGGAAAAAAAAAAAAAGAATTATTAAAAACGATTGACAAATTTTGAGTAAAAAAAAAAATATATATATATATATATATATATATGGTGTCCCAAGATATATTTTTTCAAATAGGACATTACACACAGGAACACCCACATATTTATCTATTAATCACAGAATGTCCTGGAATCTTAAAAGTTTTCCAATACATTTAATTTCTCTACAATAAATTAAATTACTTAATTACTTTCCTTAAAATATTACATATATAATACTGTGCCCACAGGATTTCAAACTTTGAGAAACCAAGTTTGGAAAAATTGGAAGAAATTTGGAAAACACAAGTTCTTCCACATCCTATCTGTTTAACATGAGTTATCAAGGTCCAATGTCAATAGTCTTTTTAACCTATTGCTAAGATTTTACACCATTTCTTATTAAATTTCTTATTATTTTGCATGCTAAGAGATTTATTTAAACCAACAATCACTCAAATAATGTATCAACTGTGCCTTCTACCTTTTCGCTGTGGCAAAGTTTTATGACCTCGAACTCTCACAATTAGAGCTCTCCCCAAATATCCTAAGTTACAATGTGAAATGGTGCCTTCTTCCTCACCATTACTGTTCAACCTTAGGTTTCTGATTTCATGGACTTGGTTGAGTCTCATATTATATTTAAAAACTTTCCGGAGAGGGGCCAAAATGGCATAAGTGTAGGAGGGCACATACTGCAAGCTCCCAGAGCAAGGCGGATTGTGGACGGGGTCCTGCCCGGGGGTCTGTGCTATGCACGCATGGAATGAGAAGCTTGGGACATCTATCTGCGTGGATCAACAGTGTGGAGAGAACGGTAGAGATTCGTGGTGGTTGGCATGGACGGCTGAGCCCCGCGGTTAGGGAAAAAAAATATAAAACGGCCGGTTGGAGCCGTGAGCAGGGCTCAGCAACCGGAAGTCAGGGCCTAGTGGGAGGGGGCACTCTCTGAGGGTAGGCTTTGGTAAAGGGGCAAGAGAGTTTTATTTTCTGGAGATTTGGCTGCCTGGAGCACCTTGGACCTTTAGTGAACAGAACAGCTGGAGCGAATCGGGACCCGATGGAGGGGAGGGATGATTCTGTTCGGGGAGGGAGTTGATTTGCTGAGCTGCCCAGGGATAAGTCCCGGATCACTGCGGAGCCAGGAAGAGGGGGCACTCTCTAAAAGAGGGAGGGTTCTGTTGGAGGACAGGGAAGGGAATTTTTTTTTTTGGCAATCGATCTGGCTGCCTGGACCACCCCATAGCTTTGGGGAGCAGATAAGCTGACTTGAAGCAGCATCAGGCTGAGAGGAGAGGTGAATCTGCTGACTCAACCTGATTTACATAGCAACCTGGTGACACTGGTGCTCAGCTCCAGAAGGGGCAGAGTTGGCCTTCTTTAGCATTCTGGACTGACTAACATCAAAGCTACAGCTACCCTGGGAATTCCAGGAAGTGGGACGTGCTTGATTAATTTCCATGGGGTCCCCTCCGTATGGGGGTTTGTCTAAAGTAGGAATTATTTTAGGTCCTGTATTTTGCCAAAAAAAAAAAAAAAAGTGAGAAGGTCACTTCAATAAATGAAAAATAAATTCTTTTTAATTTAGTTTAATAGCAAAAAGCTGTTTCAGGACCTGTATATAGAGCCCTGCGGGGAAATTGATTGATAAACACAAGCAGGCAGAGAGGACCCACGTGGACCCTAGGGGAATCATTGACCCTCCCTTGATCTGTTTGAGTGCTTGCCTGTGTGGTTCTTTGGTTTTTCTCTGTTTATTTCTTGTCTCTTGCTTTTCTTTCCTCTTTCCTCCCCCCTTTCTTTTTTCTTTAATTTTTAAAAAATTAGGTGCTGCTAGCTTGTTGCTTCTTTGCTGTGTTTCTTCTTCAGTATTTTCCCACTCTCTGCCTATATTGATTTGATATTCCAAACTATCGCTTATCCTTCTTTCATCTTTCTGCCTTCTGCTTTCTGTTCTGGCTCTTAGGTACAACATCTTTTCATATGCCCACAATTTAAGGATGTCAATTTCTATTCCATTTATTTTGTTTTCTTCTTTTTTTTAATTAGTATTAACTCTTTCCTTTCAGCCCTTTCTTTACTATTTCTCTCCCTCCTCATAATTCTAGCCTTCTAAATCACTATATATATATATATTCCTCTATTTGTTTTCCCAGGCCATTGTAGGAATGCCATTTTTTTTCCTATTACACTATACTGCCTACATGAGTTAAATATTCATCTCATTAAATCTCATTTGGCCCCTCTTCTAACTTTTATCAACATTACTATTATCCTTCTGCCTTCCTTACACCTTTTGATTTCTCTGGTCCTAATCTTTTGCCTTCAAGGGAACATAGAAAGAAGCATGGAAATAAAATAAGAAGAAAAAGTGCCAAAGAGAAAACTTAACACACATGCAGAACCACCAGCTAAATAAAACTCTAGAGAATAGAGAAAAGCTGATCAACTGAACAAACCCATCAAGATAATATGATGACCAGATGGCAACAAAAAAATACAAATGACTCTGAGAAACAGGAAAACATGGACCAGTCCAATGAACAAATTAAAGACCAGGAAGTGATGCAGAACTTCAAACAACTAATCAAAGCTATCCAAACAAATATCATAGACCAACTTAAAGAAATGAAGGAAGATATTAAGTATATAAAGAAGACACTGGGAGAACATACTGAAGAAATTGCAAACATGCCTAAAAAGATAATGGATATGATGGTGAACAATGGCACAATCTAAGAAATCAAAAAGACGCTGGATTCACATAATAGCAGATTTGAACAGGCAGAGGAAAGAATTAGTGATATGGAAGACAATACAGCAGAAATCAAAGAGATAGTAGAATACATGGACAAAAAGACAGAAAAAAATCCAACATGGACTCAGGGAATTAACCAATAACAAAAAACGCACAAACATATGCATTATGGGCATCCCAGAATGAGAAGAGAAGGGAAAGGGAACAGGAGTGTTGAAGGAAATAATGGCCGAAAACTTCCCAACCCTATTGAAAGAGATGGATATGCAGATTCAGAAAGGACAACGCACCCCAGATAGTATAATTCCCAACAGGCCAACTCCAAGACATATACTTGTCAAAATGTCCAACACTCAAGGCAAAGAGAAAATACTCAAGGCAGCAAAAGAAAAGAGAACCATCACATACAAGGGAAGCACAATAAGATGAAGTGCTGATTTCTCAGCCGAAAACATGGAGGCAAGAAGACAGTGGTATGACATAGTCAAAATACTAAAAGAAAAAAACTTCCAGCCACGAATTCTCTATCCAGCAAAAATGGCATTCAAAAATGATGGAGAGTTCACAATATTCACAGATAAACAGAAATTAAGAGAGTATGTCAAGAAGAAACCAGCATTCCAGAAATACTAAAGGAATCTCTACAAGTTGAAAGGAAAAACAAGGGAGAGAGAGTTGGTGGAGAGTTTAAAAACAACTGAAAAGACAAAACGAGAAACAAAACATATGACATACATTAAACCCAAGAAAAAATGGCTGAAGTAAGAAATTCATTACGAGTAATAACACTGAATGTTAATGGATTAAATTCACCAATCAAAAGACACATATTGGCAGAATGGATAAGAAAATATGATCCATCTATATCCTGTCTACAAGAAACCCACCTTCGACCCAGGGATTCAAGGACGCTGAAAGTGAATGGCTGGAAAACCGTTTTACAAGCTAACAATAGACAAAAAAGGGCAGGAGTAGCTTTAATAATATCAAACAAAATAGATTTTAGGTGCAAAACTATTGTAAGAGACAAAGATGGACACTACATATTAGTAAAAGGAGTAACTCTCAAGAAGAGAGAACAATCATCAACATTTAAGAAACCAATCAGGGTGCCTCAAAATATGTGCGGCAAACTCTGGATAAACTAAGAGGAGAAATAAATGCCTGTACAATTATAGCAGGGGACTTCAACGCACCACTATCATCATTAGACAGAACATCTAGATGGAGAATCAATAAAGAAACTAAGGCACTGTACAATACATTAGAAGACCAGAACTTAATAGACATATACAGAACACTACACCCAAATACAGCAGGATTTACATTCTTCTCGAGTGCACATGGAACATACTCCAAAATAGACCACGTGCTAGGCCACAGAACAACTCTCAATGAATTCAGAAAGATTGAGATTAAACAAAGTAATTTCTTTGACAACAACGGAATGAAATCGGAAATCACTAAGGGCCAGAAAAACAGTTTAGGCACAAGGATATGGAAGTTAAACAACACACTCTTAAACAAACAGTGGGCCAAAGAGGAAATTTCAAAAGAAATCAGTAACTACCTTGAAACTAATGAAAATGACAACACAACATATCAAAACCTATGGGATGCAGTGAAAGCAGTCCTGAAAGGGAAGTTCATAGTCATAAATACATATATTAAAAAAAGAAAAAGAGCTAAAATTGAAGACCTAACTGCACACTTGGTGGAATTGGAAAAACAACAACAAACTAAACCTAAAGGAAGTAGAAAGAAGGAAATAACAAAGATTAGAGCAGAACTAAATGAAATAGAGAATAAGAAAGCACTGGAAACAATAAACAAAACCAAAAGCTGGTTCTTCGAGAATATCAATAAAATTGACAAACCCTTAGCCAGACTAAAAAAGAAAAAGAGAGAACAGATGCAAAGACATAAAATAAGGAATGAGCAAGAGGATATCACTACTGACTACACAGAAATAAAGAGTATCATAAGAGGAAACTTTGAAAAATTCTATGCCAACAAGAATGATAATTTAGAGGAAATGGACATTTCTAAAAACCCACAAACAACATACATTGATGAAAGAAGAACTAGATGAACTCAACAGTCCAATTAAAAGTAAAGAGATAGACTCGGTCATACAAAACCTCCCAACTAAGAAGAGTCCAGGACCAGATGGCTTCACAGCTGAATTCTACCAAACATTCCGGAAAGAGCTAACACCAATTCTACTTAAGCTCTTCCAAAAAATAGAAGTAGAAGGAATATTGCCTAACTCATTCTATTATGCCAATATTACCCTAATACCAAAACCAAATAAAGATACCACAAGAAAGGAAAATTACAGACCAATTTCTCTAATGAACCTAGATGCTAAAATCCTCAACAAAATACTTGCTAATTGCATTCAACAACATATCAAAAGGATTATACACCATGACCAAGTGGGTTTCATCCCGGGTATGCAAGGATGGTTCAATATAGGAAAATCAAGCAATGTAATACACCACATAAACAGACTGAAAGAAAAAAATCACATGATCATCTCTATAGATGCAGAAAATGCAGTCGACATAATACAGAACTCTTTCCTCATAAAAACACTACAAAAGATAGGAATAGACAGAAACTTCCTGAATATGATAAAGGGTATATATGAAAAACCCAAAGCTAACATCATTTTCAAAGGTGAAATTCTAAAAGCCTTCCCTCTGAGATTAGGAACAAGATAAGGATGCCCACAATCACCACTTCTATTTAAGATTGTCTTAGATGTACTTGCGCAAGCACTGAGACAAGAAAAGGACATGAAAGGCATCCAGATTGGAGAAGAAGAAGTAAAAATTTCATTATTTGCAGATGACATGATCCTATACATAGAAAGCCCTGAGAAATCCACAACAAGTCTTCTAGAAATTATAAAGGAGTTCAGTAATGTTGCAGGCTATAAGATCAATGCTCAAAATTCAGTAGCAGTTCTGTACACCAATAATGAGCAAATTGAGGAGGAAATCAGGAAAAAAATACCATTTACAATAGTAACTAAAAGAATCAAATACCTAGGAATAAATTTAACTAAAGATGTAAAGGACTTATATACAGAAAACTACACAACACTGTTAAAGGAAATCAAAGAAGACTTAAATAAGTGGAAAAATATTCCCTGTTCATGGATAGGAAGAGTAAACATCATCAAGATGTCTATCCTACCCAAACTAATCTACAGATTTAATGCAATCCAAATAAAAGTCAACACTGTATTTTTTAAGGAACAGGCAAAACTAACCACAAAATATATTTGGAGAGGCAAGAGGCCCTGAATTGCCAAAGACATATTGAAAAAGAAAAATGAAGTTGGAGGTATCACACTACCTGACTTTAAAACATACTGCAAAGCTACAGTGATCAAAACTGCATGGTATTGGCACAAGGATAGACCTACTGACCAATGGAACCAAATTGAGAGTTCTGATATAGATCCTCGCATATACAGTTATCTGATATTTGACAAAGCCGTGAAGCCCACTCAGTTGGGAGAGAATGGCCTCTTTAACAAGTGGTGCTTGGAGAACTGGCTATCCATATCCAAAAGAATGAGAGAAGAATACCATCTCACACCTTATATAAAAATCAACTCAAAATGGATCAAAGATCTAAATATAAGAGCCCAAACCATAAAGACCTTGGAAGATAATATAGGGAAGCATCTAGAGGACCTTGTAACAGGAAATGGTTTCATGAACTTCACAGCCAAAGCACGAGCAGCAAGAGAAACAATAGATAAATGGTATCTCATCAAAATTAAAAACTTCTGCACCTCAAAGGATGTTATTAAGAAAATAAAAAGGCAGCCTACCCAATGGGAGAAAATATTTGGCAACCATATATCTGATAGGAGCCTAATATCCTGCATATATAAAGAAATCCTACACCTTGAAAATAAAAGGACAAACAACGCATTTAAAAAAATGGGCAAATGACCTGAAAAGACACTTCTCAAAGGAAGAAATACAAATGGCTAAAAAGCACGAAAAAATGTTCAACATCGCTTGCTATCAGGGAAATGCAAATCAAAACTACAATGAGATTCCATCTTATACCCATCAGAATGGCAGCTATTAAAAAAACAGGAGACACTAAATGTTGGAGAGCATGTGGAAGAATAGGAACCCTCATCCACTGCTGTGGGAGTGTGGTATGGTTCAGCCACTATGGAGGACAGTTTGGCGATTCCTCAGAAAACTAACATTAGATCATCCATATGACCCAGCAATTCCACTGCTGTGTATATACCCAGAAGAACTGAAAACAAAGACACGAACAGATATATGCACACCAATGTTCATAGAGGCATTGTTCACCATTGCCAAAAGTTGGAATCAGCCCCGGTGCCCATCAACAGACGAATGGATAAGCAAAATGTGGTACATACATACAATGGAATATTACTCAGCTGTAAGAAGGAATAAAGTGCTAACACATCGAATAATGTGGATGAATCTTGAAGACCTTATGTTGAGTGAAGCAAGCCAGGCACTGAAGGATGAACGGTATATGACCTCACTGATTTGAACTGAGGAAAGTGAGCAGTCACTGAGAACCATTGTCTGAAAGATAGGTCACAAGGGAGAGAAAGAGAAGAGCAGGCTTTGAGCCATCACCCATATGGACATAATCTATGGAAAAGGGATAGAGTATAGTTGCATATTGAAGGATAGGACAGATGGGTAGTGATATTACTGGGTTTGGTTGTGCAGTGTTGACAGGTGGGTAGATTAGGAAGGGCAGTTTCAAATACCCAGGGCATGCAACTATGAATCTTCACATTCTATGAGTCAAGACAGGGCAGTGTCATATGCCCCAGGGTGGTGGGGAGGAAGGAACAGTTAGGATCTAATGGGGTATTTAGTGGTCATGGGAAAGGTTTTTCATTACCTTACAGTAATGGACACAGGACACGGTAAATATCATCAAAACTTATTAAACTGTATCATCTAAATTGTAAACGACACTGTAAATCATTTACAATGTTTAGTTGCTATATTTTGCTGTCTGTATAACAGTTATAACAATGCTAACATCCAAAAAAAACAGGGTTTTAATATGGGGTGTGGAAAGGGGGCGTGGTTTGGTATCTGGGAGTCTCTGGCATTCTGTGTGTGACTTTGCTGTGACCTAAAACTTCTTTGAAAAGTAAATGAAAATTTGGGAGACACTAGGGATTGAGAGGGGGAAGGTGGCACGGCACAGCGGACATCCGATAACACAGTGATAAAAGGGAAAAAAAGAATTATTTTTTTTAAAGGCATTTCTTTTGCTTTTTTTTTCCATTTTTTTGAATGTCCCAGTCTGCTAATTATATTTTGTTTTGTCTTGTTTTTTGTTTGATTGTTTGTTTGTTTTGTTTTTTCCTGCGTTTCCTTATGTTTGTCTCTTGCATGTAAGCTTATCATTGTTGTTTCTTTTTCCTATTAAGTGTATTTGATTATTATATGGGCTACATGTTCATTGAAGATTTAGATCACAGAAGGGTTACAATGGGTGCTGCAGGGGATTATTGGTGGGTGGTGTCTAGGAGGAGGGATTCATGGGAGTAAGTTCATCTGAATATACATGAAAGAGATACAAAATTGTTCAAATGATCAAAGGATGGGGCATGGTCACGGTGGGTGGACAATCACTCAATAAATGAGGGAATCTGAATTCCTAGCCTGGAGAGCTCTGCCACATTCTCCAAGGGAGCAGCAACAGTCCTCTGAGTGCAGGGACAGTGTCTGTCAAAAGAGGATGGTCCACAGATGAGTTCTTGTCATTGATTACTACCCTTGTGAGTCTTTGCTCTTGTAACTGAAACTTACCTTACTGTTATGGGGTGCCTAAGGGTTGCCACCTGAGAGTCTCCTAGTTGCTCAAATGTGGCCTCTCTCTAAGTCAAACTCAGCATATGAATGCATTACCTTCCCCCCAATGTGGGACATGACTCCCGGGGATGAGCCTCCCTGGCAACGAGGGATTAATACCAAGTGCCAACTGGCAACATGACTGGAAAAAGACCTTGAATAAAAGGGGGAAAAGGTAAAGACAAATGAGTTCAAGTGGCTAAGAGACTTCAAAGAGAGTCGGGAGGTCACCCCGAGGTAACGCTTATGCACACCTCAGTAGGATCTCATAGAACATCAAAGTGCATATCACCCCACACAGAGGGGCTCCTGAGGGCTCTGGAGACACCCAGGTCCTATATAAGGGGGAATAGCCCCAGAGACGGATGCCTTATCAGTGGGCTCTATTTTGGAATCTGTGCTCCTGAGAGTGACAGAGTTGGACTCAAATAAGTCCTCCCTGCACATGGTTCATCAGTCCCTTCTATTCAAACCTATATGTGATGTTGGAGTTTTTAGGTATACTTCCAGAAACTGGAGCCTCTGGCCTACCTATGTGCCAGGTGTGCATGGAATCTCGGTGGAGCTGCAACTCCTACCCTACAGCTCAATGGACTCATCCAAGTCACCTGGTGAGGAGACAACGATGGGCAACCGCAATCCCAGGGTATGGAGAGGGCCTGCATCTGCAGGCAGGATCATCCCACTCACCATATCCATGGGATATAAGCCCTCTCTCACTTGGAGGTGAAGTGGACATCACCATCCCAGTCCCCTCAGGATTCGGGGAAGAACTATGGACTAGAGTGGACTTAATGGTATTCTGTTGTACACATATGGTGATTCCAGCAATGGAAGAAATTATAACAGTGAGGTGGAGCAGGTGGCTACTGGACACTTTCGGGGCAGGGAGGGGATGTGCAGTTGAAATACAGGGGCTTTTTCAGGAATTGGAGGTGGTCCTGAGTGCCGTTGTTGCAATGGATGTAGGCCATTTTAAATCAGCACACACCATTCACAACTGTGTGGGAGATAGTGTGGTCTACGGTGTGAACTGTGGTCTATGGTTGGTGGCAAGGCCCCAGGATGTGTAGGTCCATTGAGGGTAATGGGCCACACTTGTGGGAGATGTTTGTGTGGGATGTGGTGGGAGGTGTGAGAGGTGGGGAATATGGGAATCCCTGTAGTTTCCATGTAATATTTAGGTAATCTAAGCACCTTTAAAAAAAAATATATATATATATATATAAATAACATTTTTGTAATCAAATGCACATATATGCATATATATTTATATATCATTTTACAAATATTGGTATGTATTGTGAAAATTTTGATTTTTACCCACAACAAAAAATAAATAAATTAAAATAAATAAATAAATAAATAAATAAAAACTTTCCCTATATAATTTTGAGGAAAAATTATTTGCAAAAAACACAGCATCATCTCTTGAATACTTTCTGCTTTAAGATGCTATAAGCATAATCTATTTTAAATAGAAGCTATAATATTCATCTAATATTGTGTATCATTCATTCATTCATTCATTCAGCAATATTTACTGAATGTCAAAATGTGCCTGCTTTTCACCTAGGTACTTGGATATAATAAAGGACAAAACAGATCATGTCCTTTCTCTCATGTGGGTTAAATTTCAGTGGGGAGAAAGAAAAAAAAAAAAACACTAAGAAATATAATTATCTTGGTGAAAATATCAAGAAAAATTCATGTATGGAGAAATATGTTGATAAGAGTGGGGTGTACTTTTATGTACTGTGGTTAGAGAGGGATCCATGCTGATATCTGAAAGAAGAATCTTACCAGGTGTAAAAGAATAAGAACAAAGGTCCTGAGACGTTTCTGAGATTAATATATTCTTTTTTTAAAAAATAATATATATAATTTTTATTTTTTAAAAGATACTTAGATTACATAAATGTTACATAAAAAATATGGGGATTCTCATATGCCCCACTCCCCACACCTCCCACTCCCTCCCACATAAATATCCTTCAGTAGTGTGACACATTCATTGCAATTGGTAAACACATCCTGGGGCTTTGGCACTGAGCATGGACCATAGTTCACATTGTAGTCTATACTCTCTCCCACACAGGTTTGCATGTTATGTGATTATATAAAATGGCCTATATCTATCATTACAATGTCATTCAGGACGATTCCCAAGTCCCGAAAAAGCCCCCATATTACAACTGTTTTTTACTCTCCCTGCCTCCAGAACCTCCAGTGGTCACTGCCTCCACATCAATGTTGTAATTTCTTCCAATGCTAGAATCACAAAATGTGTTCTTTAAGACCTCATATGTTCAAGCAATTGTAAGAAGACCTAGTTACTGAAAAAATTTTAAGAGAATAAAGTTTGGGCAAATTGTAATATTACTTTATCAGATAATAATTAGTACATGCATAAATCTTATTTATTCCAGTTTCTGAAAATCATAGGCTTTTATTTCCAAGAAACTGGTTTCAACTCCTAATGGCACCTGCAGAAAAGGAGAAGAAAATATAGGTTAGCAGTCTGTCACCTGCTTTTTAACAATGATCCAATATTAATACTCTGTCCATCTATACATTTTCCACAAAGGAAAAAAAATGAGTGATGAAAAGTTATAGAGAACCACTATCTTGGCTCTTACATATATAAAAAATCCACATCACAATTCTCTCATTATCTACACCTCTATTTAGAGAAAGAATTATATGAGGTGTCTCTTATCTCAATCTATATAGCTACCCTACTATATCAGTCAGAATAATTCTAAAAAATGAAATCAGGTCATGATTCTCTCTACTTAAAACATTACTAACTTCCCAATGTTCTTTCCAAACAGCTCTATAGGATTCCCTGTGCATTTCCCAGTGCAAATTTTTGTAATTTTTTGCCCTAACCTACCGTGAACATTATACATTAACCTTCTGCCATTTCCTCTAGCACACTTAGCTTTTTCTCAACTCAGGATTTGCACACAGGCCCTTCTTCTGCCCTTCTGAACTCCTTTTTTTATCGTAGTGAACTTTTTTAGACAGTGATATTCTTTTCCTTAAGGATTTTCTTCCTCTTTCTTGTTTTATTGCATTAGACACTTCAGTGATAACAGTCCACCTTGTCTAGTTTCAGATTTTAAAGGACAAACTTTCGTATTTTGGCATTAAATTTCATGTATACCATAGATTTTAGTTACATATATCATATCAGACAAAGGAATTTTCTTTTTATTACAGGTTTACTAGCAATGAATATTGTAATTAAGATATTATTGAGCAGGGCAGATGTGGCTCAAATGATTGGGTGTCCATATCCCATATGGAGGGACTTGAGTTCAATACCTGGGACCTCCCAGTAAAGAGAAAAAAAAGATATTATTGAGTGTTTTTTCTGCCACTGTTGATTATATGGTTTTCCTCCTGGAATAGGTTAATACTAAATTAATGAATCTCTTTTATTATCACCTCTAGCAATACATTTGCATTGGTAATATTTCATTTAAATTTTGTATCTAAGTTCACAATTCAGTTGTTTTATAACTTTCCTTTTACTTACTAATTTTTAACAGTTTAGGTGTAAGGGCTATAATAAACTAAAAAAACGTAAGTTGGGTTGTTTTGCCTTTTCTATTCTCTGGGAGATTATGTGATAACATGTGGGCCTGGTGCCCAGACTGTTTAACAATTCAGTTGTTTTAATAGTTTTAGATTTATTATGTTAGTTATATATTTTGATTCAATTTTGCCAATTCATTTTTTCTACAAATTTTTTTTTCTTTTAAGATGCAAATTTATTAGAATCAGATTATTATAATAAAATTTTCCAAAAAAGAATTTTTTTTGTTTATTGTTTTAGATTGTCTACATTTTTTTTTTTTTTTCTTTATTACCAGAGAACTTTTTTTCTGAATGCTAGTTATTTGTTAAGGCTTGCATTGTGAAATAGTGTGCTAAGCTTTTATGAACGTTGCATGGGAACACTGGAAGAATGCTTGAATTTTAGGATGCAGATTTCCAAATCTAAATATATATGGCTATTTGATCAAGATTGATCATGTTGTTCATGTTTTTAAAATTTGACTATATTAATTCATGAGTTTTCTGAGAAGTGTGATAAAATATACCACCATAATCTTCATTTGACTTATTAAAAGTCAGTCATTTGTGACTCTTGTTAAATTGTTTTTACTAAAAAATATTGGTGAAATAGTACGAACATCATCAAATCTCTTTTGATTGCTACTCATAAAACAGAGCCTTTTCTATTCTGTACATTCAAATACATTTTAAAATCAGCTTGTCAATCTTTTCAACAACAAAAATTCTGCTGGGATTTTGATGGGGACTGTATTGAATCTATAGATTGATTTGTGGATAATTGACATTTTTACACTATTGGAGCCTCTTATCAATGAAAAATGTTTGTCTCTCTAATTATATAAATCAACTTTCTTTCTGGGCAATTTTTTCTAGAGCTTAGACTTTGCTCTTGAGCAAGATTTTTAGTGCTATTTTATGTGATAAATAAAAAATAACTTTCCTTTTAAAATTGCTTGTTGCTACTGTGAAGAAATACAGTTGAGTTTTTTTTTATTTGACCTTGTATCCTGGGACCTTGCTGAAATCACTAGTTCTGCTTTGTTTTATAAATTCCTTAGCTTTGTTTTGTACACGATCTTCTCATCTGTGAATAAAGGCATCTTAACTTTTATTTCCAATATATATACCTTTATGTATATTCCTTTCCTCATTTCCCTGGTTGGACATCCATTATAATGATGTATAAAAGTGGTAAGCATGAACATCTCTGTCATATTCCTTATCTTAGAAGATAGGATTTTCTTAGTTGTAATCCTTTTTTTTCCTCTCTCTCTCTTTTTTAATTTGGCACTGCTTATTAAGTTGAGGAAGATTTCTTCAGTTCCTACTTTGCTAAGAATTTTTATCATGAATACATATTGGCTTTTTTTTCAAAAGCCTTTTCTACATTTATTAAGATGACCACATGGGTTTTTTTTTAGGCTGCTAATACAATTGGTTGCATTGTTTGATGTTTGGAGGTCAAGCCAATCTTGCATCCCTGGAATATGTTTTCAATTGAACAAGAAAATATTACCCTTTAATTTTTGGTAATGGTTTTTGTATTGAGATTCATGAAGGATATTGATCTATATATTTCATTTCTGGAAATTAAGTTTTCTTTCTTTTTTATCAGGGTAAATCGGGTCTCATAAAATGAGGGAGAAATGTTCCCTTCTTTCAGTTTTATGGAAGAGTTTATGTGGAATTAGTATTGTTTTTTCCTTTAAAATAGGCTAAAATATATTATTAAGCCTTTTAAGTCTGGTATTCTATTTTGTGGGAAGTGTTTTAACTAAGAATTAAATATCTATGTAGAAAATGGCTATTCAGGCTTTCCACATAAACTTGGATGAGTTTTTGTAGTCTCTCTAGAGGTTTGCTAATTTTATTGATATTTTTTCAAGATTAACTTTCAGTTTCATGGACTTCTCTATTGTTTTTCATTTTTCTATTAATTCTCACTTTTTATTATTCACTTCCTCTTGTGTACTCCGGACTTAATGTTCTCTTCTTTATCTAGTACTATAAGATGGAAACGTAGATCACTAATTTGAAACATTTCTTCTTATCTAATATTAACATTTCATGCTATAAATTTCCCACTTAAGCACTACTTTCACTGCTTCTGACAAATTTTATGTCTCAATAGTTTTGCTATTCAAAATATTTGCCACTTTTCCTTGTGATTTCCTCCATCACACATGGGATTTTTAGAAGCATGTTGTTTAATTTCCAAATATTTAAGGAATTTCCTAGGTAATGCCTTTTCCCTTAAAAACTGTATGACAATCTCTTCCTTTTAATTGAGCTCTTTAGAACATTTCTGTCTAATGTAATTGTTGATACTGTTGTGTTTAAGACTACCATTTTGCTATTTTTTAATTTTTTTTTGTCCCATAGACTCTTCCATACCCCTACTTATTCCCTGTTATCTTGCCTTTTGTAAATAAATTGGGCTTTTATGATTCTCTCTTTTCTGCAATATTTACTAATTAACTATATAGATTTGCTTTAGTTTTCTAATTACTGCTTTAGGGACTGTATTTAACTTCTCATGGTTTACCTTCATATATCATATAACATCATGTTTTGTGTAAGAAATTTATACCATTGTATTTTTTTACCCATTCAAATTCTTTTGTCCTATTCTTATAAATTTTGCCTCTATATACATTAAAACCCCAAAATCCATTTTTATAATTTTTGTTTTAAAGTCAATTATATGTAAAAGAATTTTTTTTACACTGGGATAATGTTCATTTTATATTCAGCCACATATTTAATATGTGCAGAGCTCTTCATTTTTTTGGGTAGATGCAAATTTGCAATTGGTTTCCCCTTCCTTCCTTCCTTCCTTCCTTCCTTCCTTCCTTCCTTCCTTCCTTCCTTCCTTCCTTCCTTCCTTCCTTCCTTCCTCCCTCCCTCCCTCCCTCCCTCCCTCCCTCCCTCCCTCCCTTCCTTCTTTCTACAATAGTTGCTATTTCTAACTACACTTGCACATTTATTTCTTTATTTTTAAGCAGTTTTATTGAGATATACTCACATTCTATTCAATCTATCCAAAGTGTATAATCAGTGGCTTTACTTTAGTATAATCACAATGTTGTACATTCATCACCATAAAAATTTTTAGAACAATTTCATTACTCCAAAATGAAAAACTCCATATTCCTTCACAGTCACCGCTCAAAACTCTATCATTCCTCAGCCCTACATAACCACTGATTAAATTTCATCTTTATAAATTGATTTATATTTACATTTTATATAAATGGAATCATTCAATATGTAGTACTTTGTGTCTGGTTTCTTTCATATAGCATAATGTTCTTTTGTCTGACATTAACATCATTTAATATAAACAAATATTTATCCTGTTTCAAAGAAAAACATTCTTATATATGCAATTTTACTATTCATATTTCACATGCAGCTTTACTATGCTATACAGCCCCATGTTACATTTTTTAAGCTTTCTTTTAAGTATTATTTATGACCTTAGACTTTCTCTTTAAACCACTATTATACCCATATAATAGTACTGTTAGTTACAAACATTATGTTGTACTTTCACCTTTTCTATTCATTTTTAAAGATTACCACACATACTTTCTACCAATTCTGCACAAGTTAACCCATAGCTTTCCATTCTCTAACTTCATTTTATTTTCTGATGACCCATGAGATTCCACAATATATTTAGTTTATAGTTAGCTGAATCATATAGTGTTTCTCCTTTCTGTCTGGCTTGCTTCACTCAACATAATGTCCTCCAAGTTTGTCCATTTTGTCATATGCTTTATGACTATGTTTCCTCTTACAGCTGCATAATATTCCATCATATGTATGCACTACAGTTTATCCATTCATTGATTGATGGTCACCTGGGTTGTTTCCAAATTTTGACAATTGTGAATAATACTGCTATGAACACCATTGTGCAGATGTCTGTTCATGTCACTGCTTTCAGTCTTCTGGGAATATACTCAGTAGTGGTAGTGCCAGGTTACATGGCAAATCTGTATTCAACTTCTTCAGGAACTGCCAAACAGTCCTCCACAGTGGCTGTACCATTCTGCATTCCCACCAACTGTGAATAAGCATTCCTATCTCTCCATATTCTCTCCAACACTTGTAGTTCTCTGTCTTTTTATTAGTGGTTATTCTAAGAGATGTGAGATGATATCTTATTGTAGCTTTGATTTGCATTTCCCTATTCACTAGTGATGCTGAACATTTTTTTCATGGTTTTTTTGCCATTTGTATTTCTTCTTTTAACAAATGTTTATTCAAGTCTTTTGCCCATTTTTTAATTGGGTCATTTGTCTTTTTATTATTGAGTTGTAGCATCTCTTTATATATCGTGGATATCAAACCCTTATTGGTTATGTGATTTCCAAATATTTTCTCCCATTGAGTCAGCTGCCTTTTCACCCATTTAAAAAATTTAAATATATAATTTTTATTTTTTTAAAGATACTTCAATTGCACAAATGTTAGACAAAAAATATAGGGGTTCCTATATGCCCCAATCCCAACACATCCCATACCCTCCCACATAAACAACATCCTTCATTAGTGTGGCACATTCATTGAAATTGATAAACACATCCTGGGGTATTGCCATTGAGCATGGACCATAGTTCACATTGTAGATTACACTCTTCACCATACAATTCTACAGGCTATGGGAAGATATATAATGGCATATATCTGTTATTGCAATGCCATTTAGGAGGATTCCCAAGTCCTGAAAAAGCCCCTACATTACAAATGTCTTTCCCTACCCCCTACCCCCAGAGCCCCCAGTGGCCACTGCCCCCAAATCAATGCTGTAATTTCTTCCATTGGTAGAATCACAACAAGTGTATTGCAGAATACCAGTAAGTCCGCTCCAGTCCATAGTTCATTCCCCAATCCTGAGGATTCCAGGATGGTGATGTCCACTCCACCTCCAATTCAGACACGGTGTGATGGTTAGGCTAATGTGTCAACTTGGCCAGGTAATTGTGTGCATGTTTTAGGTCCAGCAAGCCCTGGGCTAATTGTAATACAAGAGCATTTATGAACTTCGATCACCAGTGAGTTTACTGCATGGATGGCTGATTATATCTGCATCAATCAGGGAGATTGCATCAGCAATGGGTGATGCTTTTATCCAATCAGTTGAATGCCTTAAAAGGGGAAGTGATTTCAATATTCAGAGAGAATTTTCCAGCTCGTCTTTGGACAGCCAACTTCTCCCAGACACTCATCAAGGACCTTTCATCAGACTGTCATCAGAGCCCCTGGCTTGCAGCCTGCCTGTGGAACCTGGACTTGTGCATCCCCACGGTCACATGAGAGACTCTTATAAAATCTCATATTATATTAAAAGATATCTCCTGATGATTCTGTTTCATGAGAGAACCCTGATTAACGCAGGGGGCTTCGATCCCATACCGCCGATGGACGGGACTCTCTTGTTTGCAGTTGTTGGCTTTCTTGTTTCCTTGGTACCATGGTTGTCAATCCTCACCTCCTTGTTAGTTGTCTTGGGGAAGTCAAATTAACTGGAGAGTAGGTGCTGCAGCTCTGCTGAGGCTCAGGGCCCAGCAAGAACATGAACAGCCCAAAGACCCAAGTCTCCTGGATGTACACATACCAACTCCAGCACCAAGTATAGGTCCAAATAGAAGGGACAGATGAGCCATGTGCAGGGAAGACATAATCGAGTTCAACTCTATCACTGTCAGGAGCACAAACATCAAGGTAGGGCCCACTGGCAAGGTACCAAACTCCGGAGCTATCTATCTTGACCATAGGACCTGGATGTCTTGAGGGCCCTCAGGAGCCCTACTATTTGAGATAGTATCCACTTTGGCAGTCTATGAGATAGTCACTTTGAAGTCTCTTAGCCACATAAACTCATGTGTCTTTACCTTTTTCCCCTTTTATTAGAGGTCTTTTTTCCAGTTGTACTGCTAGTTGGTGCTTGGTAGTAATCCCGTGGTGCCAAGGAGACTCATCCCTGGGAGTCATGTCCCATGTTGGGGAGAAGGTAATGCATTTATATGCTGAGTTTGACTTAGAGAAAGGCCACAGTTAAGCAACAAGGAGGCTCTCAGAGGCAACTCTTAGGCACCCCACAACACTAGGCTAAGTTTCAATATCAAGAGCACAGGCTCACAAGCATAGTTGTCAATATCAATGGCCCATCAATGGACTATCCTCTTTCACCAGTCATTGCACCTGCACTTGAGGGACAGTTGCTGCTAAATTAGAGAATGTGACAGAGCTCTCCAGGATGGGAATTCAATATTCTCTTGGTTATTGTATGAATTTCCACCCACTGTGACAATGTCCCAAGGACATTTGAACACATTTATATACCTCATATGTATGTCCAGGTGAACTTCCTCCCATGTATCCCCCATCACTGACACCCCACACCAATGATCCTCCCCTGCTCTAGTTGTAACTCCTCTGAAATCTAAAGCTTCTTCAAAAATGAAGCCAATAAAATAGCCAAATACAATTAAAAGGAAAATGAAATAATAATAATAGGTTTAAATATAAGAAATAAAATACATAAAAATTAAAAGAAAACTAAAACTAAAATAAAATTTAAAAATTGGGATTCTAAAAAATAATGAGAAATATTTAAAAATGTTTTTTTTTCATTTTTCCTTTCATCACTATAATATCCTCTTCTGTTGTCCTGTATGTACAGTGACATTTTCTTCCATTTATTCCTCAGTATCTTACTTTTTAAAATTTTGTTTTGAAAGAAGACTTAGGTCACAGTAAAGTCACCTACAGAATGCAGGGGGCTCTCATATACCCAATGCCCTCCCCTTTTTCCCTCTTCCCGTATTAATACCTTTTTATATGTAGATGGTAAATTTGTTACAACTGAATACAAATAGTGAAACATAGCTACTAACCACTGTCAATGGTTTATATTATGGTTTACATTTTACACTGTACACTTTTATACATTTTGAAGATATTTAACATAGCCTGTGTCCATCATTTTAAGATCATGTAGAACACTTCCACTGCCCACTAAATACCCCCTGTTTCATCTATGCTATTTCTCCCTCCCCCTCCCCTCAGGGTCCAAGGCGACCACCCAGCTTCACTCCTTGGATGACAAGATCCATAGTTACTTGCAACAAGACTGAGGTCTTGACACACTGGTTTGTCCTCCCCTATTAGGAACCACCCATGCTCTTGAGAGACTACCACCACTCTGTCTGAGAACATATCAGTCCTCTCCGGGATGGGAGTCCAGTTCCTTCCCACTCATTATGTGGGTCTCCACCCGCTGATACAACAGATTATGACAATATAATCACTTGCACATTCCCTAGAAGCCTGCCCCAGGTGTGCCTTTTCCCGAATGCCCCCTCATCCATCACCCTAAACCAGTAACCCTTCTTTGTCTTATTGCCATAAGAACGTTCCTGAGGTGAAAAAGTGCTTTGTTTTGAGGAAATTCCATTTTTGACAAACCTACCATTGCCATGTTAATGGGACAAAACAGTCTCTTCAACAAATGGTGCTGGGAGAACTGAGTATGCATAACCAAAAAAATTAAAGAAGACCCCTATTCCTCTATGCCACTCCCTATACAAGAAGCAACTCAAAATGGATCAAAGTGCTAAATATAAAAGCCAGGACCATAAACTACTAGTAGAAAATGTAGGGAAACAACTTTAGACCTTGTGGTAAGTGGTGATTTCTTGGACCTTACATCCAAAACAGGAGCAACAAAGGAAAAAATAGGCACTCTATTTCTTTTGGCTGAAGAACTTTCTTTAATATATCTTGTACTACATGTATTTTGTCAACGAATTCCCTCAAATTGTTTGTAGGGAATGGGCTGAAAGCAACACAGTTTAGCATTAATGTTCAAAATTTATTTTATCAGGGTTAAGAAATCTAGTTTGACAGTTTAGCTAGGGTTGATAATTATTCTAATACTGTCACTTATTATAGTATATTTGGTTTAATAATTTGTATTTTTGCATTGTGAGCTCCTCCTTAAAGGAACTTTGATTTTTGAGTGAGTTTGCAGCTATTCCTGTGTTGTAGAAATTTCCCTAAGGAGCAGCTTTGGATTTGTTTCTGACTTCTGCCTTAGAAGTGTGATCAGTCCAAAACTATTCTTTATGTAATATGTAGTCTTTATATTCTGTGCACACACAAAGAATATAAATCTGGAGTCTACATTCATACAGAGCTGAAAGTTAGTATTTAAATTCATTATGTGATTTTTTTTTTTTTTACTTCTTTCCATTGTTCTCAGTTCACAAGCATCGAAGCTTCTCTAGAATTGTCAGATAGATTTTTTCCTAAACATATTTCAGAGTGGAGTTTTTTCAGTGTTGTTTTTCTGACCTCTAAAGATTTATTTTTATTTCTTGAAAGCTTGAATATGTGTTTAAGATTATATGTGTTTGATATGATTACTGGTATATGTTCCTGTACTATTTTTATATGATCAGAATGAAAAATGCTCATTTTAAATTAGTCTCTCATAATACAAAGTGTTACTCATTCTCTTTCTCTCCCTTTCCATGCCATGCTATTTCTACTATATTGTTTCTCACATCTTAACTTTAATATGAATTATTTTAAAGAATATTTATCTTGGATACTGCATATTTTAAACATATTTTTGAAGAAAATAACGAAAATGCATATAGAATACTTAACAAAATATATATTCACATGCTGATACGATATTTCAGATTGAAATCTTCTACTGAATTACCAGAAATAATAGTGATTGTCCATTTTCCAAAAGTCATCTAGAATTCCCTAACTGAAATAAAAGTCAATTAAAATTTCATGTGATATAATATAAAGCAAATATTATTGCACAATTTTTAAAGGAAAGGACTATCAACCTGAAGAATTTGAATATAATGTAAAGTTTAGTTTGGAAATTAGATAACTAAGAGTTGAAAGATACTTAAATATGGAGAAACAGTGTCCTCATGTGTGTAATAGGTTGTTTCTTCATGTGTGTAATTGCTTGTGTCAGGGTCAGTGGGAAAGGAACTATATGAGCATAAGGAAGAGATATGGAGTGCATTTACATACACACCATTTTTCACTTATTTCCCTTTAAAATTAGAACTTGAGGAAATAGTTTTACATTTTTACAGAAAAAAACTAGTAGAAAATTTAAGTAAATGTAAAAATAAGAATCTGGAAGAAAATAAGTTGATCTTATTTTAAACTAATAATTTTGGGTATATTTAAGTGTCTCATGAATATTAAATATTTTAAGTTACTTGAAGTACTGAAGTTCTGCTGCTACACCTGTCACCCATATTCTCTTATGCCCTTGAAATCTTGATAAGATTGCCTCAAATTATCCACTAAATGCCCTCTAAGAGATTGAAAATTATACTATGATTATTGTGGACTCAGAACATCTGTATCAGGTTGGGAATGCTTTCTTTTCTGTTTTCATTTAGCAACCATCCTCATGATTTCACAACTTACCCAACTTTTTAGTTCAGAACTAACTTTTGATCACAGTTTTTTTTTTTCCTTAAAATAATGTATTTCCCCACATCCCAACTCCCATCTATATTTAAAATATCATCCCCTGTATTTTTTGATTAATATTCAATAGATGGTATTTTAATCACTGTAGCATATTGAGATTATGAATGAAAATAGCAAGAAATGAGCTCAAGTACCCGCATGAGATTTAAATGCAAAGATTAATTTTGACTCCTTGGAAAGAAGACAAATGTACCTGTTATACTCCATACCTGCAAACATGCAACTCAAACTCTTTTGTCACATAGGAGGCATTAAAAAATTGGTAACCCTTTAAAATAATTGTGCAATTAATCACTGCTGAAATCACTATTGCAATCCCAAAGAACTAGTTATGACATGCACATTAATACCAAATGAGTTCATCATGATTAATATTGTGGTAATAAATACCAGAATAAATTAATAATGATCAGGCTATTATTTTAAGGTCTTGCTACATATTTCAAACATTTTTACCTCAAAATATAAGCGCTTTTAAGGTATATACTACCTATAATCTTTATTAACTGATTTTATACAACTTAATTTGTTTTAATACATTTTAAATACTTTACCTCAAAAGTATTTATTACTAGGAAATATAATTTCTTCTCATTTTCACCAAATCAGAAGGAATTAAGACATTTTCCAAGCCAATTATTAGTTTTTAAGTAATAGAATTTTGATTTTTTAAAAATATAAATTAAAGTATTAACACTTTCATAACTACAAGCAGAGGATGGTGTCATTAATTATTTCCACAAATGACTTTCTCTTTCCCCAATTATGGAAACGTGATTAACAGGGTTAAAATTTACTAAGGCAGTGTGTGTGTCTCCTCTAAGTTGATGGTTATCACAGAGCAAAGCTCTTCAGTTTATCTAAGACATCATAATATAAGGGGGGATACATACAAATATTGATAAATCTCAAAGGTCAAGATTTCTGTTTATCAAATTATTTTCCATAGATTAATCTCACTTTTAAATGATGGTACCTTTGTCACTTCTATTAACTACAGCTCTTGGAGAAGAACTCAAGGAAAGTAACCCCCTTGCTACATAAGGACTTCCTGCCCCACTTACCACACCATCAGTGATGCTATATTACCCATTTATTAATTCTTAAGTTTGTACCAAATGCCCTTGGACTTCACCAATCCCTCTGAACTAAATAGATAACATCAATATTTATGCCCAATATTCATTCATTATAGGCTCCGTATGCAGAATTGCAATTTCCCAGTCCCACAGCTTTAAAATTTGCCATCTTTCTTCAATGTGGAGATTTTCAGGTGTCATATGGCACTAACAGAACAATATCTTCTGCTCAAAAAACAGTAACTCCCTTCCCCTGGGTGGTCCACTAGAGCTCCTAGCTGCTAGGAGTCTGGGAAGAAGTCTGTATTTGAGCTCTTTCTATTCTGATGAGACTTCACACTCTTCTTCAACTTCTAAGAAAACTCTAATTCTTCCACTGCAGTTATGTGTGACATTGCTGTTACTGACATAGCACATGGACTAGCAATCTCAGGGCTTTTCTGTGCCTCTGCTCACACTACTCTTATTACCAGTCACTATTGTTCTATCCAGTGATTCTGCTTTTATTCTACCCGACAAACAGGAAGGGAGAAGTCTCCTCCTGTTCTTGTGGGAGACGTTGGAAGTGATCCACAAGAGGGATAAAATAATTTTGAATTTATATCTACATGGCTTTCTGCTTCCTTCTCTATTAGACATACCTCCTACCTCCTAACTTATACTGTGCCATCATACAAGAGGGTTATTTGTCTCAAGTAGTTTTTAATGATAATCGCTACGATGCATCTTAAAACACAACTCTTCTCTGGTCCTCCAGCTGTGTGGCTGAGACCAGCTCATTATGCCAGAATATTCCTCAGCAAGGTAAGTGCCCTTTTGCATTGAATTCCTTCTGGTCTATCACACAGTATAATTTTAGTTATTTGTCTAAGCATTTTCTCAGACTACATGCAAATGAGCAGACATAAAAAGGTATTAGGAATAAAGTGAATGGTCACCGGGAATATATACCATTTCAATTTATGTTGCATCATGAAATCCTGCTATATAAAGGAATAAAAGTTCTCATGATTGAAATAATCATGATTGCATTAACATAAATAGGAGCCATTATGTTTGGATAACAAAATTATCCGGTGCAATATCGTGCAATATATTAATCTTTAAATGTATGTAAAATCATGCTTTAATATCTATAAAGCATTAGTTAGGTGAAAAATACAGAGATAGCAGTGAGTCAGCAATCAATGGACAGTTGTCAATAAATAAAGATTAAACAAATGAATAAATAAATGTTTTTGGTGGCCTACAACTGAGCTAGACTTGAGACTCCCTTAAAAAGGATACAAAGATGCACAGGATGTACAAAGGACAACTTTGTTCTTGATGAGAACCCCAACAAAGAAATTGTTGCTCTCAACAAAATTATACAAAAGTAACCCTCCCTTTATTATATTGAAAAAAAAGGCATAACTTTTGTCAAAGAGATACGCAAAATACGCAGAGTAGGAAGTAGGCGAGTAGGCATAGAAGCAGAAAAGCCAGCAGATGACTTTGAAAAAATTAGAGCAGGCATTCATAATTTTTCAAAGTATATTGGTGATAATAAGCCTTTTTTAATATTCAAACAGGAAGACATATCCTATACATATGATGAAAATTGAACAACTGTATAAGCTATGATGAAGACTTATCTGCAAACAGCAATATGATTACTAACAGAAGAAAGGGCAAATGACAGTCCAAAGAAAAAAAAACTCTTTCGGTATCTAGAAAGCAAACAACAAACTTGAACAGACATGAATTTAATAAGCAAATGTATAAATCTTTAGAATATTTATAGGAAAAAATTATTATGTCAAAGAATTTAAACATTTTTAAATTACAATTTGCATAGGCTTCTAGAAGTGTGGAATTTAACTGCTATGTATATGAATACTCATTTACAAATATCCATAAATTGTGGGTATAAATAATTAAAATATAGATTTCAACTTGAAAAAGTAAGTATAATAATTAACTGCTGCATCAAATTAGAGCTATTTAATTGCTAGGTCATGTAAACAAATTTTATATTTTATAGTTTGGTTGTATATTTATTTCTTAATTTTTCCTTATAGTTTTTGTCACTTTTTTTCCTTTTTATTTATTCACAAAATCATTTTAAGTTTTATATTATAATGTGTATTATAAGAGTTTAACTGTGTCTGTGTGGCTTAGTTTCAATTAATGTTTTTGGTGTGAAACTAATTTTTATTTATTAGGGAAGTTGTGAGTTTACAAAACAATCATGCATATCATATAGTATTCCCGTATATTGCTCCACCATCAACATTTTACATTGCTGTGGGATATCTGTTACAAATGATGAAAGAGCATCAGCAAAATATCACTGTTAGCTTTAGTCCACATTTTACATTTGGTGTATTTTTCTCAAAAACCACCCTATTATTAATACCATGTGTTTGTATTGTTTATTTGTTATAGTTCATGAAAAAATGTGCTCAAATTTGTACTGTTAACCACAGTTCATCATCCACCACAGGGTACACTGTTTTATGCAGTCCCATGCCTTGTACAATCCATCCAAAGTGTACATTCAGAGTACACGCAGAGTTTTGCTGCCATCTCCTCAATTTTAGAACATTTTCATTACTCCAGAAGAAAAAATTCATGCCCCCTTAAACCCCTCTATTGTTGATCCCTAGAATTGATATAGGACCTTCTTTGCCACTTCCAAAAAAAATTTCAATATTACTTTTAACTATAGTCCACAAGTTGCAATATTTGAATTTGCCCCATGTATCACCATATTGTTAATACCTTGTAATAGAACATTCTTGTATTTGTACTGTTAACCACAGTCTTCATCAATCACTGAAATCACAATGTTACACAGTCCCTAGATTATCCTCCAGCTTCCTTTCAGTTAAGATGTACATCCCTAGACTACTCCTTTCAGCTACAATCACATTTACAAATCAGCAGTGTTAGTTATACTCACTATGTGTTACCATCAGCTCTATCCATTTCTACACATTTAAAATGAACTTATTAAAAACTCTATATACATTAAGCATCAACTCCCCCTTCTTAAACCACATTCTATCTCCTAATAACCTATACTGTAGAGTTTACCTCCATGAATTTACTCAATGAATTTAGTCCATATTTGTGAGACCATAAAATATTTGTGTTTTTATGGATGGCTTATTTCACTCAACCTAATTTCCTCAAGGTTCATCCATGTTGTCATATGCATTCCAAGTTCATTTCTTCTTGCAGAAGAATAATATTCCATGGTATGTATATACAACATTCTGTTTATCCATTCCTCAGTTGATGTACACTTGAGTTGTTTCTACCTTTTAGCAATGGTGAATAATGCCACTATGAACATCGGAGTGCAAATGTCAGTTCGTGTCCCTACTTTCAGTTCTGAATATATTCCTAGTAGTGGGATTGCTGGATCAAACAGAAGATCTAGATTTAGCTTCCTGAGGAACTGGCAAACTGTCTTCCACAGAGGCTGCACCATTGTACATTCCCATTAAAGAGAAGGAGTGGTCCTAATTTCTCCACATCCTCTCCAGCACTTATAGTTTTTCTTTTCTTTTCTTTTTTAAAGTCCATTCTGTATGGCATGAAATGATATCTCATTATAGTTTTGATCTGTATATCCCTAATAGATAGTGATGTTGAGCATCTTTACTGCTTTTTGGCCATTTGTATTTCTTCTATGGAAAAATGTCTATTTAGGTCTTTTCCCCATTTTTTAATTGGGTTGCTAGTCAAAAGACTAGCATCGTTGAGCTGTAAGTTCTTTTTAAATAACATAGAAATCAAATCCTCATCAGATATGTGGTTTCCAAATATTTTCTTTTCTTTTTCTGTTTTCCTGTCTATTGAAGTTCAAATGATCTGTCTTCTAATTTGCCTATTCTGTCCTCACCAAATTCAAATCTGCTGTTATATGCCTCTAATGTATTTTTAATCTCATCCATTGTGTCTTTCATTCCCATAAGCTCTGTTACTTTGCAATATTTCACATTTTTCTTTATGCTCACCAATTGTCTTAAAATCCTGTATCTCTTTAGCCATGTTTTTTTTTCAATTCCTTGATTGGATTTAGGAGATTTGTGTGAATATCATTGATTAATCATTTTAAATTCTGTGTCTCATCATTGTACTTTTAATTTAGCTGGGCCATATCTTCATGTTTCTTAGTATGACTTGTATTTTTGCTGATGTCTAGGCATCTGATTATGTTAGTGAGTTTACTATGATGGTCAATTTCTCTCTCTTGGCTAGTGATTTTGTTTCATGACTCTGCTTTAATTTTTGGTTCAACTTACTCTAAAACTTTTAAAATTGCCCTGTTTAAGTTATCAAAACAGGGCCAGCAGCCCTGTAATTGGGCACAGACCATATCCAAGGGGATTTAGGGATAGGACAAGAGACTCCAAAACATCATGTTTTCCTTCACCTCCCTTGACTGCCAACAGACAGCACTCTTTGGCAAACCATTCCAGAGAGGTGATTCTTTCAATCTCTACTGGCTTCTGTTTCTAAGCTGGTTAGATCTGTGATTCAAAGCCTGCTGCTTAAATTCCTTGAACAGAAAACACACAGCCTTCCACTGCACTATCCTCCTCCCGGAGAAGAATATGTCTGTTCCCCTCTCAGTTGGTCACCATCAGCCATGGGTTTTACTGAGGCTGTTTACTTCAAATATGGGATATAAGTGCCATCCCCAGCCCTAGGGGATAATAACTCATAGTTTTGTTTTCAGCTTCTTCATCCCCACTCCTTCCTGAACAATGCACATGTCACTTTCCTGGTCTGCAGATCCCCAATGCTGCTCCTTCAGACAATTTCTGCCAAACTCCACTGTTTTTGCAAGAAAACTGAACTCTACCTATCTACTCTGATGTCATTGTCCTGGAACCTCCCAGGAAACTAATTTTTTAACATAAATTTTATTTTCCATTGTGGTTTCTATTTTCATCTTATGTTCATAATTAGAATGTCTTTTATAATACAGATGTTGGAAAAATATTCAACAGTACTTTATTCTAGTGCTTTGCATGCATATGAGGAATTTTAAAACCATCATTAAAACACATTTGAAGTATATGTATATATATACCACATAGATATATAAATTACAATGCATAATGCTAATACAGATAAAAATCCCAATAGTTTATCACCCAACCCTAGATTTAGGTGACTACCAAAAATTCTGATCTGTTTAAGTGATTCTCTATTATCTTACAGCTAAGTCTTCTCACACTATAACAAATAACCATGTTTATATTTTATATATATATTCAGATATATGTGTATATAAAGAGATAGAGTGAGAAATAGAAATAATATGTAATAAAATGACTCATGTCCTTGATAGTAGCACTCTTATTGTTTTATCATATTTAGTGAATATTATATTCTAAATAAAGTTCTCTATTTAATATGTCAAACTGCAATTTTAAAGTGTGGTACTAAAATTACTTATTTTTTTTCTCTAGTGAACTTGAAACTTGCATTTAATTCTAATTTTGAATTATGCAATATGATGTACTAATGCAGTGAAACTCTGTGCAGCATGAACAGGGCCTTAAAATGCCAAGGGTAATGCAGGAGGTCAAGCCATGAAAGGTTAACAGAATGTTTTGATATTACAAAGAAACCACATGGGAGGCCAGCAGGAGTAGACATGCCTTTAATACTTACAGGACCTGGTGGTGGCTGGCCTGGAGATACCAAGCCATCCCTCGGGGTATAGGGGCTTATAAAGGTAGTACAGCAAGGGAGGAAAGGGACAGTACCCAGAATAGCTACAGAAATGCTACAGAAATATGCTTGAGCATGTGATTCTCAAAACATTCTCACCACATCCTTGCTCTTATCTTCAAGGTCTGGGCTGCTGGCAAGTTTAGACAGTCCCTTACCTAAGTTCTCATTAACAGGAAGGAGAAGAAGAGGGGAATGGGCATTCACGTTAACCCCTCACTCCACCCCAATGCCCTTTCCACTTTCCATTCTACGTGTAGATCTTCTGTGATACCACCTGAGTGGTCAGGGCATTGGAACATTGCATCGAGATTATACAAAAACAATATAAAAGACAACAGAATAATAGGAGTAACATATACACAACATTGAACACTAAAGCTTGATAGTGAAATTACATATTTTGTGGGGGCGGGGGTTATGAGGAAGTTTCTAATACCATACATTGTTCCCTTCTAAATTTTCTGAGTTATCTTTAGCGACATTAAAAACCAGGTTAGGCATAAGAAGAGTCCACATAGATACACTTAGAGTCCCAGTGAGAATAGGAGATCTTGGATTATTAATAAAGATTTTTACTGGCATTTTTTGTATAAACTGCGGTTTGATAACAATGTTTTGGGTCACTTTTATTTCCCATGGACTTAAGATTTCTAGCCAGTGAAACTGCATAAGCCAGTAACATGGTCAAATGACCTTATTTTCCCCAGTTTGTGTAGTTTGAGGCATAGACTTTAACACATTATTATTACTTCCACTTTTGGGTTATAAGGCAGCTGGCCCTTTAACTTGTAATTTCAATGCCTCCATTGGTCCTGCTTTTAGCATTTCAGTTGGAGCATGGGCCACAGCTGAACTTAAATGGGTTAAGGCTGTATACAATGTCTTGTTGTAAAGATCCCTTATCACCTTTTATTTGTTTCTTTAAAAGGCCATTCATTCATCCTTTCCATAAAAAGGGAAATATCCTGGTCCATAGCCCAAGACTTCTTGAGGTGATTGGTAAATGAAATTCCTTGGTCACTGTCAAATTGGGCTGGCACCACATATAGGGCACTGTATTAGTCAGGGTTCCCTAGGGAAACAGAATTAACAGGAGATATCTTTAAATAGTATGAGATTTTATGAGTCTCTCATGTGACCATGGGGATGTACAAGCCCAGGTTCTTCAGGAAGGCTGCAAACCAGGGGCTCCAATGAAAGTCCAATAAAGGACCTTGATAAGTTTCTGGGAGACATTGACTGTCCAAAGATGAGCTGGGAAATTCTCTCTGAATGCTGAAACCACTTCCCCTTTTAAGGCATTCAACTGATTGGATAAAGTGTCACTCATTGCAGACAGCAATCTTCCTGGTTGATGTAGATGTAATCAGCAGTAAACTCACTGGTAACTAAAGTCCATAAATGTCCTTGTATTACAATTAGCTTAGTGCTTGCTTGACCAAACAATTGGGCACAATTACCTGGCCAAGTTGACACATTAGCTTAACCATCACAGGCACTTACATTTTCTAAGCAATGGATAGTAGCCAGATAGTTACAAAAGTTCTGTGAAAGTGTCTGTGGCAGTGAAAACATATCTTGCCCCTTCTGAGAGCTAGAGGGGACCAATGTTATTCACTTACCATCATGGTACTGGAGTCTGTGCTTGGCCAATATGTCCCATCTGGTGAAGAAATTGTCACAGTCATCAGAGTGAGCATGAAGGACACTCATGGATGATATACATGAGCTATTGGTGAGTAACAGGCTGTTGGAACTGCTGGGCTAGGCACCACAGGGTCTGGTAGACACAATGTTCACTTTTTCTGTGAAGCCACTCTGCTGCTTTTCAGTTCTTAGTGGTATTATGGCTCCAGATCTTTGTGAAGGCATCTGCATTAACATTTCTGAAAGGGATGTTAGAGGAGTAGGTAGGGATGTGGTAGACACCTGTTACCATTGACAGGCATCCCAGATGTCCTTTAACAGATCTCTCCTCCACAGAGGGTGGTTCACAACAGTTCATCATTCTTGTCTTGTTTCTAGTATCTGCAATCCACCCCTGGATAGGGATGGCAGTCTTCAGAGTGACTGGATATTACTAAATTAATCCCTCTACTTGCAACATGGCATGGTATGCTGTACACAGTTGCTTTTCTAAAGGGCTAAATCATAATTTGGCCCCCTTCCACAATTGGGAGGGTTCCGTGTAATATTTTGGGTAATCTAAGCACCTCTTGAAATATATGTATATATATATATATATAAATAACATTTTTGTAAGCAAATACACATATATGCATATATATTTATATATCATTTTGCAAATGTTTGTATGTATTGTGAGAATTTTTATTTTTACCCATAATAAAAAATAAAAATAATAAAAAAAAAAAGAATGTTACCTTTGCCACAAACCCCATCCAAAGCCAATATTGGTGCTGGCCACATCCAATTCACAGGTTAAGTCAGGGTCCACCTGCCCTAACTGCTCAAGTTTGTGCCCTTTTTGCTTCTTAAAAGCAGCCTTCTGGGGGTCCTCCAATTCCCACGCATGACCTTTCTTTATTAACATATACAGTAGTTTTAATATCTAAGCTAAATGAGGGTTGAAGGGTCCCAGTACCCCCAACAACAACACAAACTCCATTAACATGAGAAAACACTGTACTTAATCAATTACAGCAGAGGATATAGTTTTTGTCTTACTCAACCAAAGAACACTTAAGAGTTTGACAGAGCATCTGGTACCTTTCAGCTTGTCCCAATTGTCTGCCCATTTCTGGCTCTCAACATAAGGTATCATTGTCTTTGTTGCTTCTTTTAAAATCTGAAAGATAATTACTGGTTAACATAATATTATTAGTATAATGAAGTAAGGTTACAGCCATAGATGTTTTCCATATCCTTTGCCACCAGGCCAGGACAGATAATTGGGATATGCATATATCCTTGGGGAAGCACTATAAAAGTTTATTGTTGGTTTTTCCACAGGAAGATAAATGCAGCTGGATTGACTTGCCTAAGGAAATACTAAAGAAAGCAGTTAGCAAGATCTAAAACAAAGTAATAGTGATATAACTGGGCACTAATTTCTTGCAATAAACCAGCAAAGTTTGGGACTGTTGCATACAGCAGTGGTGTTACTCTAATTTAATTCACAATAATCTACTGACAGGTGCCACTCCTGGCAGCCCCAATGACCACTGTCTTTATGTAGCTGTAGGGTTACTTCATCAGAGAAGGAGGGGCAAATCAGATGAATATGAGCCAAAGCATCAACCTTTTGATGGTTTGTTTCTGTGACATAGAACATCTTCAAAATAATTAAAACCATGATTAACATGATACATTTCTCTAATATTATGCAGAAAACAGTGTTAAATTTCTAGGAATTTTATACAATCTTTAAGTATTTATATGAACATTTTACCCATACAACTTAAATTAACAGAAGGTTAGAAAATTCCTTGTAATTTTATAACAGTTTCTGAACATTTTTCATTCAACTTATAACATATTAAATGAACTTAACTTTTTTTATTACTTTACCTTTTTAAAGGTGAAAGAACAAATCTTTTACAACAGTTTGAAATAAAAAGATACTTTTCAGGATTTGACTTTGAAAGAGAAAAAATGCTAAAAATTGTCAGGTTTGAAAATTATGTTCTTTTAAAAGTGAGACTCATTTTTCTTAGACAACCAAGGACACAATAATGTCAAAGTAAAAGAAGTTATTTTGATAAAACAGACTTTTTCTTTGTATACTGATTATTCAGGAGAAAAACTTTTTATAAACTTTTACTAAAACAGACAAAGAACTTAAGAAACTTTGCTACATTATTAGAGAAAGAACCAAATTTTAGTTTTGCATCATTTTACTATTTGATACTAAAATTTTTAAAACTTTATAGATAGATCCATTAAATCTTGTTTGAATTTAACTACAAAAATTCCTTTTCCAAGAACTTTCTGTATATTTGATATCCATTCAGCTTTTATCCCACATTTTACTCTTTCTTAATAATTAATCATTTCATCTTAGGACAAAATTACTTTCTTTTTCCTTAATAATAAAAACACATTTTATATACCTTCCATAAATAAGTTGCCAAAATGATTTTGGAAACTGTCTCAACCAAACCTTTTATAACATACAATTATCATCAACACTAAACAACTCATTAGAATAGTGATTCAATTTGTTTATATGTAAACATAACTTTTAAAAATTTCAAATATCTAGTAGCATGCAATATTAGAAGCAGTTTTTAGGAGACAAGTTGGCAGGGGAGGCTGGCTTCTATCAGGACTAAACCATGATTTAATTACAAGCTTACAAAGCAGCCAACATTTTTCTAATTTTTTTCTTCTTTACTTTCATAGAGTTGTCCAGTTCAATAGTTACTAAACTTTAATGGCACCAATTTTATCAATGTGGCTATTCAGGCTTAATTAGAATTAGCATGGAAGTAAAATAGAGAACATTAATGTTGCTAAGCTTTTCTACTTCTCCAGCAGTTTAATTCTATTAGCCCCCACTAGCCACAGTAAAGCCATCAGGGGCAGGGAGTTTGCGGAGTTGCTGCTTGAATGTTTTCCTTATTTCAGTTAGCTCTTTAGAAGAATATTTTCTTACAAGCATAGTTACACTGACAAGTGCCTTATTTAGCCTTCTGCTTGTGTGAGAGATTGTATTTGTGATTTAGCCTTCCTCAGGTCACCACACTTTTGTTTCAGTAGCCAATTGTTTATCTGCGCTCTATTACAAAGCAGTGAGATGTGGTCATGCAACAGCAGCAGCCAGAGCACGTTGCCCCTTTTTCCTGATATAATTCCTCAATTGTCTTTTCCAGCTGAACATGTCCCATGGGTGTATACAGGACATTCCCCAAGTCTCTAACAGGGCCCCAAGCATCTATGAGATGATACCACATAGAAGAATGAGACCAACCCAGAATTTTTCCCATGAGATTCGAGATTGCCCCCATGGGTTTTGGGATTTCCTCCATTTAGGATTGCCCCCACATTTGGGATTGCCCCCATGGAACTTGGGATTGCCCCTGCAGAATTCCCTGTAGTAGACATGCTTTCCACAGCATTACTACCATGAGGAGCCTCCAGAATATCCTGCCAACTATGCCAATTGTAAGAGGAGGTCAAGCTGTGGGACATTGACCAAACATTTCAATATTCCAAAAAAACCACAGGGGAGGCCAGCAAAAGTAGACATGCCTTTAATTCTTACAGGATCTGATGGTGACTAGCTGGAAGGTACCGTACCTCCCCTAGGGGGTAGGGGCTTATAAAAGTATTACAGTAGGGGGAGGAAGGGACCGTGCCTGGAATAGTTATAGAAATGCTACAGAAATATGCTTGTGTATGTAATTCTCAAAATATTCTCATCACATCCTTGTTCTCATCTTTAGGGACTAGGTTGCTGTCAATTTCAACCCATCCCTTCCCTCAGTTGTAATTAATAGGTGGGAGGAGGAGGGGGAATGGGCATTCACCTTAACCCCTCACCAAGTTATAATTGGTCTTTATATGGAGAAATGAAACACTGCAAGGTTCTTCCATCACAATTAACTATCAAGTTATCTCCTGCCTTGGGATCAAATTTATCTTTTCCACGCAGTATCCTAAATTTCTAAGACTTTGAATATGGAAGAACTGAATAAAAGGGGAATAATATAATATTGTATTTTCTATATTAATAGACTGTGTATTCAAGAATTTTTGACAGAACTATGAAAATGCCAACAAATATCTGACTATTAGAAATTAATGATTTAGAATTAAAACAGAAATAGTTAAAATATGAAAAGCTGTGAGGGCTTACTAAGTTTTAAGCAGTATAATTAGTTTTTTATATGCATCCTTCTATAAGCATGTATTATTATCCCCATTTTACAGATGAAGACCCTTGAGTTTAGAAAAGAAAACACTTGCTCAAAGTCAAAGAACCATAATTGGAGGTCAGGTCATCAAGAATTCAAAGTACATTCCCTTAACAATGCTCTGAATAAACTACAATGCCACCGTATTATATACATATAAAGTTTATAAATTATTTGTGTAAGTATTATTTCCATATCACTAGCTTATAATTAATTTATTTGTATATTGCTTTTCTTACCCATAGAGTTCATTGAAATTAGAGATTTAGTCTTTCATTTGCTTTTTATTGACCAACTAGTACAGTTGCCTTCACAGAGTAGATTCTCAAGGATGGTTTTTGAAAGAATGAGTAATTACCAGAAAATGTAAAAAGGATTAAGTAATAGAAAAACTTAATACAGCTAAATTATATCTATTATCTGTAGAATTAGAAAACACAAAAAACCTCTAAAAGGCAAATAATTATCTCTTAAATTATGAGGAAACTATTGGAACTACATTTTTAATTGAATTTCTAAAATTTAAACACTAATTTTATAAGTGCCCAGTGATTTCAAAACTAAACACATGCCATGAAGCAGCAATAATTGCTTCTGAAAATACTGGGAAGTAAACTAGAAAGATCTTAAAAATATTTTATACATCTTTTTTTCACCTACCATCCTCTCCCTTTACTGATGCTGAATGTCTTCCATACACAGATTTGATAGAATGAATTCCAAATTGTAGGTGGTAAAAGATAGAATAGTTATAATTTTATAGAATCCAATGAAAATGAAAGTTAGTATAATTTGATTATTCTTCCAACTATTTTTCTTCCTAAATAGTTTTAATACATCAAAGTTTTGCTTCCTAGAAAATGTGAAGTTAAGGAACTTCAATAGACAGAATAGTGCATTAGAGATCTATGTTTTTTACACTTATATTTTGAGACAGTGCCTATAGAGAGTATGATTAGATTATTTTGAATTTTGAGACCGTGAGTTCTGAAGCTGGATTTTAATTCCTATTTCCAGTATTCAAAAGCTGTGTGTTTTAGGGCAAATTATATAATTTCTTTATTCTTTTCTTTCTGCATGTATAACCCAGATTTGAAAATAATATGTATCATAGTGTTTTGAGATTTAAATAAGTTAATATTTGTAAAGCACTTAAAATATGTCTAGAAAATAATAAGCATTCAATCGTATTAACTATTATTATTAGCCTTCATCCTTTATTTAGCTCTAATTTAAAGTAAGATGCCCAAGTATTTTATTATATCTATAATCCATTATCAATATGCTGCTATTGTTAAATTTAGACTGGCTTAAGAACTATAAATAATTATATATTTTTCTTTGATATGAATAAATGCATAGAAGAAAGCCTATCAATTTGTTTAAAGATGTCAGCCTTTAGTTTTGAGTTTCAATCATGTGCAGTTAATTAGAAAAAAAATATATAATTATTTGGAGAAATCATATAGATTTGAAAGGCATTGAGCTAAAGAGCCTAAAAATAGAATGTACCCTGCTTTAATTCTATAAGCATTCACTCTATAACCACAAAGCAAAATCCTGAATAAAATTGAGATGTGAGAAGATGGAGGAAACCCTGGGACCTAAATGTTTCCTAAGAGAACAATTACTAATAATAACTAAAATTTTGCCTTTCTGTGAATCACAAAAGAAAGATGATCTTACATCATTGCCAATCCATGTATTTGTCCCTTTTAAGTATTTAATGTAACTTATGTCATTACTTATATTTTAATTATGTGTATATAAACCTCCACAACAATTTTAACAAATTTTGTTCAGAAACCATGATAACTTGATCAATTGAACCTGTAGTTGTGGTGCAATTGAGGTTGACTTTGATTAAAATTAGCTGGATTCATTTTTTGCTAAAAAAAATTTACTAGGAAGTGGAACAAACTCACCACTGGTATGGCAAATCCATAAATATGCACTATATACACAGTGTAAGATAAGCAATTTCCAGGAATGGCAAAGCAACTATTTGTCCTCATTCTGTCATTTAAATATTTCAATAAAATCTCTTTTCTTCCTCTTTAAAGGGATTATTTAATTATTGCTTTAAAAAACCATGCCAAAATAATCCTGGCTAAATATTTGAACCTATGGCATGATAAATAGCTCTAGAATAGATGTTTCATTATATCCAGATTATGACCCAAAACTTATAAAAATTTATATTTTATAGATGCAAATAGTTCTGTTATGTCTGTACAATTTTATTGGTCAGAAAATTCAACTGATTACATTTTCCCCACATATACACACTGTCTTAATTCCATACTTGAAATGCTTTATAAAAATTTATTTTTGTTGCATTTTCCCAATTATTACCCATTTATTGCATTCTGCTTATAGTATTATATATGTTGGTGGCAATGGCCTCATAAAATATGCCTTTGAATTGATAAAGACATTTTATTTGAAATAGCTTCTGTTAGATGAATAAACGCAAATAATAAAAGTTGTTCGAATGGAAAGCTTGTTAAAGATCATCTCATGTTAGGTTTCATTAACATTGCAATGAAAATGTAACAGTATTAGAAATCAAACAAGACAAAGTCATTATTCTTCAAATACAAATCTTTCTAGCAATGTTTATGACATAGAAAGCAAACTGTTTTAGGAGTAATGAGTTTTATAGGTTAGAAAACATCATTTAGAGATATTTAAATATTGTTGTACATTCCTTTAGCTGTTAGAGTGGACATTAAATAACACAAAATGTTTACTAGAAAATCCATGTTAAAGCATATAATTATGTAGAAAATTAAATAATTAGAATAGAATTTTCTTTCTACTCAAATCTGATTAACTTAAGTAAACCACCAATTTTGTTAATAAACATGATGCTGTATTTCTATTGTAGCATGAATCTATCCTTCATAAATAATTATGTTACAGCTGCCCCTCTTGCTAACCAATTAAATCCATTACCATGGTAAAAAGATTATATAATTGCAGGTAAGTTTATGAACACACTAGAGTTTCATTTGGATTCTCTTTGAACAACATTTTTTCCAAAACGGAGGTTTATAACAAAGCTTGGTCTAATAAAAAGAAAAACAAAGCCTGTTCTTGAAATAAATTTAAACGTTTTTATTTGCTAGGCCAACTTGTTTTTTCCATTAAATTATTATTGACTCATGATCGAAATGCCAATGCTTTTTTTACTTATATCTTTGGAAAATTTGTATTAAGATTTCATAAACTATTTTTTCTACATCACAGCATTCAATAAGTAAGTTATTTGCATTAGTGTTCTGAGATCTAACAAAGAAATTTCAAATAAAGTAAGACTTTATCATATTTTTTACTGATATAGAAGATGTATAGAGCACAATTCACAAATAATAATAAATATACAATACTCTTTATTACAAATTCCGTATAAGGAATTGATTTTCATGGAATTTTTTTTTTGCTGCCTCTTGTATCTTTAGCAAACATATTTGCAATTTAACTATGATTTGAAAATATAAGACTACAAATAAATGCTTGAACATTATCTGATTCAGCAAAGAAGTCACACATCATTGATGAACAATGTAGATCCATCATGAATGCTAGTTGATAATTTTCTTTATTTAGCAATTAAGATCACAGTGAGACAACAAAGTCATGCTTTGGAAAGTGTCTCATTTGTCAGTGATCTGGACAGGTACTTTGCTGAACTGGATGATAGTTTTTGATGACAAGAAATTTATTTTCTCATTTTTTGTGTGTGTGATCATCACAGCTACAAAGATAGCACATTTTAAAGTTTAATCAGCATTATCATTTTTTCCATCTTTTTCTTAAGTCTACACAATCAGTAAAATAATAATGAAATCCTTATTTCCAGCATTTGACAAATTTAATTCTGTGTATAAATTTGCATATTGGACAATTACAATCCAACAACTTGATATTGATTTCTGCAGAGCTGGGAAGAGATGTGCAGTACCACATTATTATTTAGCAATGTTACTATTCCGATACAACAATAGACATAAATTCAAGAGTACAGATAATACTCACCATAGCATAATTATGAAAAACTGATGAGTTTTGAGTATTTATAACCTTTGTTTTTTTTCCCATAGAATAATCACAATGTAAAACCATAGATCAAGGTTTTGTTTTGAATATAATTTAAAATTATATATATCATTTAATTTTTAGCAATGGTTGTATTTTTAAAAAGAGTCTTAAAATCCTTGAAAATTTGACAATCAACTCTCAGAAGCCAGTACAACCTGGTCCCAGGATACCACTGATTATTTGCATCAATTTTTTCATACATGAGTTCCAAAAATGCCCCTTTCCTTTTTGCTCATAGCATTCTTTACTAAATAAGTAGTGAATTAATATAGAGAAATGCAAATCAAAATTACAATGTTATATTATCTTACACTCATTAAACTGGCAGCTATTAAAAAAACAGAGGACTACAAATGTTGGAGAGAATGTGGAGGAAAGGGAACACTTATCCACTGCTGGTGGGAATATAGAATTAGTGCAGCCACTGTGGAGGACAGTTTGGCAGTTCCACAGGAAGCTAACCATAGAACTGCTATATGACCCAGCAATCCACTGCTGGGTATATACCCAGAAGAATTGAAAGTAAGGACATGAACAGATATCTGCACACCAATGTTCATGGCAGCATTATTCACTATTGCCAAAAGTTGGAAACAACCCAAATGTCCATCAGCAAATGAATGGATAAAAAAAAAATGTGGTATATACATACAATGGAATATTACTCAGCTGTAAGAAGGAATGTATTATTAACACACGTAGTAACATGGATGAATCTTGAAGACTTTATGTTGTGTGAAGCAAGCCAGGCACTGAAAGACGAATATTACATGACCTCACTGATATGAATCAAGCAAATTGAGCAGACTCACAGAGCTAGAGTCTGGAAGACAGGTTTATAGGAGACAGAAAGGGAGAAGGAGGTTCTGAGCCAATGCCCATATGGGCAACATCTATGATAAGGTGAAACGGTGTAGTTGTGCAGTAGATGGGCATGATAGTTTGCAGTGATGCTATTGGGTTAAATGATGCAGGTCTGTGAGAGGGGTAGGGTGTGGAGGGTGGATTGGGCTGTCCTTGGAAATGAGGAGAAGGTTGGTGGAGGGAACAGGTGAACACTGGGGATTTGTGGATATGTGGTTGAATGTTCATTTGTGTTGGGAATGTTCATTTGGCATATATGGCAGAGGAGGGTTACTGGTTTAGGGTGTTGGATGAAGGGCACACGTGGGACAGGGTACACTTCGGGCAGGCATCTTGGGAGTGTGTGAATGTTCATTTTGTCATAGTGAGTTGTAATCCGTGGGTGGAGACCCACATAATGAACAGGAAGGTGTTGGACTCCCATCCTGGGGAGTTCTGCTATGAACTCAAATATAGGGGCAGTAGTCTCTCGAGAGAATAGTCAGCACTTATTAGAGGAGGACAGGCCAGGATGTGAAGCCCTCAATGTTGTTGTAAGTAACTATGAATCTTGTTCTTCAAGGAGTGAAGCTTGGTGGTTGCCGTGGGTCCCAAGGGGAGAGTGAAAGAAGAATAGAATAGATAGAACATGGGGCATTTTTGGGATGATGGAATTGTTCTACAAGATCTTGCAATGATGGAAGGCCATGTTAAATTTCATCAAAATGTATAAAAGTGTATGGTCCAAAACTTAAACCATAATGTAAATCATTGACCATGGTTAGTAGCAATGTTTCAATATTTGTACATCAATTGTAACAAATGTACCATCCACATGTAAAATGTAACTAATAGGGGAAAGGGGAAAAGGGGTAGGATGTTGGGTATATTGGAATCCCCTATATTCTGTATGTGACTTTTCTGTTACCTAAAACTCTTTTGAAGACAAAATGAAAAAAATAAGACACTGGAGGAATAAATGGAAAAAAAGTCACTTTACACACATGACAACAGATCTTACAGTGATGAAATACATAACATCAAAAATTTTTTAATTGTTTTTTTAAATTTTATATTCTTTTATTAATTTTTATTTTTCCAATTTTTTTTCAAATTTTTGATATTTTATTTGTTATTTTTAAAACTATCATTATTATTTCATTTTCTCATTAATTGTATTTGATTATTTTGTTGGCTTCCTTTTGGAAGAAGTTTTGGATCACAGAAGATTTACAACTGTTGCGTCAGGGGATCATTGGTGCGGGGTGTCAGTGATGGGTTATGCATGGAAGGAAATTCACCTGGGGCATATCTATAAGGCATATGAATGTGTTCAAGTGTTCATAAGACTTTGTCATGGTGGGTGGAGATTCACACACTAACTGAAAGAATATCAAATTCCTATCCTGGGGAGCTCTGCCACATTCTCTAATGGGACAGTAAGAATTCCCTGAATATAGGGGCAGTGACTAATGAAGGAGAATGGACCACTGATAGACCCTTGATATTGATGACTGTACTTATGAACATTTACTTTTCAAATCAAAACTTAATATAGTATTATAGGGTGCCTAAGAGTTACCTCCTGAAAGCCTCCTCATTGCTCAAATGCGGCCTCTCTCTAAGCCAAACTCAGCATATAAATGCATTACCTTTCCTCCAACATGAGACATGACTCCCGGGGATAAGCCTCCCTGGCTCCAAGGGATTACAACCAAGCACCGACTAGCAATGCAACTGGAAAAAGATCTTGACCAAAAGAGGGAAAAAGTAAAGAGAAATGAGTTCATATAGATAAGAGACTTCAAAGTGAGTTGGAATGTTATTCCAGAGGTTACACTTATGCACATCTCAGCAGGATCTCAGTGACTGCCAAAGTAAATATTGCCTCAAATAGAGGGCCTCCTGAAGGCTCTGGATACATCCAGACATTATAGTCAGTGTAGACAGCTCCGGAGTTTGGCACCCTGCCAGTGGACGCTACTTTGGGATTTATGCTCCCCAATGTGACAGAGTTGGACTCAGTTGTGGTTTCCCTACACATGGCTCTCCTGTCCCTTTATTTGAACCTATAGTTAGTACTTAAGTTGATAAGTGTATGTCCAAGAGACTTAAGTCTTTTAAAAATGTGCCAGTTGGGCCCTGAATCTCATCAGCACTTACTCTCCAGTTCATTGGACTGACAGAGGACAACTGACAAGGAGATGATGATAGATAACGACCACCCCAAAGAACAGAGAGAGTCGGCAACTGCAAGCAAGATAGTCCCATCCATCTGCCCCATGGGATCTAAGCCCCCTCTCAATCAGAGGTGGAGTAGGCATCACTATCTCAGAATCCTCAGCATGGGGGAATGAATGATGGACTAGAGAAGACTTTCTGTTATTCTACTATAGACTTATTGTGATTCTAGCAATGAAAGAACTTTTGTCATTCATGTGGAGGCAGTGGCCACTGGAGGTTCTAGGGAGAGGGAGAGGGAAAAATAGGTGTAATATGGGGACATTTTGGCACTTGGGAATCATCTTGAATGACATTGCAAAGACAGATACAAGCCATTGTGTATATTGTCATAATTTAAAAAATTGTGTAGGAGAGAGTGTAAACTACAATGTAAACTATAATCCATGCTTAGTGGAAATTCTCCAAATTGTGTTGAATTGTAACAAATGTTTCACACTAATGAATGATATTGTTAATGTGGGAAAGTATGGGAAGGGTAGGGAGCAATTCCTCCTCCCTACTATGTAACATTTATGTAATCTAAGTATCTTTAAAAAAACAAAAAAGTATATATAAAAAAGAAAAATAAATAAATAGTTTGGAGGAGAATAAGAATTTCCAATTATATTGTTTTATTATTACATTATTCATTTCAATAAAATGTATATAAATCCATGGTGCTATTATTATTCTCCAGCAAACTATAACAAAAACATAGAGAAAGGATTACCCTCAAATTATCCTCACATTCTTCATTTACAAAATGCAAAGAAATAATATTTATCACATTGGTTCTTTGACAGAATTAAATGAATTAAGTATTCTAATATTATAGTGACATGTAGGTCAAGAACAAAGAAAGCAGGCAATCTGAAGCAATGTAACCCAATAAGAAAGTAAAGAAACACCAACATTAATTTGAAGAAAGTTCTGTTTTAAAGCTATGACCCTTGCCCCCACTACACACATACACCTAGGACTGAACCAAAGAATACTTTTGGCTAATAAGTTATCCAATATGAAGTGTGGTGTGTAGGACCAGAGATCAGAACAGCTTCTGATGTTGCAGTGGTACCTTATGAGATGAAGTGCCAGATTTCGATCTCATTTCAGTTTAAAACACTGGGAGAAACATTTTTTTCAATGTAGAGAAACAAGTTTAACAAATATTCATGGGATTTAATATTCTTTCCCTAAAGCAAAATAATCCTGCATGGTAAAATAAGCAATCTGTTTCTGTATTCCAATAGCATTATATATCTATATCTTGAAATATATTGCCTGTGTAATTCACAATATACAGCAATAGTAAATCAGCTCTAATTCCAAATTTATTTGAAATAACTTCAACTTGTCAATGCTAAAATGTTCTGTAAAGATCAACTAAAAAAATAACTCTAAAATTTACATGCTATCATTTTCCATGTAGTAGACTAAAGACATTATTTTAAGTACTTACTTTTTATCAAGAAAGACAGAAGCATTTTCAGCAAAGTGACACTTGGGAGCCTATGGCACCATATCTGTAAAGATTAGGGTTCTTTTTAAAATTTGTTATTAATGACATCTAATCCTTTCTTCTTTCAATGCTTAAACATCAGGCTTTTATTTTTTTAGTTTGTACATAGGGCAGTCACGCACATAGCAAGGCAAGTCATGCTATGACAAATAAGGCACAAAGTCATTTTACAAAAATGTAAGACTGGTCACTAATAAACAATGACTTAAAGAATAAGATCAATAAAAATCCATCCCCTCTTAAGAAAGCGCCTTTAAATGCATGTTACTTTACTTTCCATTTGAACAACAGTATTATATAATTAGCATAGCATGTTTGAGGTATAAATTACATCACGAACAGGGAAAAATTTTATGAAAACAGAGTTCAAGATGAACTTGTGGCAGCCTTGAGGTAAAGTCATAATTAATGGTTGTCATCATTGTGTAGAGTCATGGAATATATCTTATCTACCACTTCCATAGGGGCAGAAAGTGTAGGAGCTTATATCCCAGCTCCCTTAGTTCACTGGGTTTGGACAAGCACTTAACATCTCAGTGCCTCAACTTCCTTATATATGGACAAGAGATAATGATATTTAATTTAGGTGGTCATTATGAAGCTTAAATTAATTAGTATATTAAACCATTTAGAATAATGCCTGACACTATTGAGAATAGTCAATTCATGTTAATAACTATTAATTCATGTTAATAATTATGTTACTTGCTGGTATGTAAGACAATTTTACTTATTCTATATCGATTTATTCAAAACAGAAACTAGGACAATAAATAAACTTCTTTAAACTTAAATATAATCTCATTCACATGCAACATCAGGATTCAGTTAGAATTCCTTTTAAAAGAGGACTGTACAGAATAAATGAGATTCTGTAAATTTGATACATTTATATCATTACCTTTGGGATAACCATCCTAACTCCATTAAATTATAAAAAGCAAAAAAATCATACAGTAGAAGATATAGATTTCATACACATTATGTGCTAGTTATGCACTTTGTATTTTATTTTATATAGAAAAATGTAATGGATGAAGAAAATATTATAAAATCATTTATTTTGAACTCTTCATTGAAATTGCAAAAATTATGAGCCAATGTGAAGTTATATATATATATATATATAAAACTAAGTCATATGAAAAAATATAATTCCTTCAATTTGATTAATAAAAGTTGAAATAAGAAACAAATACTCAGCATGTTGAAAGAACATGAAAATGTAAAGACATCCCTAAGACAACATAGACATGTAACTGATAAGAAAACCAAGAAAAATACTAGTGCTTTTGACCTTCTTCTAAAAGAACAAAATTCTAGGAGATGCATAGTATAATTCATATGTAGTCAGAAACAATTTGTGTGGTTTTAGACTTAGAAGAAAGTATCTAACATTTTTGGTAGGGAATAAAAAGATGATTTTTTAAAAATACGTGCATTTTTTTTTTAGGCAAGGTAAACTACAGCACAATGTATTCAGATAGTTTTTTGTTTTGTTTTGTTTTTTAACTCAAAAGCTTTAAAATGGCCAGGGATTGACAGAGAAGATAACAAATGTACATATCAGACCTTTATCACCAATGAAAAAATAAATTATTTTTATAGGCTTAAAATTGGCATTAATGTATTTAGTTTTCGGTGAAGGACTTAAAGTTTAAAATACCACTAAAATAATACAGTATTAATAGAAATAGAACTCGGGCACATACTGGGATGATTTTAGTGAGATAACTGTTTAAATGTAAAAAAAGTAATGCCTTGACCCCAATTAGTGATATCTTTAAAAAGATGGAATTTAGAGGGACTTCTTTGAGGACATTGCTTTTTTAGACACATTCTGATATTCAAATTCAGTTTATGGCAGAACTATAGATTAAAGTGTTTTATAGAAATCAATTTTATTGATACATATTAATAAAGCATACAATTTATCCAAAGTGTACAATTAATGGCATTTGGTATAATCACATAGTTGTGCATTTAGCACTTCCATCATTATTAGAGCATTTTCATTATTAGAATAATAATATATATAAAAAAAAAAACACAAACAAACAAGAAATTTGTTTTCTTTTTTAAAAAGCTGACAGATATCCATTTCTTCGGGAGATGTGCTGTTTAATTCCACAGATTAAGCTTTCTTCATTATTATAAAGAACTTCATTTATTTTAGAGAGATTGTCATTCACTAGTTTCTTGTCTTTTCAAAACGACAGTAGCAGACTTTCTTGACTAAACTGACATCTTTAAAGGCATACAATAAAAATATCCCCACAATGGTAAGGAAGTCACTCATATTACAAAAGATTTCATCAACAGGCTTATATTGCCACTCCTTAAAAAGTATAGCTGAACAAATTAAAACTGATTTTGTGAAGATTATGTAATGTATTAGTGCCACAATGGAAGTGTTGAATATGTCCAAGGCCTTATTCAGATAATTAATCTGTGTGCTCACACATACTATCAGGCTCAGCAGCAGAATCCAGGGCAGGGGGTGTCATAGCATGGGCTTTCCAGCAAACAGTTCTTGAATAGTGATGCCCAGGTCTTTCAAACAGGAGACAGAAAATGCCCCAATCACAGAGCAGATTGTTATATACTCAAGAACATTTGTCTGTCCATGGCGAGGCCCTACAATAAAGGTTAATATCAAGGACCCAATGACCACAAGTGTTGCAAGGACCATAAAACCTGGGTCACCATTATCTGGCAGAGATGACACATTAACCTAACTATCATACAGGCTATTTATATTGTACTTCTAATAGTATACCATGCAGGTTTTTCTATTTCAGTGCCTAAGGTGCTGTTCCCTTCTCTTTTTCTGTTGTATTCCATCCCATAGATGTGTTAAAATTCATTTGACTTATCCGAATTGATGGACATTTAAGAGGGCTCTAATGATTTTGCAATTCAAAAAACGTTTAATGAATTATCAAATATATCTGAATATCATAACCTATATTTTCCCGTAGTTAGCATGGTTATATAAGAATCAATCCCTTAGGGCAGCAGGGGAAAACTGGAAAAAAAGTGCAACCTGGTGGGTACTTTAGGAAAGCCTAGATTAGGGGAGACATCAAAGAGGAGTTTGGACAATTTTAGTGTCTCTTTGACAGAGCATATTGGAATCAATCTATACTTACTTCATAGGCCCCCTGAGCCTGTTTTGACTGAAACCAGAGCTGGGAAGCTTGTCTCCAGGGGGAAAGTTCTACCAAAATTAGCTCTTCAGGAAATAACAATGAGAAAAGGCAAAAGCAGTATTAAAAATCAACAAACCCTTACCTAGACTGACAAAAGACTAAGAAAACATGAACAGAGGTACAAATAAATAAAATCAGAGATAAGAGGGGGGACATTACTACTGACCACACAGAAATAAAAGAGATCATAAGAATATGCTTTGAAGAACTGTATGCCAACAAACTAGACAATGTAGATGAAAGAGACAAATTCCTAGAAACACACTTACTACTTACACTGACCTGAGAAGAAATAGAAGAACTGAACAAACCAATCACATTTAAAGAGATTGATTTAGTTATCCAAATTCTCCCAGAAATGAAAAGTCAAGGACCAGATGGCTTTACAGCCAATTCTACCAATCACTCAAAGAAGAATTAATCCAATCTTGCTCAAAATCTTACAAAATATAGAAAAAGAGGGAACATCAACAAACTCATTCCATGAAACCAACATCACCCTAATACCAAAGCCAGATAAAGATATCATGAAAAAAAGAAAATTATAGGCCAATTTCTGTAATGAATATAGATGCAAAATCCTCAACGAAAGACTTGCTAATCGAATCCAACAGCACATTAAAAGAATTATAACCAATGATCAAGTGGATTCATCCCAGATATGCAAGGGTGGTTCCATACAAGAAAATTAATCAAAACAATACATCACATTACTAACTTGAGGAAGAAAAATCACATGATCATCTTGATTGTTGTAGAAAAGGCATTTTACAAAATGCATAACATCATACAAGGGTTCCATACATCAACCCACCACCAACACCTTGCATTGCGAGACATTTGTTACAAAGTATGAAAGAATATTGGCAAAATCTTACTACTAACTATAGTCTTTATCTTACATTTGGTGAATCCCACCCTCAACCCACCCTATTATTATTTTTTAAGTATATTTTATGACAGAAGTTGTAAACTTACAAAACAATCATGCACATGTGCAGAATTCCCAAACAACACCACTCTATCAACACACCACACCATGATGGAACATTTGTTACAGATTATGAGGTAATATCCTCAGATTATCACCAGGTCCACAGTTTACTTTTGGCACACTTTTCCCATACTATCCCAATATCAGCACAGTACATCTTTGGCATAGATGCATGAATATTACAGTATTACTGTTAACAACAGTCCATAGGACACTCCAGCTGTATTTTCCCATGCTTCCTCACATTCCCATGACCCTGCAACAGTAATGTACATCAGTTCTTGCTCACAAAGGACACTTGCATCTGTACCATCAACCACAATTCTCATCCACCTCTGGGTTCACTGTGTAAGTCAGTCCCTAGATTATTCTCTAGCTTTCTTCCAATTGTCATTTACATCCTTAGACTACTCTTTTCAGCCACATTCCCATTTATAAACCAGCTGTTACTCACTACAAAGTGTTACCATCAACTCTATACATTTCCACACTTTTACAGTAAAGTTAATTAAAACTTCTACATACAGTAAACATCAATAGTCCATCTCAGTCCTCCTCTTCTCTTCTTTAAGAATCCACCATCTACCACCAGGTCTTGAAGATATTTTCCTACATTTTCTTCTGGAAGTTTATGGTTCTTGCATTTATATTTTGGTTTTTGTTGCATTTTGAGTTAATTTTTTATGAGGTGTGAGATAGGGGTCCTCTTTCCTCCTTTTGGCTATTGATATCCAATTTTCTCAGTACCATTTGTTGAACAGACTGTTCTGCCTGAGCTGGGTGTGTTTGACAGGCTAGTCAAAAATCACTTGACCATAGATGTGAGGATCTGTTTTTTAACCATCAATTTTGTTACATTGGTCTATGTGTCTGTCTTTATGACAGTACCATGTTGTTTTTACCACTGTAGTTAGGTAATATGCTTTAAAGTCTGGAAATAAGAGTCCTCCAACTTTGCTTTTCTTTTTTTAAGATGTTTCTGGCTATTCAGGACCCCTTACCCTTCCAAATAACTTTGATAATCATATTTTCCCTTTATTTAAAACATGCTGTGGAATTTTCATCAGGATTGCATTGAATCTATATAGCAATATGAATAGAATTGACATCTCAGTGATATTTAGTCTTCCAATCCATGAGCATGGAATGTTCTTCCAATTGTTTAAGGTCTTTTTTTTTCTTTTAACAATGAGTTGTAGTTTTCTGAATACAGGTGCTTTACATCATTGGTTAAATTTATTCCTGAAAAAGTGGGTTTTATCTGTCATATTTTATTTTCACCAGTCTTTTGACACTTTTAGTTACTTTTATTGATATAATCTTCATTTCTAGACTCTCTTCCAGGCCTCTTTCTCCTGTCTTTTCCTTTCAGGCTGTAGTACAGACTTTAGTGTTTCCAGCAAAGCCTCTTGGTTACAAACTCTCTCAGTTTCTGTTTATCTGAATATTCTAAACTCACTCTCATTTTTGAAAGACAATCTTGTCAGATATAAGAGTCTTGGCTGGAAGTTTTTCTCTTGCAGTATCTTAAATATATCATACCACTGCCTTCTTGCCTCCATGGTTTCTGATGAGAAATTTGCACTTAATCTTATTGAGTATCACTAATATGTTACACGTTGCTTTTCACTTGCTGCTCTCAGAATTCTTTCTTGATCTTTGGCACTTCACATTCTGATTAGTATGTGTCTCAGAGTTGGTCTATTTGGATTTATTCAGATGGGAGCACATTGTGCTCCTTAGACATGGATATCTATGTCCTTCAATAGGGTTGTGAAATTTTCTACCATTATTTCTTCAAATAGTCCTTCTTCCCCTTTTCCTTTTTCTTCTTCTGGGACACCCATGACATGTATGTTTGCAAGTCTCTTGCTGTCATTTAGTTCCCTGAGATCCTGTTCAATTTTTCCATTCTTTTCTTCTTCTGTTCTTTTTGTTTTTTTGCTTGCTTTTAGAGGCCATTTCTTCAAGCTCACCAATCCTTTCTTCTGCCTCCTCAATTCTGCTATTATATGATTCCAGTGTATTTTTAATTTCATGTATTGCACCTTTCATTCCCATAAGATCTGCTATTTTTCCTCCGTATGCTTTCAAATTCTTCTTTGTGCTCACAATGTCTTCTTAATATCCTTAATCTCTTTAGCCATCTCATTGAATTTATTAAGGAGATTTGTTTGAACATTTCTGATTAGTTGTCTCAACTCCTTTATGTCATCTAGAGGCTTATCTTATTCCTTTAACTGGGCCATATCTTCCTGTTTCTTGGTGTGGATTGTAATTTTTTGTTGGTGTCTTGGCATCTGGCTTACTAGAGTATTTATTTTGGGTGCAGTTTCTCTCTTTAGTTTAGGGAATTCTTGCCCCTTTTCCCTTGCTGTTTGTGTAGTAGGAGCCAATGATTTAGTTGGTTCTGTAAGCTGTGGAGACTCAAGCTGCCCACACTGCCCCAGAGACTGATGAAGCTTTTTCTACCTTTCTCCCTTGCCAGGGGTAGGGACAGAGCCACAGCTGTGTGTAATAATCCAAGTTGTGCAGGCCTAGACTGTAGTTGCCCAGAGAAACTGATGAAGCTTCAGGCCCCTTTCTCCCTTGCCTAGGGCAGAGATTGAGCTGCAGTTGTGAGCAATAATCTATATTGTGTGGGTCCAAAATGACCACAGTTGCTCCAGTAAACTTCCACCTATTCAGTCTGTGCCAGCTGAATATACCTCCAGTTACCTGGAAAATCTGGTGCAGGGCCACCAGCTTCCTCCCTGCTAGAGGTGGGGCTGAATCCTAGGCTAGGGCTGTAGGTCAATCTGGATGAAAGAAATCACTCTCTACCATCACTGTGATTTTCAGTCAGGCCAGCTTCCTCTCAGGCTGGTGGTGGAGTCATAATGGCAGCTACCAGCTTCTTTCCAACTTGGGCAGTTTTAGACCTCTACTGTTCTTAGGGTTATAGTTTAGCCAGGTGAATTTACTAATTAGTGGTTTAAATCAGTGGCCAACCGTGTCTTCCTCCCCTGTTTTGGGGAAATGGAGCTTCCAACTCCAGCTAAAAAATAGCTCCTGAGGCAGCTTGCGCTGCCTAAGTAGGATGATCATCAGCCTAAGGCGTGGCCTGTATTTCCCCAGAGAGGCTGTGGCAGGTTTCCCCAGCTTTCTCCCTGCCAGAGGTCGGCCTGGGGCTTATGCTAGAGCTGAAATATGACTGGATGGAAAGAAGCCAGTCCCTACAGCAGTGTGATTTTCAGTCTGCCCTACTTCCCCTCATGCCAGAAGTGGGGTTAAAATGGTGGCTACTGGCCTCTTTTTGACTTGGACATGTTCAAACTTTAGCTGTTCTTAGGATTATACTTTAGCCCACCAAATTTACTGATCAGTAGCTCATATTGCTGCCCAACCGTCCTTTCCTCCCCTGTTTTTGGGAATTGGAGCTTCCACTTCCAGCCATGGAATAGCTCCTGAGGCAGCTTATGCCACCAGTGGAGATTGGGCACTGGCCTCTGAGGCATGGAGTGATCTACTTATAAATCTTCTCTGCAGATGGGCAGTCTTCTCCTTCCATTCTTTCAAGGATGTTGCTGGATGCTCTTCTGATCTCCTGGAGCCACCAAACTGGTGCTTTAGATAGCTCTGGGTGATTACTAACTGCCCTGTAGCATGAACTGACTCTAGAAGCACCTTACTCTGAAGCCGTCTTGCTGATTGTCCCAACATACCTTTTAATAAAATTGGAAATGCCAACTATCAAATTTATTTGCAAGGATAATAGGTCCCATATAGTCAAAAACCTTTTTAAAAAGAAGAATTAAGTTGGAGGACTCTCACTAAGGGAAGGAAAAAAGGGAAAAAGGAAGAGAGAAAGGAAATAAAAATGAATATATATATATATATATATATATATAAAAGGCATTTCCTT
>JAKSZT010054304.1:30046722-30083200 GCA_026826555.1 Tolypeutes matacus | reverse complement strand
CTATGGTTGGTGGCAAGGCTCCAGGATGTGTAAGTTCATTGAGGTTGGTGGGCCACACTGTGGGAGATGTTTGTGTGGGATGTGGTGGGAGGTGTGGGAGGTGGGCAACATGGGAATCCCAGTGGGTTCTGTGTAATATTTTAGGTAATCTAAGCACCTCTTAAAATAAATGTATATATATATATAAATAACATTTTTGTAAGCAAATACACATATATGCATATAAATTTATATATCATTTTGCAAATGTTTGTATGTATTGTGAGAATTTTGATTTTTACCCATAATAAAAAAAAAAAAAGTGTATTATGCAGAGAAAAAATACTGGAAGGATACATCGAAATGCTAACCATGGATATATCTGATTGGTGGGATTTATTAAATGAATTTAATGTTTAAAAAAAAAAAAAAGCATATTACCTAGTTACAGTGATAAAAACAGCATGGTACTAGCATAAAGATATTTATGTTGACCAATGGAATCAAATTGAGTGTTCAGAAAAAGATCCTCAAATTTATGGCAAAGTGATTTTTGACAAAGTGTTCTGGCCCAATCATCTGGGCTGGAACATTCTATTCAACAAGTGGTGCTGGGAGAACTGGATATCCATATCCAAAAGAAAGACAGTGGACTCCTATCCCACACCTTACACAAAAATTAACTCAAAGACCTAAATACAAAAGCTACAACCATAAAACTCCTAGAAGAAAACAGAGAGAAACATCTCCAAGAACTTGAGGTAGGCGGTGATTTATTAAACCTTACACCCAAAGCACAAGCAGTGAAAGAAAAAAATAGTTATATGGGACCTACTCAAACTTAAACACTTTTGTGCATCAAAGGATTTTGTCAAGAAAATGAAGAGGTAGCCTACTCAATGGGAGAAAATATGTGGAAACCACATATGCAAAAATGGTTTGATGTCAATGATATCTATATATGATATAGAGATCACATAACCCAATGATTAAAAAAGACAAGCAACCCAATGAAAAATGGGCAAAAGTCTTAAACAGGCATTTCTTCAAAGAGGAAATACAAAAGGCTAAATATCACATATATATGTTCATTATCATTAGCTATTAGGGAAACTAAGATCAAAACTACACAGAGATATCATTTCACACCTTATAGAATGGCTGTTATTACAAAACCAGAAAACTACAACAGCTGGAAAATATGTGAAGAAATAGGAACACTCCCTCACTGTAGGTGGGAATGTAGAATGATGCAGCTTTTGTGGAATACAGCTGAAGTGTGAATGTGAGTGTGAGTGTGGTTGGAGATTGAGTTGGGCTATCCATAGAGCTGGGTGGAGGGCTGGAGGAAGGAACAGGTGAACTGTGGGAAGGTAGAGGACTGGTTGGGAATACAAATGTGGAAGTGCTCTTTTGGAATCTATGGCACTGGAGATTAACTGGTGCAGGGTGTCAGTGGTAGGAGGATGTGTGGGGAAGGGTGTACCTGGGGCATATCTCTATGGAATATGAATGTGTTCCTGTGGTCACAGAGTGTTATCTCAGTGGGTAGAGACACACAATAACCAACAAAATATTAAATGCACATTCTGGTAGTCCTGCTATGTTCTCTATTACAGTGGCAAGAATCTGTACAGTATATAAGCAGTGTCTAATAACAGAAAACAGACCAATATTCCAAGCCTTTAATATTAATGTTTGTACTTATGAATCTTATTCTTGTAAAACTGAAACTTAGCCTAAGAGTTACCTCCTGAAAACACAACCTTATTGTTGGTGGGGACATAGAATGATGCAGCTTTTCTCTAATGTGGCCTCTCTCTAAGCCAAACTCAGCAAATAAACTCCCTATCTTTTCCCCCCTCCCCCAGTATGGGACTTGACTTCTGGGGATGAGCCTCCCTTATACTGAGGGATTATTACCAAGTGCCAACCAGCAATACATTTGGAAAAAGACCTTGACCAAAAGCGGGAAACATTAAATACAAAAGAGTTTTAAAGTTTAAGAGATTTCAAAGTGAGTAAGGAGATTATTCCAGAGGTTACAGTTATACCCATCTCAGGTAGATCTCACTAATTGCCACAGTAAACAAAGCCTCAAATGGGTGTTTGTAAGAGCTTTCTAGATATCTGGACACTCTAGTCAAAACATACAACCCCATGAAATCAGGACCCTATCAGTGGGCCTTACCTTGGAATATATGATAACCTATTCCCCTCTGTAACAGAGTTAGGCTCATTTATTAATTCCCTAGACAAGATTCTTCTACCCTTCTTATTTGAACACATAATTAGCACTGTAGCTATTAAACATATGTCCCAGAATCTTAATTCTTTGGTCTGTTCATATGCTGTTTGAGCCTGAATCTCAGCAGAGTTGCAGTCAACACCTAAACTCCAATTCATCAGACTTACCTAAGACAACTAACAGAATGATGATTTTGGATAATGCCCAATCCCAAAAGGAAAGAGTATTGACAACTGCAGGCAAAACAGTTCCTTCCATCTGCCCCACAATCTAAACCCTTTCTCAATCTGAAGCTGAGTGGTCATCACCATCCCAAAGTCCTCAATATTGAGTAATGAACAAACACAAGGGGATCTTGCGACCTTGGACCAAAGTAGAATTACTATCATTGTAGTAACAAAAATATTTTAAAACTGATAAAAAGATAGTGGTTACCATAGGTTCAGAGAGGAGGGAGAGGGAAGAATAGGTGGGACATAGGGCATTTTCATGGCATTGGAATTTTTTGCATGATTTTGCAATGATGGATAGAAACCATTATACATTTTGTCAAAACCTATATATTGAATGGTTCCAAGTATAAGTCATAATGTTACACTTGGTTAGTAAAGCATTGCTACTGACCATGGTTAGTAGCAATGCTTCAATATTCATCAATTGTAACAAAGTATTAGCTAGCCAAAGGAGTGCTGATGCAAAATTCCAGAAATCTGTTGGCTTTTATAAAAGGGTATTTTATGCCTTTACAGTTACCAGGCCATAAAGCTTAAGTTACTTCCCTCACCAAAGTCTGTTGCCACATGTTGGAGCAAGATGGCTGCCAACATCTGCAAGGGTTCTGGCTTCCTCTTCCTCCTAAGGCTCCATGGTCCCAGCTTCTTCCAATATCAGCTGTAGGCTGGGATAAGTCTTGTCTTTTCCCTGGGGCTCATTCCTCTCTGGGCTCAGCTGCTTTGTTCTCTCCACAAGGTCAGCTGTAGACTATCAGGCTCTCTTACTTCCCAGGGCCTCTGCCATGTCTATAGAACCATCTCTATTCCTCTGTGTTCTTCTCCTAAGTGTTTACTTCCCAGACTCCAGCATCCCAAAACTCCAACTGTCTCCTCTGCCATGTCATTTTCTCTGTGAGTTCCCACCCACCAAGAGAGCAGGGACTCACTATCCTATTGAAGTGGCCCAAACAAAGCCTTAATCATAATTTAATCAAGCAAAAATGAAACCTCTGAATCCAATACAATCTAATATACCCAGAGGAACAGAGCAGTTTACAAACATAATCCAATGTCTATACTTGGAATTCATAAATAATGCCAAACTGCTATATGTACATGTACCATGTAAGATGTTATTAACAGGGGAAATTGAGAGAGGGAGGGGGTGGGGTATATGGGAGTATCCTATATTTTTGATGTAACTTTTCTGTAACCTAAAACTTCTTTAAAAATAAAGTTGAAAAAAAAAGAGACTTCCAGGAAGATGGCATCAAAATAGGTAGGCAGAGCTCAACTCTCTCACAAAAACAACTGAGGAAACTAAATATAAAACTGTTATACAGTCCAACAATCCCATTACTAGAAATATATTCAAAAGAACTGTAAGATGGGAACTGACATTTGCACACCAATGTTCATAGCAGCATTATTCACAATTGCTAAAATATGGAAACAACCCCAGTGTCCATCAGCCAATGAGTAGATAAATAAAATGTGGCATATCCATAAATAGAATAGTATTCATTTGTAAGATGAAATGAAAATTGAATACATATGACAACATAGTTGAACCTTTAGGATATTATGTTGAGTGTAATGTCAGACACAAAAAAGCAAATATTGTATGGTCTCACTAATATGAACTAAAATGATGAGTAAACTCATGGAAGTAAACTCTAAAATATGGTTTACTAGGAAATTGAATGTGGGTTGAGAATGGAAACTGATAGTTAATGTATGCAGAATTTTTAATAAGGTTTATTATAAATGTGTGGAAATGAATAGAGTTGATGATAATAGAGTATAGTGAGTATAAGTAACACTGCTGATTTATAAATTGATTGTATCTGAATGGGGTAGTCTTTGGATGTAATATTTCAATTGAAAAGAAACTAGAGATTAATGTAGGGACTGTATAACAGTGATTTTGTGGTAGATAAAGATTGTGGTGCATTGTATAAGTAGAAGAATGTTCTTCTTTTACAGAGTGAAGAATATAGTGATACATGGAAAATTATAACTACTGTAACTTATGGATTACAGTTAACAGTAATATTGTAATATTCTGTAGCAATGGCAAAGAAAATCTTATATATATTCTAAGAGACAACAATAGGGGTTATAAGCGGGTTTTGGATTTTTCCTCTTGGAGTAATGAAAACATTCTAAAATCAACTGAGGTGATGACTGCACAACTCTGTGATGAATAAGAAAGCCACTGAGTATATACGTTGAATAAATTGTACAAAGCATGGGACTGTATAACACAATGAATCCGGTGGTGGAAGATGGATTGTGGTTAACTGAACAAATAGGAGAACATTCTCTCATGAACTGTAACAAGTATATAATACTAATACAGGGTGTCAATAATTGGGTAGGGTGGGTGAAAATTATACCAAATATAAGATATTGGCTATAGTTAGTAGTAATGTTTTGATGTTGCTCTTTCATATTTTGGAACAATTGTTTCACTACAATGCAAGGTGTTGGTGGTGGGGTAATGTATGGAAGCCTTGTATGATGATATGCATGTTTGTTTTTTAAGTTCACAACTTTTACCATACCCTTATTGTTTATAGATGTTCATATATGAATGATAAACTCCAATTTTAAAAGTTAAAAAAAGGTGTATTGAAATATAGGCAAGAGAGATTGAAAAGTTGGGTATAGGGATTCAGGACTCAGATTATACAAAAGTATAATCTGTACTTAATATATTGGATATAACATAATTTATATGTATTATTCATAATTTTATATGTCACATAAAAGACAGAGACTAATACAGGTTTGAGCTCAATAAATGATTTTTTGAATAGATAAATAAAATCTATAGTTATGGGGATTTTATGGGGAGATTAAGACTAAATTGGATGAAGTTTTAAGTAGCTGCTTTTTTGGTTCCTATAATCATATACAGTTATTAGAAAATATTAAAATTAAAATGGCATTTTATGGATAGTTAAATTCTGTGTAATATAAAAATTATGTTGTTTCATGAACTCATAAAATTTAAGGAGTTTGAATGAATAGAGGAAAACATTTTAACAAACGACAACTTATATAAGAAAAATTTTCCTATTTTTCATTTACTTTGAAGCAATGAGAAAATGCATTTTATAATACACACGTATTTTTCTGTTTAATAAAATTATCAAAAATTTTAAAAAAGAATCCAATCCCTGTAGGATACATTCCCATATGTGGAATTAATGACCCATAGTATGCTTACTTTTGTTAGATATCACCTAGTTTGTGAGACATTTTATTTAAGGTCTTGTATTAGTCAGCCAAAGGGGTGCTGATGCAAAGTACCAGAAATGTGTTGGCTTTTATAAAGGCTATTTATTTGGAGTAGAATACCCTTTACAGTTACCAGGCCCTAAAGAGACCCACTCAAGGTGCCATAGGAGATACTTTCTTGTATGGATGTTGCCACGTGTTGACACAAGATGGAGGGTGATGTCTGCAAGGGTTCAGCCTTTCTCCTTCCTTTTAAGATCTTTCTTTCCATGGGGCTCGTTTCTTTCTGGGGTCAGCTTCTCAGTTCTCTTTACAAGGTCAGCTGTAAACTAGGCTCATCTCTTTTCCTGGGGCCGTGTCTATGGAGCACTCTCTCTTCCTGAGTGTCTGCTTCTGTGTGTCTACTTCCATGTGAGAGTCTGTTTTATCTGTCCAGGCGGCTTGGGACTTAACACTGAGTTGAAGTCTAATGACTTGGTTGAATGAAAGCCCTAATCTTAATGTAATTTAATCAGACATCTCAGCTGAATCTAATACAATCAAAGGGTTATCACACCCAGAGGAACAGATCAGTTTACAAACATAATCTTTATTTCTTTTTGGAATTCATAAATAATATCAAACTGCCACAGGTCTCTATCTCTTCTACTTTTGAAGCATGGTTGACCATAATTGTAGACCTAGAATACTTAACAAACACCAAATTTTCACATAAAGATTAAGTCTTTTGTTTATAAAGTCTGAAGAAAGAATGGCTCATTTTCAATAACAGTGATTGTGGAGGAGTCAGAAATCAGAATATGTGGGTGTATGCATAATATTGTATTAACTCATACATTTGTAAATAAAGTAGAAAGAAAGAAATACAAAAAAGGTAATAATGGTTACATGTTTGGGAAGGAAATGGGAAATGGGAAAATGAAGTAATAGATTAGAAGATAGATTTTTCACTTTTACATAGTAGAATTCATACATACATACATATTCTCAGAGATCCATATATTTATCTACATACACAAATGCACATAGAATTAAGCTATTATCTATTGCACTTGAATTTGGAAATTTTAAAACTAAATTAATTACTTTATGTGGTAAAGGCAGAGAAACATGCACTTCTAAAAAAATAAATGCATTAAAATATACAAAAATTTGACAAAATTAGTGAATTGGAGATAGGAGTCTTAACATGAATATTTGTTCCTTATTTAATTCCTCTATCTGAGTCTTTTCAATCTGGGAAATCAAACATGGTATTTCCTTCAGAAGGAACAGTATAACATCTCCTTTAAATGAATAGTCCACCAACTATGGAATCAAAGTTTCACATTGATAATCTGTCTTCTTTTACTAACTCTCCTCTGTCTTTGCTGCCCCTTGGGCATCTTCATTATAATAATAATCATCAGTGCTGCCTTTTGCCTGGTGCTGCCTCAGTGCTTTACAATGACTAGCACATTTAATTTTCACCACAGCCTCTTGAAGAAAGTTCCACTTAAACCTGTTTTATGGACATGGAAGCACAGAGGGGTTAAATAATCAGGTAAGTTTCACACAAATGTTAAATGGTGGCATCATAATTCCTATTAACTAGTGTCTTTATAACACTAAAAGAGGGCCTGCTATTTTATCATGAAATATTTCACTTAAGAGGTATAGTAAATGATTATTATAAAAGTAACTGAATATAGCTAAGAACTATAATCTTCATAATATTGAATAGCTGTCATTGAATGATATTTTAAGGTCTCAGGCTGCTTAAAGAAAACACCATGAAATGGTTCTGCTTGAAAAATAGGAATTTGTTAGCTTACAGTTTTGAGGCTGTGAAAAAGTATCAAGGAAATACTTTCTTCCCAAAGACTGGCTGCCAGCAATCCTGGGCTGCTCTGCCTCAAGACAAGGCACATGGATGCCTTCTGTAGGTCTCACTTTCTCTTTTGGATTTCACTAATTTCATCATTTTTGTTTCTGTGTCTTTCTGTCTCTCTGTATTCTTTCCATTTATAAATGACTCTAGTAATAGGATTGAAACCCATCCTGGGGGAGCTGATGTAACTCAAGTGGTTGAGTGCCTGCTTCCCATGTACTAGGTCCTGGGTTCATTCCCGGTACTTCCTAAAATAAAAAAAAATCCCAAATGAGATGGATCATACCTCATCTGAAGCAAACTCATAAAAAGGTCCTAATTCCAATGGATCACCACCCACAAGAATGGATTAAAATTAAGAAATTAAGTACATGTTTTTATGGGGTAAATAGTTTCAAGCCACCACAAATGATTTTAAGGCTTGTTCTAATTATGAACTCTTCAAATCATAAAATGATTCCAAATGTTCTTTGATAAAAGGCTCAATATATAAAGAAGTCAATCTATCTACATTAATCAATAAAATTCAACTCCAACAATGCATTTCATAAAATCTGAGTCATTTTTTTTCTAAAATGTATATACTCAAAAATGTGAAATTGCCCAGAAAATGTTGATAAAGAGGATTAAGGTGATGATGCTCACCTTCTGGATAAGTAAAGATAAAGAAAATTTATGACAATGAACTATGACCCAAAGATAGGCCAATGCAATAATAGCTAATTAGAATAGAGAGTTCAGAAAGAGACCCAAGTGTATAATAGAATTTGGTGTGTTAGAATTGGCATATTTCATGGGAAAGGATGACATGGGGCTGAGAAAATTGTCAGTAAATAAAATCAGTCTTAACTCACCCTACAGTGAGAAATATAGCCATGGGAGATTTAAATTTAGATGTAAAAATAAACAAAAACTAAAAAATGAAATTTTGAAAGTAAAAGAAATGAAAATAATTATGACCTTGGAATTGGGAACTTCTTAGAAAAATATAAGAACTCATAATTAGGTAAAAGATTGACACATTTGTATTTTTTTCTTCCTCTTTCATAAGGTTATATAGGATTAAGTAATTTGGTTTTCATCCCTCATAATCTCATATTTAAGGCCAATTAATGTATTTTGAATTTGAGGTATTAATCATATGATTGATTTTAATAATACTCCCAGCCTTCACGACTTCCTTGCTTTTGATTTAAGTTTGATGACTATGCTTTGTCACTCTTCAAAATGCTTCAAGTTCAGGTACTTTATTCCTTATTTCAATCATTTTCAGTATCTTATGTATCTGTGATAATGTTCTTTTAAATACACATTTATTTTTTCTTTATTTGAACGCCTTTTTGTGTTCTTTCTCATGTGACTTAAATGACACATCAGAATTACTTTGTGATTTCTAACAAATAAATTATAAATTTCAGCATTCACATGGGACAGCATTGTTTTGGCACCCTTTGAGCTAATAAGATACTTTTTATTATTAATTAAACAAAACAGAATATATTGAAAAAATATTAGAACCCACAGAATTGACAAGCAGGCTTAAAAATTAATTCAAAATGGGCAGCAGGACAAAAGGCATTGGGGAAAGAATGTTGAAGTGGGTCCCAAAGTGCTAAAGCAATCCTACACTTATACCTGTTTATTAATTTAACATATTTTCTTTTATGAAGAATTTCTACATAAGTAAAAGCTGATCTAGCTACCCATTACCTAGGTCCCAAACTATCGACATATAGACAATTCTACACCATTCACACATCTCTTTATTGTCTTTGACTCCAAACACCCATATTTTATTGAGGCTAATCTTGGTCATCATAAAATTTAATGTATAAATATTTCAATATGTGTATCTACAGGGTGAGAACATATTTTTCAACATTACAACAAAAACATCACATACAAAAATTAATAAAATTCTTTAATATTCTCAAATAGAGTTTAAAATTTTAATAGTTTCAAAAATGTCATAATATTTTCCAGTTTGTTTTAATCAGACTGCAATCACAATCTACCCACTGCAATAATTTGATATGACTCTTTTTTTTTCATTTTATTTAAGTAGCATATATACAACCCCAAAATCCTCATTTTAACCACTTTCAAGTTTACAATTCTCTTGTAATTATTACATTCATATTGTTGTGCCGTCATCTACATCATCCATTACAAAACCTTTTCTTACCATCTTAAACAGGAACTCTATATCCATTAAACAATAACTCCCCATTTTCCCATATCCCATCTTCCTCCACAATTGATAACTTGTAATCTATTCTGTCTCTATGAATTTGCTTATGCTATTTATTTCATATATGGGAAATCATACAACATTTGTACTTTTATGGCTAGCTTATGTCACTTAACATAATTTTCAAGGTTCATCTATTTTGTCACATGTATCAGAACTTCATTTCATCTTAAACCAGAACAATATTCCATTGTATGCATATACCACATTTTGTTAAATCCATTCACAAATTCATAGACACTTGGGTTGGTTCCACCTTTTGGCTATCGTGAATACTGCTGCTATTGGTATAATATTGGTATATAAATACTGCTGCTATTGGTATAATATTGGTATATAAATTGAAAGCTCCTGCTTTCAATTATTTTGAGTATATACACAGGATTGGGATGGTATGAGTTTTAAGCTTCTTTTTTTTTTTTTAATAATTAGAGAATTTGTCGTTTTACAGTAAGATCATGCAGAAAATGCAAAGTTCCTACATATCTACCACATATTTAACATTTTGCATTAGTGTGGTATCTTTTCTATAATTGATGAGAGTATATTAGTATAATAATGCAATTAATATAGTCCATAGTTTACAAAAAGTTTCACTGTTTGTGCTGTACAAAACCATGTTGCTGTTTCTTATAAATCTTATTCTAGCAACACATATAGCACCTAAAATTCCCCCTTAACCACATTCAGACATATAATGCAGTGGTGTTAATCACATAAACACGTTGTGTTACTATCATCACTATACTACCAACACTATCCCGTTACACCAATTAGAAACTACAACATTTGAAAATTAAATGCACAATTGCTATCTACAACTCTGCCTCTGTTAACCTGTACTGTAGACTTTGACTTTATGAATTTGCTTATTCTAATCAATTCTAATAAATTCAGTGAGATCATACAATATTTGTCCTTTTGTATATAGATTATTTCACCTAACATGATATCTTCAAAGTTCATCCATGTAGCCACATGTATCAAAATTTTGTTTTAAGCCTCTCTAATCTCTACATCATCCTCCATCTCTCTCACTCTCTTGCACTTGCTTTCACTCTTTTCTTTGTAATGAATTTGTTCAAGATATTAATTTTTCCTAATTAAAAAAAAGTTTTTAAAATCTATTAATTATTCAGGAATAAATTCAAGGAAAGAATACATGTCTTACCACACATGAATCATTATTTCTTTTTTTTTCCACTTTTTTATATTTTTTTAAAGATACTTTGATAACATAAATGTTACAGAGAATATATAGGGAATTAGCCACACCTCCCACATTTTCCTGAATTAGCAACATCTTTCATCAGTGTGGTACATTCATTGCAACTGATAAACACATTTTGGAGCATTGCCACTAAGCATGGATTATAGTTTACATTGTAGTTTACATTCTATCCTATTCGACTCTGTAGGTTATGGCTGGACTTATAAGGTACTGTATCTGTCATTGTAATGTCATTCAGATGATTCCCAAGTCCAGTAAATGCCCCCCTATTATACCTGTTTTTCCCTCCCCCTAACCCCAGAGTATCCATGGGTCTTTGCCTATACAACAATGGTATTTCTTCCATTGCTAGAATCACAAGCAGTCTACAGTAGAATACTAGTAAGTGTGTTTTAGTCCATACTTCATTTCCCAATCCAGAGGAAACTGGGATGTTGATGACCACTCCATCATTAATTGAGGGCTTTGATCCCATGCATCCAATAGATGTGACTCTTGCTTGCAGTTATTGTCACTCTTGGTTCCTTGGTTGTGTTGTTTGTCCATCATCTCCTCTCCATTAGTTGTCCTAGGTGAGTCCATTGAACTGAAGAGTAGGTGTTGCAACTCCATTGAGATTCAGGGCTAGCTGGTATATGGACAGCCCAAAGATTTAAGTCTTTCATATGTACACTACCAACTCTAGTACTAATTATAGGTTCAAATAGGACAGAAGAGTCATGCACAGGGAAACCACTGCTGAGTCAAACTCAGTCACACTGGGGAGCATAAATAACAGATTAGGGCTCACTAGCAAGGGATCAAACTCCTGAGCTGTCTGCCCTGACTATAGTGTCTGGTTGTCTCCATATCCATGAGGAGCTTTACTGTTTGGGGTCATATCTACTTTGACTGTCAATGGGATCCTGTTGAGATGTGCATAAGTGCTACCTCGGGGATGGCCTCCTGACTCACTTTGAATTCTCTTAGCTATACAAACTCATTTGTCTTGAACTTTTCCCCCTTTTTGTCAAGGTGTGGTTTTTTGATTTTTGTTTTTGTTTGTTTGTTTGTTTGTTTGTTTCCAGATGCATTACTTGTTGGTACTTGGTAACAATACTTCAGTGTAGGAGGCTTATCTCCGGGCATCATGTCCCACTCTGTGGGGAAGTTATTGCTTTTATATGCTGAGTTCAGCTTAGAGAAAGGCCACATTTGAGCAAAAAGGAGGCTCCATGTAGGCAACTCTTAGGCATCCTATGTCACTAGGCTAAGTTTCAATTTCAAGAACAAAGGCTCATAAGCATAGTTATCAATATCAAGGGTCCTTCAATGGACCATCTTCCTTCAGAAGTCATTGTCCCTGTACTTGGGACATTCTTGTTGTTCCAATAGAGAATGTGGCAGAACTCCCCCAGATGGGAAATTGATGTTTATTGGTTAGTGTGTGAATCTCCTCCCACCGTGACAATGCCCCACCAACACTTGAACACATTTATATGCCTTATATGTATACCCAGTTGAACTTCCTACCATGTATCCCTTCTCATTGACACCCCACACCAGTGATTCTCCTCTGTCACAGTTGTAAGCATTCTGTGATCTAAAACTTCTTTTAAAATGAAGCCAATAAAATAGTCACACACAATTAATAAGAAAATGAAATAGTAATAATAGCTTTATACATAAGAAGTAAAATACAGAAAAAATTAATGAAAAGTAAAAATAGAATAATATTTCAAAAATTGGAATATTAAAAAATAATGAAAAAATATTTGAAGAAAAAAACTTTTTTTTCCCACATTTTGCCTTTTTGCCTTTCATCACTGTAAGACTGTTTTCCTGTATGTACAGTGACAATTTCTTCCATTTATTCCCCCAGTGTCTTAATTTTTTTTTTTTTTTTCATTTTTTCTTCACAGAAGTTTTAGATCACAGTAGAGTCATGTACAGAATACAGGGGATTCCAATATACCCCAAATCCTACCCCTTTTCTCCCTTTCCCCATCAATAACCTTTTATATGTGGATGGTACATTTGTTACAATTGATGTACAAATATTGAAACATTGCTACTAACCATCCTCAATAGTTCACATTATGTTTTGCATTTTGGACCATATACTTTTATAAAATCTGATAAAATTTAACATGGTCTGTAGCCATCTTTGTAAGATCATGCAGAACACTTCCATCACCCCCAAAATGTCCACTGTTCCATCTATTTTATTCCTCCCTTCCCAATCCCTTTGGGCCCATGGTGACCACCAGGCTTCACTCCTCAAAGTACAAGATTCATAATTACTTGCATCTTCACTGAGGGCTTGACACACTAGTCTGTCCTCCCCTATTAGGTACTGCCAATGCTCTCAAGTGACTCCCATTCCTCTGTTTGAGAACATAACAGGCCTCCCTAGGATGGGAGTCAAACACCTTCCCACTCATTATGTGGGTCTCTACCCATTGATGCAACACACTATACCAAAAAGATCACTCATACACTTCCTAGAAGCCTGCCCCAGGTGTGCCCTGGCCTGAATGCCCCTCATCCAACATCCTAAACCAGTAACCCTTCCTTGTCATATTGCCAAATGAGCATTCTCAACATTGTAATTTCAACCACGTACCCACAATCTCCAGTGTTCACCTGCTCCCTCAACTTACCCTCCCCCCACTTCCATGGACCATCCAACCCACCCTCCCCACCACCCCCACCCTGCCCTTCTGTCAAACTTGCACCACCCAACCCAATATTATCACTATACCCTTGTCATGTCCCTTCACTGCCCAACTACATGCTTCCACCTTGTCATGGATTTCATTCATATGGGCATTGACTCACAATCTTCTCCCTTTCTATTTCCTGTAAACATATATTCCAGACTTTAGCTCTATGAGTCTGCTCAGTTTGATTAATTCATATCAGTGAGGTCATGTAATATTTGTCCTTCAGTGCCCCACTTGCTTCACTCAATATAAGGTCCACAAGAATCATCCATGTTGTCCTGGTGTTAGTACTGTATTTCTTCTTACAACTGCCTAATATTCCATTGTATGGGTAAACCATACTTTATTTATCCATTCATCAGTTGATGGGCATTTGGGTCAAGTCCAATTTTTGGCTAGCAATAGTGAATAATGTAGCTATGAACATTGGTGTTTATATATCTGTTCATGTCCTTGCTTTCAATTCCTCTGGGTATATATCCAGCAGTGGGATTGCTGGATCATATGGCAGATCTATAATTAGTATTTTGAGGAACTGCCAAACTGTCCTCCATAATGGCTGCACCATTCTACATTCCCACCAGCAGTGGACGAGGGTTCCCGTTCCCACGTATCCTCTCCAATACTTGTAGCTGTCAGTCTAATGGGTTTAAGATAGCATCTCATTGTAGTTTTTATTTGAATTTCCTAATAGCTAGTGATTTTGAGCATCTTTTTATGTGCTTTTTAGCCATTTATATTTCTTCTTTGGAGAAGTGTTTATTCAAATCATTTCCCCATTTTTAAAATGGATTGTTTGTCTTTTTGTTTTTGAGGTGTAGGGTTTCTTCATATATGATAGATAATAGAATCCTATCAAATATATGGTTACCAAATATTTCCTCCCTTTGGGTAAGCTGCCTTTTCACTTTCTTGAGAAACTCTTTTAAAGTGTAAAAGTATTTAATTTTGAGGTCCCATTTGTCTATTTTTTCTTCTGCTGCTCATGCTTTGGGTGTGAAGTTCATGAAATCATTTCCTATTACAAGGTCCTGTAGATGTTACTCTACATTATCTTCAAAGGTCTATATGGTCTTGGCTTTTATATTTAGAACTTTGATACATCTTGAGCTAATTTTTGTATAAGGTGTGAGACGGTGTTCCTCTTTCATTCTTCTGGATATGGATATCCAGTTCTCTGAGCACCATTTGTTGAAGAAGCCTTTCTCTCCCAGTTGAATGGGCTTGGTGGCCTTGTTGAATATGAGATGACTGTATATGCAAGGGTCTATGTTATAGCTCTTGATTTTGTTCCATAGGTTAGTATGTCTATCCTTGTGCCAATACCATGCAGTTTTGACTATTGTAGCTTTTTAGTATGTCTTCAAGTCTAGAAATGTATTCCTTCCAATTCCAATTTTCTTGTTCAATATATCTTTGGCTATTCAGGTCCACTTGCCCTTCAATATAAATTTCATAGTTAATTTTTCCAATTAAGTAAAAAATGCTGTGTTGATTTTTATTGGGATTGCATTAAATCTGTATATCAGTTTGGGTAGGGTAGACATCTTAATAATGCTAAGTTTCCCTATCCATAAACAGGGAATATTCTTCTATTTATTTAAGTCTTCTTTGATTTCCATTAACAGTATTCTGTAATTCTCTGCATATAACTTTTTTTACTTTTTTGATTAAATTTATTTCTAAGTATTTGATTCTTTTAGTTGCTATTGTAAATGGTATTTTTTCCCTGATTTCCTCCTCAGATTGCTCATTATTGGTGTATAGAAATGCTACTGAATTGTGTGCATTGATCTTATAACCTACAACTTTACTGTACTCATTTATAACCTCTAGAAGCTTTGTTGTAGATTTCTCAGGGCTTTCTATGTATAGGATCATGTTGTCTGCAAAAAGTGAAGCTTTTACTTCTTATTTTCCAATTTGGATGACTTTTATATCTTTTTCTTGCCTAAGTGCATGAGCAAGTACTTTTAACTCAATGTTAAATAGGAGCAGTGATAGAGGGCATCCTTGTCTAGTTCCCGATCTTAGAGGGAAAGTTTTAGGATTTCACCATTGTATATGATGTGGGTTTGCTGTGGGTTTTTCATATATACCCTTTATCATGTTGAAGAAGTTTCCTTCTATCCTTATCTTTTGTAGTCTTTTTATCAGGAAATGGTGCTGTATTTTGTCAAATGCTTTTTCTGCATCTATATAGATGTTATGTCAATTTTTTTCTTTCAATCTGTTGATGTGGTATGCAACTTTGATTTTCTTATATTGAACCATCCTTGCATACCAGGGATGAAGCCTACTTGGTCAAGGTGTATAATTCATTTGATGTGTTTTTGAATAAGATTAGCAAGTACTTTGTTGAGGATTTTAAAATCTAACTTCATTAAAGTGATTTGTCTATAGTTTTCTTTTCTTGTGGCATCTTTGTCTGGCTTTGGTATTAGGGTGATTTTGGCATCATAGAATGAGTTTGTCAATGTTCCCTCCACTTCTATTTTTTCGTAAGAGCTTAAGCAAGATTGGTGTTAGTTCTTTCCAGAATGCTTGGTAGAGTTCATCTGTGAAACCATCTGGTCCTGGGCTCTTCTTAGTTCGGAGGGTTTTGGTAACTGATTCTATCTCACTATTGTGATTGTTCTGTTGAGTTCATCAGTTTCTTCTTTTGTCAATGTAGGCTGTGTGTGTATTTCAAGGAATTTATCCATCTCCTCTAAATTGTCTGTCCCGGCCCGCGGGACAAATCAACTGAGACTCTGAGTTACCCAGCGAAGGAATGAGACATAGACACACACAGGAGAGACTTTCTACATGCTACTTCTTTTTTGCTTCTGCTTTCTTGAGGGAGGTGGTGGCATATATATCATGAGAAAGGGGAGGTACGTGTAAGGCATATGTGGCAGGCTGGGATTGGGCACAGTTGGTTGCTAGGGAGGGTTTGCTATTTGTGGAAGGCGGGAAGGTTTTGCGGGTGCGGGAACAGGGTGAGCTACTTCCTCAAGGAAGGCTAAATATAGGATCAGGCTTGTTCTTTGTTGTTAGTCGGCCATTTTAGCTTCACCTCTTTCTGGCTGCCTCCAACATCTCCTCCCTTTTTGTTTTATTAGAGCCTTATTTATTGTATAGCTAGCTGAGGGAAGTAGAGGCCTCATCGTAGGAGGGATTTCATATATGCAAATGCGCTATTTGCGAGGGAGGGTCTGTGCCTGTTTTAGGTCGGGGCTGCACCTGATCAGTCTTACCCGTCATTGGGAAACATGGCAGCAGAAGGCCATGTCCCTGTCTTAGGTTGATTGATGGGTCAGTCCAGTTGCCCGTCATTGGCTAGCCAGCCCAATGTTTTATTGAGCATTCTGCTCAGTTAGAACGAGCCCTTGTACTAATGAGGCGTGCTTCTCAGAGAACAGTTAGGCTGTACTCACTTTTAACTGTCTCCTGCAGTGCTTTGCCTCGCACTCAGCTGCTCATAGGCGGGAAGGGTTGGAGGATGTTGTTACTTACAGAGGGCAGACATCTTCTAGCATGTTTGGTGCTAGGCCTTGATCAGCGAGGTGAAGTCGGTGGTAATGTATTTGAATTGGTTTACTTAGGGAAGAATTAATTTGATCCTTAACTAGCTGTATTATTTTTCTTATAGCCCAAAGTCCAATAGATAGTATAAGAAGTAGGGTTATTATGGGACCAAGTATAGGGAGGAAATAAGGGAGGATTCCGTTGAATCCCCAAGAAGGGCCTCCTTGGGCCTCTCGTTCACGTTTGTGAGTTGCTATTCCTTCCCTAAGTTTAGTCATGGAATCTTTAATTATTCCTGAGTGGTTAGTATAGAAACAACACTCCTCGCCCAGTGCGGCACAAAGCCCTCCTTGTTTAAGGAAAAGTAGGTCTAAGCCCCTCCTATTTTGGAGAACAACCTCCGATAGGGACGTAAGGGATTTCTCAAGATGGGTGATGGAGGTTTCAATGCGGGCTAAGTCTTCGTCTACTGCGGCTCTTAGGTGAGAGAGACCTTGATGTTGGAGGATGGCAGATGTGGTTCCAGTGGCCAGTCCGGCAATACCTAAAAGAGAAGCAATGGTAACAGCAGTAATAATTTCTCTTTTTTGTTTAGTTATGGTAACAGAAGGTTGATCGTCCCAATGCCGATAGAGGTTTTCCTCACGATGGTAAAGGACATGGGGGAGGACAACAACCAAGACGCACACTTCTCCAGAGTTATTGAGGGCTGCTGTGGCCACATCACAGTAAGCCCTGATGAGGACCACAGCCATTTTGCCCCTTTAGGGGGAATGTAAAATTTATGTTGAGATGGAGGGGATAAAAGTAGGCAAGACTTAGTTAAGGTGGTGGACATGTTACCGAAGGCATTGCCGACACACCGTCCGGTGTGCAGGACGGATTGGATAGTAAGGCCACGGCCGCCAGTTTTGTCTGCGTTCGACTGACATTGTGGGGGATTGTCATTAGAGGAAGTGTTAAAGGTGGCATTAAGGGCTATCGCATCATAATAGGGGGGTGTAACAGAAAGACATAACCAGCAATTGCGAGTGAGGTTGGGGTGGGAAGCATTCAGATCAAGAAAGGTAGCATTAAGTATTTGCCAAAGTGGATTATTGACGGTTGGGTTTGGGGTAGAAGCGGTAAAATTGAGCGTAGCAGGCACTATTGTTGCAGTTGTAGACCGATGAGGAATGGCAGGAGAACTGAGCGAAGGAGGGGGCAGAATTTTATTAGGGCTTATTGGACCATGATTCACTTCTGCCAATTCCTTTTTTATAAGCAGGAGTGTGCCAGGGTCAGAGCCGGATACATATAGCCTGATTCCCCAGGTTCGACCCATGATCCAGGAAGGATTTGCAGGGTTTTGAACGGAAAGAGTGAGGTTTGTACAGAGGTTTCTTTCATTTCGTTTTTTGAAGTTTGCAGGAAGACCCCACGATGGGTTAGGGGGTCGAACGCATCCAGCAGGAGTGAATCGTATTGTGAGGAACTTGTCAGCAATTGGGGGTGACCATCCAGTAGCTAATGTTTCACATCCCCAATAGGCACAATAGTAGTGCGTGGGCTGATTGCAGTACGAAAGCCCCTGGGCGGAGCTGGGACAGAGGTAAACATCCTGAATATTGACATAATTGATGGTTCAGGTTTCGAGAGGATCTTGTACACATACTGTAAGGAATTGAGTTAACTTTTCTTTTTTAAACTAGTAATATCAGTTTTGCTGCCTTGCCTTTCAAAGTTTGGAACAGTTCCCAAAAATAATTTTCACAAATAACATTGAATGTTATTAAGTTTAGTGTCCCATGGTTGTGGGATGTATTTTCATTTTACCAGTTTATTAAGCTGTTAGTAAATGTTGTATTACCAAAATTCCAGAAATAAGGATTACTGTTATTAGTGATTATGATTGAATTATTAATGAACTAAAATATGGTTGTGTTTTTAATAGGTTTTGGCATCCCTATAAGGGCCCGATCCTTTACAATTCCACAGGAATCATCAAACAACACAACCTCTGTAACCTTATGACATATATGTCATTTGTCATTAAGTAGTCTGTTGTGAGAGGGACATGTAAAATTTACCATATTTTCTGATTTATATGGCGAAGAAGGGAAAATGAGAACATAAATTTGACTGTGATTTTTAGGTTGCATGCATACAGAACCATATCCAATACAAGTAGGGCAGTCTATAAAAGGTAAAGTTAAATTTTTTGTAAGTTTCCCTTCTTCTTTTGGCTTTAAGGGTAGTTATAAGTTATAAGTCCTGGAAAATGGTGAGCTTGATTAAGATAAATTGGGTAAGACTCATTGCTCCAAATTAACAGCTCTAGAAGAGGTGAGTTGGTTATGTATGTCCAATAAGTGTAATTATGATGTGATATCTTACCTTGACCTAATACTTTACCTATAATTAATTCATTGTAAAACCACCATGTCCATAGTTTAAGTCTTGGCAGCATCTTCAACTCTAGACTTGATTCTTCTGGAGGGGATCCACTGCTCTTCTCCTGTTTCTGTAATGATAAGAGCAAAACCTCGGCCCCAAAAGTTTACCTCTCCTTTTTCCCATTTATTGGTTCTTTCATTTTTCCAATATATTGGTTGTCCACATTTTTCATTTTCATTCCCTTTTTTTTTTTGTTTTTGCTTTTGTTTTAACCTCTCAATGTCTTTCTGCTGCTGTGGCATTAGAAATTTGTTGTTTATTAAGAAAATTTAAGGTAAGCAATGCTCTAGACAGTCTGTCCCTAGCAGACTCTCCTCCATTTCCCCCTTTTTGTTTTTGCAACATTAAGTTTAATAAGAGATTACTTTTTTCTATTATCGCTTGTCCCTGAGGGTTATATGGAATTCCTATAACATGTTTAATATTCCAGTTACTGCAAAATTTTTTGAAAGATAGAGTAAGATAAGCAGGCCCATGATCAGTTTTTAGCTGTGCTGGCAGGCCCATTACTGCAAAACAATGTAATAAATGAGAATGTACATGTGAGGCCTTTTCACCAGCTTGAGCAGTTGCCCAAATAAAATTAGAATATGTGTACCCTGTCACATGCACATACTGAAGGCGGCCAAAAGAAGGCACATGTGTAACATCCATTTGCCAAATTTCATTAGGATGTTCTCCATGGGGATTAGTTCCTGGAGAGAAAGTGGGGTCATTTATGGGCCCACAAGTAGGACATTGTCTAACAATCCTCTTACTTTCTTTTACTGTTAAGTGGGGATATTTATGACGTAAGCCAGAAGCATTAGTATGTGTAAGTTTATGATAATCAGCAGCAGATTCTTTATGAGCAATAAGTTTATTTACTAAATCATTTTGTTAAGTTATAGGGCCAGGAAGTTGAGAATGGGAATGAATATGAGTAATGTAGATTGTTCATGAACAGTTTTTGTAATTGTGGGAAAAGAACTTCTAATTCAGAAGCTGGAGTTATTTGAGCTGTTTCTATATGACAAACAATGTGACAAACATAAGCAGAATCAGACAGTATTTGAAGGCTCAGAAACATTAGTTAGCAATTGAATAACAGCCATAAGTTTTACCTTTTGGGTATATAAATAAGGTGTTTTCCAAGATTTGTAGTTGGGTCTGAATAGCCTGTATTTCCATAATTGCTGCCATCAGTGTAGTAAGTTGGCGCAGCAGAGAGTGGTTGTTGTTTGACAACCTTAGGAAGAATCCATGAAGTACGTTTTTAAAAACTGTAAAAATTTTTAATTTTGGAAGTGGTTGTCAATTGTTCCAATAAAATCTGCTAAGGCCACTTGCCAAGAGTTACTGAACTGCCAGAGCTGAGAAAGCTCCTGCTTTGTAAGGTCTAGTATGATTTTATCAGGATCTCTAGCCATAAGCTGTCTCAGGTGAATACAGCCTTTTGATATTATTGCTGAGATTTTTTCAGGATAAGTATGAAATTTTTTTGTATCTTTGTTGGGTAGGAATATCCATTCTATTATGCCCTCCTCTTGCCAAAGTATCCCAGTAGGGGAATGACAAGATGGAAATATTAAAAGAGAAATTGGAAGATTTACATTTATCCTTGTTAGTTGGCTATTTTGCACTCTTTTTTCCAGCCATTTCCTCTTTTGCTTCTGGGCTTAAAATGCGAGGGCTATTTAAGTCAGGGTCTCCTGTTAGGGTATTGAAAAGATTAGTTAAAGCATAAGTTGGAATTCCTAAAGTAGGCCGTATCCAATTAATATCACCCAGTAATTTCTGAAAATCATTTAAAGTATATAAATTATCAGTTCGAAACTGGACCTTTTGTGGAGTTATAATATTTTTATTAATAGTATGTTTTAAATATTGAAAAGGAACCTGTTTTTGAATTTTTTCTTTTGCTATTTGCAACCCATGTTGAGGAAGAACTTCTTTAGCCAGCTGAAGTAGTTGTTTTAGCTCAGAAGATTGCTCGGTGGCAAAAAGAATATCATCCATATAATGAATAATCATAGCCTTAGGAAATTGTTTTTGTAAAATTTGTAATGGAATGTGAACAAAGGATTGACATAATGTAGGACTGGTCATCATTCTCTGAGGTAAAACTTTCCACTGATATCGTTCAGTAGATGCTGAATGATTAATAGAAGGAATAGTAAATGCAAATTTTTCTCCATCATTTGGATTAAGAGGAATAGTAAAGAAACAATCTTTTAAGTCAATAATAATAATATGCCAATTTCTGAGTATTTTGCTAATTCCTGAGGAAGGGGCCAGCCTCCCCAGGAAGGAACACAACACTCCTTGGGCAGTATATTTTAAGGTTTATGCATCAGTCCCTGGGAGAGTGGCCAGCTCCTCTAGGGAGGAAAACAACACCTTTTGAAATATACTTTATCTTTTAGAATTTGTTACAAAACATCCTTGATGTGCTTACTATTTTAGTTTCCATTTAATATTATTATTATATATAGCAGAGGTGGAGTAAAGCAGACAAGTTAAAGCATCTGCCTTTGGATTTCTAGGCAGAGAGGTAGTTTTAAAATTATGATTAATAACAGTTAATATTACACTGAAACATCACTAAATTTTCAGCAATTTTATATACCTTTAAAGTATTTATATGAACTTTTTTTTTTTTTTTTTTTTTTTAAAGATTTTATTTATTTATTCACTTATCCCCCCCCTTGCTGCTTGTGCTCGCTGGGCCAGCCAACCACACCATGCGGGCGGGCTTACCCTCACCAGGAGGCCCCGGGAACCGAACCCGGGGCCTCCCATATGGTAAACGGAAGCCCTACTGATTGAGCCACAGCCGCTTCCCTGAACTTTTTATTCATATAACTTTAATTGTTATAAAATTAGAAAATTTCTTTTAATTGTACAACAGTTTTAAATACTTGATTCAATTTATATCACACAAACTTAGGCACTTTCAGTATTCCACCCCCTTCTAGGGAACAAACCAAACCATTTGTAACAGTTTGAAACAAAAGGTGTTTTTTGAGAAAGCTGGTTTAAACATCATGTTCCCCCAAAAGCAACAAAACCTGTCTCTCCAAGGACACGTCAAGGCCAAAGCACAAGAAGCTACTTTGATAAAACACCCTCCCTCCTGCACACTGATCACCCAGGAGAAAAACTCTGTGCAAACTTCCACCAAAACAGACCAATGACTTGAGAAACCCCGAGAAAGAACAAAACTCCAACCCTGTTTTAACAACTTAGTCATTTTATCTTATGATAAAATTACTTTCTTTTAATAATAAAAGCACATTCTATATACCTTCTTTACTTAAGTTACCACAATGATTTTAGAAACTGTTTTTAAGCAAACTTCTGACAGCATGCAATTACCATCAACATTAAACAAACTTGTTAGAATAATGATTTTGTTTGTTTATATGTATTTTTATTATTTTAAATTACTACCCATATTTATTTATTAATATAAGCATTTATTTAATGTTGGCCATTTGAATAGAGCTCTTTTAATAATTTTTATTCATCAATTTAATATTACCATCTGGAGGTATCAAAATATACACTGACACTGAACAACCAGACAAACACAATACAAGTTACAACACGTCAATAGAAACATATATCTTTGAATTCACTGCTTTTGAGAATTTTTCTGCAAACTGTATTGCTAAGTTTTCTTACATTTTCAGTGGTTTCATTTTATTAGCTTCTATCATCCCACAACCTTATCATTATGTAAGCAGTGGGAGGTTTATAAAGTTGCTGCTGGAACTGAAGGGTTAACATCCACAGCTGGAGTGGTCGGCGGTGTCGTAGCAGTGACATTATAGGGAGGCGGGTTAAAAGGTGGAAAAGTATGTTTGATGGTAGGCGTATCAACATTCGGGGGCGAAATAGGAGAAGAAGGGGCAGAAATAGCAGTGTTTTGGAGTGGTTCTACAACAGAGACCGTTTCAGGATAGTTAGTAACTGTAAAGTTGGGAGGAGGCGGTCTATCCAAATTGGTTGCAGGAGATACATTATTATCAGGCTGTTCTAAGTCTCCGGGGATATTGATAGAGACTGCAGAACATCTGGAAGGAGGACGAGAGTAATCCTTAAGTATAACCTCCCCTTGTTCACAGAGGTTGGTTATTTCAGGAGAATTAACTTTCAGTATTTCATTAATAAGATTCCAATAGGAAAAGGCTGTGATAGGAATCATTTCAAGGCCAAATGTTTTATAGTAGTCTTTTAAACAGTCACCTACCCGCAACCAACAGCGCTGACTAATAGTACCTTCTGTGGGAAACCAGGGACAGGTATCCATTATAAAGGCAAAGAATTTAACAAGATCTTTCTTTTTAATATCAATTCCCCTTAATTTTAGGGAATTTTTAATTTGGGTTATATATAGACTGTGGGAACTAATATTTTGACCCATGACTAAGGGAAATAAAAGGGGTTCTTACCTTAACCAGAGTTCCTGCGATGAGGCTTCTTTTTGTTTCCTTGTTTCTTCGTTCACACCGTTGAACTTCGTGACAGCTGATGGCTGATCACGGCTTTATGAACTTCGTGACAGCTGATGGCTGGTCACGGCTTTATGAATGATGAGGCTTCTTTTTGTTTCCTTGTTTCTTCGTTCCTTCGTTCACTGACACCGTTGAACTTCGTGACAGCTGATGGCTGGTCACGGCTTTATGAATGAGAGGGCCCTCCTCGTTCGGTGCGGCGCTTCCTTTCGCTGGATGTCACTCGAGCCCCACGTTGGGCGCCACTTGTCCCGGCCCGCGGGACAAATCAACTGAGACTCTGAGTTACCCAGCGAAGGAATGAGACATAGACACACACAGGAGAGACTTTCTACATGCTACTTCTTTATTACTTCTGCTTTCTTGAGGGAGGTGGTGGCATATATATCATGAGAAAGGGGAGGTACGTGTAAGGCATATGTGGCAGGCTGGGATTGGGCACAGTTGGTTGCTAGGGAGGGTTTGCTATTTGTGGAAGGCGGGAAAGTTTCGCGGGCGCGGGAACAGGGTGAGCTACTTCCTCAAAGAAGGCTAAATATAGGATCAGGCTTGTTCTTTGTTGTTGGTCGGCCATTTTAGCTTCACCTCTTTCTGGCTGCCTCCAACAATTGTCCATCTTGGCATACATTTTTTCAAAGTACCCTTCCATGATACTCTTCATTTCCGTGGGGTCAGTGTTGATATCCCCTTCCTCATTTCTTATTTTGCATCTTCTCTATTTTTTTTTTCTTTATTTGTTTAGCTAATAGTTTGTCAATTTTATTGACCTTCTTGAAGAACCAGCTTTTGGTTCTGTTTATTTTTTCTATTGCTTTCTTCTTCTTCATTTCATTTAGTTCTGTTCAAATCTTTGTTAGTTCCTTCTTTCTAATTCCTTGGGATTAGGTTGTTGTAGTTTTTTTTTTTTTTTTTTTTTTTTTCCCTAATTTCTCTAGGTGTGCTGTTAGGTCTTTGATTTAAGCTCTTTCTTCTTTTTTAAAATATACATTTGAGGCTATGAATTTCCCTGTCAGTACAGCTTTTGCTGCATCACATAGGTTTTGATATGATGTGTTGTCAGTTTCATTCGTTTCAAGGTAGCTACTGATTTCTTTTGCAATTTCCTCCTTGACCCACTGTTTGTCTAAGAGTGTGTTGTTTAACTTCCATATCTTTGTGCCTAATCTGGTTCTCTAGCCCTTACTGATTTCCAGCTTCCTTCCATTGTGGTCAGAGAAATCAGTTTGTTTAATTTCAATCTTTCTGAATTCATTGAGAGTTTTTCTGTGGCCTAGGATGTGGTCTACCTTGGAGAATGATCCATGTGCACTCGAGAAGAATGTATATCCCACTATATTTAGATGCAGTGTTTTGTATATGTTTAATAGTTTCGGATCCTCTAAAGTAGTATTTGAAGTCTTTGTTTCTTTATTAAGTTTTTGCTGAGATGTTCTAGTGGTGATAATGGTGTATTAAAGTTCCCCACTCTAACTGCAGAAGCATCTATTTCTCCACTTAGTTTTTCCAGTATTTGCCTCAAGTATTTTGAGGCACCTTGGTTAGGTGCATAAATGTTGATGATTGTTCTTCCTTCTTGAACGATTACCCCATAGTGTCTGTCTTCGTCTCTTACAATTGTGTTGCATTTAATGTATATTTTGTCCAATAATAGTATAGGTACTCTCGCCCTTTTTTAAGTTATTGTTTGCTTGTAAACTTGTTTTCAAACCATTCACTTTCAGCCTTCTTAAATCTCTGGGTCTAAAATGAATTTCTTGTAGTCAGCATATAGATGGGCCATCTTTCCTTATCCATTCTACAAGTCTGTGTCTTTTTTTTTTTAAAGATTTATTTTATTTAAATTTATTCATTTATCACCCCCCCTTGCTGCTTGTGCTTGCTGTGTCCATTTTGCTTTGCATTTTTCTCTGTCTGCTTGTCTCCCTTTGTTGTATCATCTTATTGTGCCAGCTCCCCGTGCCTCCCAGGCTGGCTTGCCCTCACCAGGAGGCCCAGGGAATTGAAACTGGGGCCTCCTATATGGTAAACGGGAGCCCAACAAATTGAACCCCCACTGATTCCCCAGTCTGTGTCTCTCTCTCTTTCTCTCTTTTTTTTTTTTTTAGGATTTTCAGAAATATATTTTGTGCAGATTTAGTATCAATTTTCTTTTTTGCTGTACCTGTGCTTTGGTAAAGCAATACTTTAAAATCTCTAACCCAAAATCTGTGTCTCTTGACTGATCACTTTAGTCCATTAATGTTAGTTCATTAACAATCAATGTTATTATTGTTATGGAACTACTTAAATTGGTCATATTTTCTTTGGGATTATATATGTCATATATTGTTTTTCTTACTCTTTTTGTCTTCACTCTTCAACTCTCTCTGCCCTGTTTTTTCCTTTCAACCTGAAGAACTCCCTTTAGTATTTCTTGATGTGCAGTTTTCTTATTGACATACTCTCTTAGATTCTATTTGTTTGTGTATATTTTGAAATCTCTCTCACTTTTGAATGCCAGTTTTGCTGGATAGAGAATTCTTGGGTGGCAGTTTTTTTCCTTTAGCACTTTAACTTTGTCATACCACTACCTCCTTGCCTCCACTGTTTCAGATGAGAAATCAGCACTTAATCTTATTGAGCATCCCTTTTATGTGATGATTCTCTTTTCTCTTGCTGCTTTCAGTATCCTTTCTTTGTCTTGAGTGTTGGACAATTTGAAACGTCTATGTCTTGGATTAGGCCTGTTTGGATTTTTACTGTTTGTGGTGTGTTGTGCTCCTTGGATATGTACATACATCTTCTTCAATAGGTTTGGGAAGTTTTCAGCCATTATTTCCTCCAATACTCCTGCTGTCCACTTTCCCTGCTCTTATCCATCTGGGATACCTATAATGAATAAGTTTGTACATTTTGTGTAGTCATTCAAGTTCCTGAGTCCCTGCTTGATTTTTTCTATTATTTTATCTATCTGTTCTCTTATCTGATTTCAGATGTACTGTCTTCCACATCACTAATTCTTTCCTCTGCCTGTTCAAATCTGCTGTTGTGTGCTTCCAGTGACTTTTTATTTCTTAGATTGTGCCATTCCTCACCATCATATTTGTTATCTTTTTACATATGTTTACAATTTCTTCAGTATGTTCTCCCAGTGTCTTCTTAATATCCTTAATCTCTTCCTTAACTTCCTTTAGTTGATTCATGATATTTGTTTGGACAGCTCTAATTAGTTGTTCCTTTTTCTGCATCTCTTCTTGTTTTTTTATTTGTTCATTGGACTGGGCCATATCTTCCTGTTTTAGTGTGGCTTGGATTTTTTTGTTGGTATCTTATCATCTGTTTATTTTAGTGTGGTTCTTCAGTTTATTGGCTTCTCTCTCTGCTCTATGGTTATGTTTTGTTGTTTTTGAGTGTGGTAAAGTTTCACTTTGACACTTCATTCTTCTTATCCTATTTCCTTGCCATTGTCTATGTTCCCTTCAAAAAAATGTTAGTACCAGAGAAATAGGAAGAGATAGGAAGAAAAGATGAACAATAGTAGTGATAATAGTAAAAGGTAGGAGAGGTACCATACAAGACATAAACAATTGAATAATTAACCCTAGTAAGAAATACAGAGGAATAATATTAGAAATATGGAATAGAAACAATAAATCATGAACCAGAAAAGAAAAATATATAGAATGAATTCAAATCCAGAATGATGAGAAGAAGGTAAAAGAAAATAAATAAGAGAGAAGGAAAGAAAGAAAAATAATAATAAAAGTAAAATAAAATAAAACATGGAGAAAGTAGGAAAGAGAGAGGGAAAAAATTGAAAAACAAGCACCAGCAGGTGGAATGAAATAACAACAACTGAAAATAGAAAATACAAGTATGAAGGAGGGAAAAGATATAGCATAGATCATGAAAATTGGGAAATAAAAGAAAGAGAGAAAAAACTAACAGAGAAACAAAGGAAGGGGGAATACAACAATAAGAAATCAGCACAACAGTGAATTGATTTTTTATACTCTCCTAGATTCTGTTTGTTTGTGAATATTTTGAAATCTCCCTCATTTTTGAGAGAGAAGGTAGGAAAAGGATCAAAAAGCCAAGATAAACATGGAAAAATGGCCTTTTCTCTTGGACTGCTAGTGATCTTCTCAGGCTTTCGCTATTTAACAATCACCCTGCAGCCTGGCCTCTGCAGATTTTAAGGCAGGTTTTAGTGAGTAAAATAGGGAAAGTAAAAAAGGATCCTTTTTTTTTTTTTTTTAAGTAAGTGATCCAATAAATGCTATTACAAAGAGGATATCAATATGTTCCCTATCATAAAGTTTCACTGGATGCTTGATAACCTTGTATTGCTTTTCAGAGAGGTGCGGGGAATTGAAGCAGGGACCTTGTATATTTTAGACAGGAGTTCTCCCACTGTTCTAATGTGCCTGCTTAGGTTAGTAAGAATTTTGGGGAAGATATTGGACTAGTAAGACATAGGAATCTCTTCTCCAAAAAATAGCTAGAGGACAGGCTGAAACAGCACAGAAAAAGCTCTTCTAGGGTTTAGGACACCAGGAGAAGGCTGGACACTGCACAGAGGAGAGAAGGCAAAGGAGGGTAATTGCAATGACAGAACCATGAGGTGAAACCAGTGGCTGCTGCTGCCGGCACCCTCCCCCACACTAAAGACTCTAGAATTCTCAGGCCTCTGGTCCCGTGACTACAGACAAAGGGGGCTTGGGGATCTACCACCCCATGAAAGGGGAGACAGAGGTACACAGCCTAAGTTGGACTCAGCTTCTGACCCACAAATTTGGTCTGCTGAGGCCCACGAGTCCTTCCAAGCCCATGAGACCACACCGGGATTTGCTCTGGGAGCCAGTGAAGGACTGAGAAATTCAACCCTTGCAATCTCCCTCTCTTCTAGCTGGGACTAATTGTTGAGAATGCCCCAGGAAAGGGGAGAAAGAGAGATACAACCTAAGGCTGACTCAGCTTTTGACTCACAAGTTTGGTCTGCTGTATCCCAAAAGTCCTTCCCATCTGGGAAGGGGCTGCACCACTGCTTGCCTTGGAGCCTGCAAGGGGCTAAAGATATACAACCCTCCCAAACTCCTCCTCTACTAAAAGGGACTGATAGTAGAGGACTCAGAAGGGAGTAGAAATATTAACTAGTCTGGAAAATGGAGGGGCCTGCCAGAGAAGGCTGGAGAACTGTCTCAGAGAAAGTTTGAATTACAAGGCTCCTAGCCTCCATACAGGAAGCTCTATAACATTAATCTGGTCTGTGTTGCAACAAATACACTCTGAGCAGGCATTGAACTGAGAGCTGCCAAAACACGCAATTTCCTGGAAGATCAAGGAAGTGCATACAAGAAAATTAAAAATAGAGAGGCTTTTTCTGGCCTCTATACCTTCCATGCCCAAGGCCCTGGGAAGCAACTATACAACCAATTACTGGGTCCAGTGCCCAGTTTTGAGCAACCAGCAGGACAATCCTAACAATTCAGGTTGAGCCAAAAATCAAGGAGCAGTGGTAACTCACAGCCTCCTGCCTCTGAATCCCTACAAAAGAGAAAGAAGTTGAGCATCTGAGCAAACTACATCCTAGTCAGATGCCTAAATATCAGCAAAAAATTATGAGACATACTAAGAAAATAGAAGACATGGCCCAAGAAAAAGAATACATCAAAACCCCAGAAGAGATGGAGAATTTGAGATAACTAATCAGCGAAATTTCCAAAACCAAATTAATTAATTGAAAAACAACATAGTTAAAGAGATAAATGACATCACGAAGACATTGAGCAAATGCAAAGAAGAATTTGAAACCCTAAATAAAAAAATAAAAAAGTTCATGGGAATGAAAGACACAATAGGTGACATAAAAAACACATTTGAGGCATACAACAGCAGACTTGAAATGATAGAAGAAAAAAATAAGTGATACTAAAGACAGAACAGCTAAAATTGAAGAGAGAAAAGAATGGAAAAAATTGAGCAGGGGCTCAGAGAGTTGAATGACAACACAAAACACAACAACATACATGCCATGGGAATTCCAGAAGGAGAAGAGAAGGGAAAAGGGGCAGAAAGAGTATTTGAGGAAATAATGGCTGAAAATTTCCCAACTCTCACGAAAGAAATGAAATTACATGGCCAAGAAGCACACTGTACCCCAATCAGAATAAATCCAAATAGACCAACTCCAAGACACATTCTACTCAGAATGTCAAATGTCAAAGTTAAAGAGAAAATTCTCAGAGCAGTAAGGGAGAAGAAAACCATCACATACAAGGGATGTCCAGTAAGAATTAGTGCAGATTTCTCTTCAGAAACCATGGAGGCAAGAAGACAGTGGTATGATAGAATCAGGAAACTGAAAAAGGAAAACTGTCAGCCAATAATTCTTTATCCAGCAAAACTGTCCTTCAAATATGAAGGTGAGTATAAAATATTCACGAACAAACAGAAACTAAAAGAGTTTGCAAAAAAGAATCCACCTTTGCAGGAAACACTAAAGGAAATCTTAGAACCTGAAAGGAAAACAAGAGAGAGAGGATTGAAATAGAGTATAGAAGAAAGAATAACAGAAAGGATAACCAAAAGTGTAAAAAGACAGACAAATATAAGATGACATATGAAAACAAAAGAACAAAATGGAGGAAGTAAATAGTGCATTTACAGTAATATCATTTAATGTGCATGGATTAAACTCCCCAATCAAAAGATATAGGCTGGTAGAATGGATTAAAAAAACACCAGCCATCCATAGGCTGCTTGAAAGAAACTCACCTTAGATCCAGGGATACAAACCGGCCTAAAGTGAAAGGTTGAAAAAAGATACTCCACACGAATAGTAACCAGAAAAGAGCAGGGGTAGCTATACTAATATCAGACAAAAATGGACTTTAAATGCAAAAACGTTATAAGAGATAGAGAAGGCCATTATATATTAATAAAAGGGACAATCAACCAGGAAGGTATAACAGTCATAGATATCTATACACCTAACTAGGGTGTCCCAAAATACATGAGACAAACTCTGGCAAAACTGAAGGGAGAAATAGACATTTCTACAATAATCATTGGAGACTCCAACACCCCACTCACATCACTAGATAGAACAAATAGAAGATCAACAAGGAAAGAGAGAAACTGAACAATATGATAAAAAAAATTTAGGCCTAATAGACATAAACAGAGCATTACATCCAAACTCAGCAGATTATACATTCTTCTCAATTGCCCATGGATCTTTCTCCAGGATAGACCACATGTTAGGTCATAATACAGCTCTCAACAAATATTAAAAGATTAAAATTATACAAAGCACCTTCTCAGATCATAATGCAATGAAACGGGAAATCAATAATAGACAGGAAAAAAGTAAATTTGCAAATGTGTGGGAGGCTAAACAACACACTCCTAAATAATCAGTGGGTCAAAGAAGAAATTACAAGTGAAATCAGTAAATGTATTGAGAAAAATGAAAACGAGAACACAATGTATCAAAACTTATGGGATACTGCGAAGGCAGTCTTGAGAGGGAAATTTATAGCCCTATGTTTATATTTAAAAAGAAGAGCTAAACTCAAAGACTTAACTGAACAACTAGAGAAACTAGAAAAAGAACAGCAAACTAATCCCAAAGCAAGCAGAAGGAAAAAATAATAAAGATTAGAGCAGAAATAAATGAAAATGAGAAGAGAAAAACAATAGAGAAAATCAACAAAACCAAAACCTGGTTCTTTGAGAAGATCAATAAAATTGACAAATCCCTAGCTAGACTAACAAAGAAAAAAAGAGAGAAGATGCAAATAAATACAATCCGAAATGAAAGGGGGGTAGTTACAAATAGCCCTACAGAAATAAAAAGAGTCATAAGAGGATATTATGAGAAACTATATGCCAACAAACTAGACAACCTAGATGAAATGGGCAAATTTCTAGAAAAACACAAACAACCTACACTGATGCTAAAAGAAATACAAGAACTTAGCAAACCAATCACATTTAAGGAGACTGAATCCATCATCAAAAATCTTCCAGCAAAGAAAAGTCCAGGACCAGATGGCTTCACAGGTGAATTCTACTAAGCATTTCGAAAATAATTAACACCAATCCTGTTTAAACTCTTCCAAAAAATTGAAGAGGATGGAAAATTACCCAACACGTTTTATGAAGTCAACATCACCCTAATATCAAAGCCAGATAAAGACACTACAAGAAAAGAAAATTACAGATCAATCTCTTTAATGAACATAGTTGCAAAAATTCTCAGCAAAATACTTGCAAATCGAATCCAACAGCATATAAAAAGACTTATACATCATGACCAAGTGAGATTTATTCTTGGTATGCAAGATTGGTTCAACATAAGAAAATCAATCAATGTAATACATCACATTAACAAAATGAAGGAAAAAAAAACACATGATCATCTCAGTTGATGCAGAAAAGGCATTCAACAAACACCCAGTATCCTTTTTTGATAAAAACATACCAAAAGATAGGAATAGATGGAAAACTCCTCAATATAATAAAAGGCATATATGAAAAACCCACAGCCAACATAATACTCAAGGGGAAATGTTAAAAGCTTTCCCTGTAAGATCAGGAACAAGACAAGGATGCCCACTGTTACCATTTCTATTCTATATTGTACTAGAAGTTCTAGCTAGGGCAATTAGAAAAGAAAAAAAAAATTTAAGGCATCCAAATAGGAAAAAAGGAAGTCAAACTCTCACTGTTTTTGGATGACATGATCCTGTACTTAGAAAATCCTGAAGTATCCACAAAAAAGCTACTTGAGCTAATAAATGAGTTCAGCAAACTGGCACGATATAAGATCAACACACAAAAATCAGTAAGGTTTTTGTACACTAGTACTGAACAATCTGAGGAGGAACTCAGGGGGGAAATTCCATTTGCAATAGCAACAAAAAGACTCAAGTACCTAGGAATGAATTTAACCAAAGAAGTACAGGACCTATATGTAGAAAACCACAAAACAATGCTAAGAGAAATTTTAAAAGCCCTAAACAAATGGAAAGACAGTCCGTGTTCATGGATTGGAAGAATAAATTTCGTGAAAATGTCAATCTTACCTAAACTGATTTATAGATTCAATGCAATACCAATCAAAATCCCAACAGCTTACTTTATAGAATTAGAGAAGGCAATTACCAAATTCATTTGGAAGGGTAAGTGCACCTGAAGAGCCAAGAGCATTCTAAAAATGAAGAACGACATGGGAGGAATTTCACGGACTGAACTTGAAACATATTACAAAGCTACATTGCTCAAAACAGCATGGCACTGGCATGAAGATAGACACACTGATCAGTGGAATAGAATTGAAAATCCAGAAATAAACCCTCACCTGTACGGTCAACTGTTTTTTGAGAAACCTATCAAGTCCATGTTAATGGCACAAAACTGTCTCTTCAACAAATGGTGTTGGGAAAAAACTGGATATCTATAACCAAAAGAATGAAAGAGGACCCCTAACTTACCCCCTATACAAGAATCAACTCAAAATGGATCAAAGATCTAAATATGAAACCCAGGACCATAAAATTACTAGAAGAAAATGTAGGGAAGCATCTTCAAGACCTTATAGTAGGTGGTGGTTTCTTGGACCTTACACCCAAAGCATGTGCAAAAAAGAAAAAATAGATAAATGAGACCTCCTCAAATTCAGCACTTTTGCACCCCACAGGACTTTGTCAAAAGGGTGAAAAGGCAGCCAACTCAATGGGAAAAAATATTTGGAAATCACATATCCAATAAGGGTTTAATAACTAGGATATATAAAGAGATCTTACAACTCAACAGTAAAAAAGTCAAATGACTGAATTAAAAAATAGTCAAAAGACTTGAATAGACATTTGTCCAAAGAGGAAATACAAATGGCAAAAAAAAAAAAAGAAAAAAACACATGAAGAAATGCTCAACATCACTAATGATTAGGGAAATGCAAATCAAAACTACAATGAGATATCATTTCACACCTATCAGAATGTCCACTATTAAAAAGACAGAGAACTACAAGTGTTGGAGAAGATGTGGAGAGATAGGATCAATTATTCACTCTTGGTGGGAATGCGGAATGGTACAGCCACTGTGGAGGACTGTTTGGCTGTTCCTAAAGAAGTTGAGTATAGGCTTACCACATGACCCAGCAATACCACTACGGGGTATATACCCAGAAGAACTGAAAGCAGTGACAAAAACAGACATCTGCACATCGATGTTTATAGCGACATTATTCACAATTGCCAAAAGTTGGAAATAACCCAGGTGTCCATCAACAGATGAATGGATAAACAAACTGGTCTATTCACATGATGGACTATAACATAGCTGTAAAAAAACATGAAGTCGTAAAATACATGACAAAATGGATGAACCTGGAGGACATTATGTTGAGCAAAGCAAGCCAGACACAAAAGGACAAATAATGTATGATTGCATTACTATGAACCAAATGTATTGTGTAACATATTGTTTGATTAAAAAATAATTTTATATGTATCCAGTACATTTAATTGAGAAATGTATGTATTTATTCATCTGTGCTTACTTTTCAGTTTTCAATTGTTTATATGTTCAGTTGTTAAATGTACAAAATAAAGTTAAAAAGAAAAAAGGAATTTTCAGAAACCTATCAGCCCTTATTCCCTGCCTGTTATCTCTGCCACTTTTCTGATGTAATTTCTCTCTTTACCTAGGCTGCTGAGCTTGGCACCCTGCCTGAGGAGATCCCTTTCCCCTATCCCTATCATGTCAGGGTCGCTTCTGACACCCAAGGGGGGCTCGGCTTGCTAAACTAAACACAAAGAGGCCACTCCCACCTTCTCCGACCCCTTCTCCTCTCAGGTAGGTTGCCAACACACTCTTTTTGGAGGAGGAAGCCAGCGGATCCACTTAAGCTGTTTGTCCTGAGGGCGAGGTGTAAGCACCACTTCCAGCCACAGGTGGGAGAAACTCAAGATTTTTTGCCAGCTTCCTTTTCTTTCTAGCACCCTCTTAGATGACCTTAAGCACACACACCCTTCTCTATATATATCTAGAGTTGCTGTCAGGAAGGAAGAAATCTGTTCTCCTCTTGGTCAGATACTATTTACCAGGAATTTTAGTCTCGCCTGATATCTCAGGGATAGGGGAGGGGAACACTTCCCAGCAGCAAGGATGATCAGTAAATCACAACTTGCTATTCTGGCTTCCTCCTCTCTGTCCCTGACTCTTCTATTAGTTGTCAAGCAGTGTCCTGGTTTGCTGTACCCCTAAGTAGGTCACCAAGGCAATCCTAGCCTCCCTCTCAATTGTTTTAGTAAGAGCTAAGTTTATCTGTATACCCTGTTGGCCCTATACTGGGGTTTCTCATTATTTCTTTACAAATGCAAATTTGTATTTATGTTGTTTCACATACATTTGTATTATTAGGTTAGATTAATAATAAAAATAATAGCAACAATGATAATATAATTGTGTGATGTTTCAAGGTTCATAAACAAATTTAACATTTGTCATTTCATTGAATGTATTTGGAAAATCTTTAGTTTCAAGTTTTCATTTTCCATTAATTAAGCAGTTATCAGCTTATGTTTTTTTTTTACATGAAATCATGTTTTAGGGGATTATTTACAGTGTATGAAAAATATTTGTTTAAAATGTACTAAGATGTGAATATTTGGAATATTTAAAATTTAAGTGCAACCAAAACTTTAAATAATTTAAAACGCTGACAGCTTCGTATATTTTATTGTTTCATAGCCCATTTGATATAAATTATTTACACCTATTCTTGCTCCAGGCAATTCTTTTCTGGTAAAGTTTAAATAGGACTGGTAGAAGAAAAAATAACTTCTAAAATATCAACAAGATGAGTTACACCAAACTATACATTTTTTTAAACAGGTAAGACAGGAGATAAGAATGTGAAGGTCATGATCTATTAAAAGTTTCTTATCTCAGAAATGCTCCCTTCCAAAAGTTTAACAGAAGTAGAAGTTATAATACATCTATTGATAAGACAAATATTCAGGAAATCACATATCTCATACTTTAGCATGATCTTTGACTGTATAACATTTACTGATCTTTCAATATTATCAGTTGTACTTTTTCAATGCATTGATAAGATTAACATAAATAGGATATTTTTCATCTGGGAAATTTAGCGTGTCAGAAAATTTTATCATTATAAATCCTTTAGATAAATAGACAAGGCTGAAAAGCCGGAAGCAGAAAAAAATATTTTAAAAATATTGATCAATATCTATCTATCTATCTATCTATCTATCTATCTATCTATCTATCTAT
>JAKSZT010054304.1:29990517-30046712 GCA_026826555.1 Tolypeutes matacus | reverse complement strand
TATCTATCTATCTATCTATCTATCTATCTATCTATCTATCTATCTATCTATCCAAAACTTATGATTTAGCTATCCATTTGTATCTATATAGTTGACAAATTGAATTATATAGACAATGTTATTGGTTTTGGTTATGGCCAACATTTGTATATATTACAGTCTTAGTAACTGCATCTTTAATTTATTCACAATAACATAGCCTATAAATTTTGCTTATCTTTTTTTCTTGATTAGACATAGCATTTACCTATTTGAGCATCAAAGATTGTGATGATTGAGGAGTGACAAAATACAAAGTGGCGAATAGAGAGGGCTGCTCAACAACCTAATTAGATATTTTCAAAGTCATGTTTAAGTGCAAGACTGATGACTTTAAAGCTTTTTTTAGTCATATTTAGATGCAAGATTACAATCTCCTTTTGAAAACCAACTAATTGGTCCACTTATCAAATTATTAATCAAACTTGTCATTTGAGAATCTTCCAGTGAAAAAAGTAATGTAGTATCTTTATCTGGTTTTGGTATTAGGGGATGTTAGCTTCATAGAATGAATTTGGTAGTGCTATTTCTTATTCAATTTTTTTGAAGAGCTTGAGCAAAACTGGTATTAGATCATTTTGAATGATTAGTAAAATTCACCTGTGAATACATCAGGTCCCAGGCTTTTGAAGTTTTTGATGACTGTTTCAATCTCTTCACTTGTGATTGGTTTGTTGAAGCCTTCTGTTTCTCTTAGGGTCAGTTTAGATGGTTCATGTGTTCCTGGGAATTTGACTATTTATCTCCTCTACATTGTCTAGTTTTTTAGGCGTATAGTTGTTCATAGTATCCTCTTACGATCTCTCTTATTTCTGTGGGGTCCATGGTAATGTTCCCCCTCTCATTTGTGATTTTATTTATTTGCATCTCTCTCTTTTTTTCTTTGTCAGTCTAGCTAAGGTTTTGTCGATTTTGTTGATCTTCTCAAAGAACCATATTGTGGTTTTGTTGATTCTCTCTATTGTTTTTTGTTGTTGTTCTCAAATTCACTTATTTCTGCTCTGATCTTTATCATTTCTTTCCTTCAGCCTGCTTTAGGATTAGTTTGCTGTTCTTTTTCTAGTTCTTCCAGGTGTGCAGTTAGAACTTCAATTTTAGCTCTTTCATCTTTTTTAATGTAAGCATTGAGGGCTATAAATCTTCCTCTCAGCAATGCCTTTGCAGTGTCTTATAGTATATAATTTGTTATCATTTTTAGTCATCTCAAGATATTTGCTGAATTCTCTTGCAATTTCTTCTTTGACCCACTGATTATTTAAGAGTGTGTTGTTTAATCTCCATTTATTTATGATTTTTCACTTTTTCCATCCATTATTGATTTCCAACTAAAGAATCAAGTTGTGATCAGAGATGCAATATCTTCAAAAAAATACTTGCAGTCAGAATTCAAAAGCATATTAAAAGAATTATACACCACTATCAAGTGGGTTTTGTCCCAGGTATGCAAGGGTGGTTCAACACAAGAAAATCAATTAGTGTAATAAACACACATTGATAGATTGAAGAAGAAAAATCACATGATCCTCTCAAGTGATGCAGAAAAGGCATTTGACAAAATACAGACCTTTTCTTGATAAAAAGATAGGAATAGAAGGAAGTTTTCTCAATATGGTTAAGTGTATATATGGAAAACTGCAGCTAACATTGTACTCAATGGTGAAAGTTTGAAAGCTTTCCCACTGAGTTTAAGAACAATACAAGGATGCCCACTGTCACCATTATTATTCAATATTGTGCTAGAGGCTCTATCTAGAGCAATTAGGCCAGATAAAGAAATAAAAGTCAGCCAAATAGGAAAGGAAAAAGTAAAACTTGCGCTATTTGCTGATGATGTGATATTATATCTAGAATCTCCTGAAAAATCCACAACAAAACACTGGAACTAATAGACAAGTTCAGCAGTGTGGTGAGATACAAGATTATTAAGCAAAAAAGCAATAGCATTTCATACACTCCTGATGTGCAATCTGAGGAGGAAATGAGAAAAAAAATATGTTTATAATAGTAGCTAAAACAATGAAATATTGAGGAATAAACTTAAACAAGGACATAAAGCATCTGTATTCAGAAAACTACAAAACATTACAAAAAGCAACTGAAAGAGACTTAAATAAATGGAAGGACATTCTGTGTTCATGGATTGGAAGACTAAATATCATTAAGATGTCAGTTCTATCCAAACTGTTTTACAGATTCAACACAATCCCAATTAAAATCCCAACAGCCATTTTTGCAGAAATGGAAAATTTATTTCAAATGCTATGGGGCTCTGAATAGCCAAACATATCTTTAAAAAGAAGAACAAATTTGGAGGACTCTCACTTCCAGATATTAAAGCATTCTACTTAGTGGTAAAAACAGCATGGTACTAGCATAAAGACAGACAAATCAACCAACAGAACTGAATCAAGAACTCAGAAATAGACCCTCACTTCTACAGTCAGGAGATTTTTGACAAGGCTGTCAAGCCCTCCCAGCTGGTCCAGAACAGTATGTTCAAAAGTGATGCTGGGAGAACTGGATATCCATATCCAAAAGAAAGAAAGGGGACCCCATCTCACACCTTATACAAAAATTAACTGAAAATGGATCAAGGACCTAAATATAAAAGTGACAATCATAAAACTCATAGAAAAAAATGTAGGAAAACATATTCAAGATCTTTTTGTAGGTGGTAGTTTCTTAAGCCATACAGCCAAAGAGTGAGCAACAAAAACAAAAATAAGTAAATGAGACCTCCTAAAAAATTCAGCACTTTTGAACTTCAAAGGACTTCAAAAGGGTGAAAAGGTAGCCAACTCAAAGGGAGAAAATATTTGGCAATCACATATCCGATAAGGGTTTAATAGCCATGATATACAAAGAGATGATAAAATTCAACAATAAATTAAATATAGGGAAAAGACTTGAAAGGACAATTGTCCAAAGAAAAAGTACAAATGGCTAAGAACAGCATGAAAAATATAAAACATCACTAGCATTAGAGAAATACAATTCAAAACTACAGTGAGAATCATTTCATTCCTATTAGACTGATGGCTTTTAAAAAGTCAGAAAACTGTAAATGTTGGAAAGGATATGGAGAGATAGGAATGCTTATTCACTGTTGGTGGGGATGTAGAATGGTGCAGCAAGTGTGATGGACTGTTTGGCAGTTCCCAAGGAAGTTGAATATAGACTTGCCATGTGACCCAGCAATATCATTATTAGGTATATACCCAGAAGAATGGAAAACAGTAACAGGAACAGACGTATGCACACCAATGTTCATAGCAGTGTTATTCATGATTGCCAAAAGTTGGTAACAACACAGGTGTCCATCAACTGAAGAATGGATAAACAAATTGTGGTGTATACACATGATGGAAAATTATGTATCAGTAAGAAAAAATGAAATCGTGAAGCATATGATAACATGGATGAACCTCTGGAGGACATTATGTTAAGTGAAGAAAGCCAGACACAGGACAAATACTTTATAGTCATGCTATTATGGTCTAAATATATTGTGTAAACTCTTGGAGTTAATAATTAGAATATAGGTCACCAGAAAATAGAAGGAGGGTAGAGAATGCAAAGATGAGGATTAATCTGTGCAGAATTGGTAAAAATGTTGCTTGTGCATCTTTGGTAATAAATAGAAATGATGAAAGCATATAATGGTGTTTGTAACAAGTAGAGCTAATATATGGGTATAACAGTGGTTGAAAGGGAAAGTCTATAGTCATGTATATTACTAGAAGGAAAGCTGAAAACTGTAACATTGAATTGTATAAGGTAGTAAAAACTCATGTGAAACACAATTATGGGTGATACTGCATGTATAAGACTGTTGTTACAAAGTATAAATATCAATATACAAAAGGAAAGGAACTAGTAACAGCTATGTATGGCTTGGGAAGCATAGAGAGACTGATAGGTGATGAGTTTTGTTTGTTTTTTTTTGTTATTAATATTATTGGGATAATGAGGGTGCTTTAAGAATGACTGAAGTGAAGAATGCACAAATATGTGTTACACTGAATACCATTGACTGTACACTTTGGATGGATTTATGCTTTACTAATATGTATCAATAAAATAGATTTGTTATAAAATATTAATGTAGAAAAAAAAATCATACATTTTATTTTCAAGTTAGGCAGAATTCTTTTCCGATATTCTATTTCCATTAAACAAAGATAATGATTGCATTTTGCTTATCACCTAATATTTGTATCCCTCTCTTTGATTCTGAAATTGAAGCTGTTTTGCTAAATATTATCATTTTACAAATATATCTCTGGACTAAACTCAATGCAACAAATGTGATGTATTTCACTGTGATACTAATTAAGTAAGCAATTTTAAATTAGTATAGGTCTGCCTGTTATTACAATTAAAGATTTTCCATGAGTCGAATCTCAAAATTGTCCAACTCTATCATCTTCAGTTCTAAGGGATCAGGAGTGCTGAGATCCTTTGCATTGCAGAAAAACCAAACAAAATGGGTTGTTTAGATATAAGGAGAGAAGGCAACATCTTTAAAGCAAAGATATATTGTTTACATCCAGATGATCAAATGGGAATGGGATGATTACTGTAGATCTGAGGTTTTCCTACTTGCCAGTGTCAAATTCGCTCCCAACCAAATTTCTAGTATTTGCACTAACAGTATTTTCCTGCTGTACAGCCCTCTCATCTTCTCTCATTCTACCTCAGTAAGTATACCTGCAATCTTTATGTCCCAGTCAGGATTTAATCTTTTGTTCAGTTCTCATAGACTCAGACTTACTGGTGAGTGGAAGATTCTACAGGAGTACAATGGATATAATTTAGTGAGCATGCAAATACATGCATATACATGCAAATTAATCCCCAAGAAATGTTAGCCCACAATTCTATTGTATTTCAAGTTTTATGAAATTCATAAAAGGAATTGAAAATTATGACAAAATGTTCAAGTTTAGAATTTGGATTCCAAGGGATAGAGTACCATACATTTAAAAATAGTGAAAAGTAAAATGGCATGGATTAGAAAGACAACCAGAAGATAAAATTTATAGGAGTTTGTGAAATTTGTCAAATGGTGAGAGAAAAATGAGATATACTGTTTTTCAAATTAAGGAGAAAAAACACGTTTGGTGGAGGCTTTTGCGACGTCATTAATAATCACGTTGAATTTTAACTGTTAGAGATACAACGGACTTGCCCTCAGCAGAAGCGAAGCCTCTTCCCCAAAGTTATGCCCCTTCCCACAAGACAGTTTGCATTCAATGGCAAGTTGGTGTGGATCATGGTTCCCTAAGCACAAATCAGAACAATTTTTCAAATAATTTTCACTTTTTAAAGGAGCTTTAGATTACATAATGCTACATCGAAAATACAGGATATTCCCATATACCCCATGCCCTTCCCTCCCCCACTTTCCTCCATTAACAACATATTACATTAGTTGGTATATTTGTTACAATTGATGAAAACATGTTGAAGCATTGGTACTAACTATGGTCTATAGTTTACATTTAGTTTTACACTTTGCAATGCACAATTTTATAGGTTTTGACAATAATGGCTGGTATGTGTCATTGTAATATCATGCAGAAAAATACCAATGTCTCAAAAATGCTTCATATTACACATATTGTTCCCTCACTTCATCTCAGAACCCTTGGTGACCACTGTCTTTATACCAATACTACAAATTCTTTCTTACTATAATAATAATAAGTGTACTTTAGTCCATAGTTTCATTCCCACCTTATGTTTGTTCATTCCTCTATCTTAAGGATTTGGGGATGGTGATGTCCAACTCTGCTTCCAATTGAGAGGGAGGTTTTGGGTTGCAGAGAAGTTGCAGCTTCTCTGGGACCAGGGTCACTGGGAAGGGTCACTTGTCCAGGATATTGATGGAGGGGGATGGGTGTTCAGGGTGCACATGGGCATGCCTCTATGGAGTGTAGGTGTGTTTGTGTGGTCATGGGGTGTGTCTTAGTGGAATATTGAATTTGCATACTGGTACTTCCTGCTACATTCTTTCATAAAGTGATGAGAAACATTGGAGGATAGTGCAAGGCCCTTGATATTGATGCTTGTACTTATGAACCTTGTTCTTGTGAAATTGAAACTTGCCTGGTTGCCTCCTTGTTGCTCAAATGTGGCCTCTCCCTAAGCTAAACTCAGGTTATAAATTCATTGCCTTCCCTCTGATGTGAGCCCTGATTCCTAGGGATGAGCCTCCCTGGCACTGAGGGATTAATACCAACCACCAACTAACAATGCAGTTGGAGAAAGACCTAGAGCAAAAGGGGAAAACATTAAATGCAAATGAGTTTTTATGGTTAAGATATTTTAAAGGGAGTCAGGAGGTCATTCCAGAGTTTAAGCTTATGCACATCTCAGGAGGATCTCACTGTCTCTCACAGTAAACAGTGCCTCAAACAGGGGTGCTCCTGGGGGCTCTAGAAACATCTAGACACTATTGGCAGGGTAGACAACGCCAGAAAATTGTCACCCCATCAGTGGGCCTTACCTTGGAATATAAGATAACCCATTTTCCTCAATGTATCAAATTTAGACTCATTTATAATTTTCCTACACAAGGTTTTTCTATCCCATTTAATTGAACTTAGAATTAGCAGTATACCCATTAAATATATGCTCCCAGAGACTTACATCTTCCAGCTGTTTATATGCCAGGTGAGCCTTGAATGTCAACAGAGTTGCAGCCAATACCTATCCTCCAGTTCATCAGACTCATTCAAGACAACTAACAAAATGATGATGATGGACAACACCCAACCCAAGAAGCAGAGAGTTTCTTCAACTGCAAGCAAGACAGTTCCATCCATTTGCCTCATGGGATCTAAATCACAACATTTTTGATGGTTCATCCCACTGTGAGAACTCCATGTAGAATTGGCTGAGCTTGTACACGTTTGGCCAAGATGCAATGTTTTCCTAGGAAATGAAACGTTTAGTAATGGAATCAGGAATGTCTCAAGCACACCAGAATGGCAAAGCCTCTGTAGCAACTAACTCATAGCTCAACTTCATGCTCTACTCAATTCTTCTGCATTCCCTTCTGGGTATTGTTTCTGAGGACACTCATCATTAACTCACTGCAACCAAATCTCGGTATCAGGTCTATTTCCTGGAAAACACCGCCTAAGAAAATTAAAAAGCCTTGTTACCGAGAGTAAAAGCAATTAGTGCTATATTCAGTCTTAAGTGCTCCAATATTTAATGGGTCTAGATGATTTTGCAAGAAATTCAACAGTTACCACCTCATTTTGCTTCTGTCTTCTACAACTCTGTTTATGTACATTATCTTTAATTTATATGCCCCATACTCCAAGTAATTATTTTATTTTATTTTTTTTTAAAGATTTTATTTATTTATTCATTTATGTCCCCCTTGCTGCTTGTGCTCGCTGGGTCAGCTAACCACGCCGTGCAGGCGGGCTTGCCCTCACCAGGAGGCCCAGGGTACCGAACCCGGGACCTCCCATATGGCAAACGGGAGCCCTACTGATTGAGCCACAGCCGCTTCCCCAAGTAATTATTTTTCTATATTCTTTTTTTTTTTCTTTAGGAAAAAGATTTCCATTTAAAACTCTTGAACCTAGCTTTTATATTGATTGTATGATCAAGCACTAATAATGTAAGTGATGAGTTAAAATTAGAATAGTGTTTTTTTGGAAAAAGTTAATATTTTTCCTTTTATATTTGGGTTAGATGAACATTCACCTAATATTTAATTAGAAGATAGAGGAATGAACAAACATAAGGGGGGAATGCAATTGTGGACTAAAGTACACTTTATTATTCAAGATCAAATAAATTATTTTTTGCATTTTATCAGTCTCTTTGTTAACTGGAACTTTTACCAATACTATACCCAAAATCATTGGTTTCGAAGATATACGTTTCACTTCTGTAAGGCTATTTCATGGATTTAAATCAAGAGTTGATTGCATTTATGGCTAATTACATCTACAATCAACAAAGGAGATTTCATTCACAATGGGAGAAGTCTCATCCAATAATTTGAAGGCCTTAAAAGGAGAACTTGTGATTTCAGTAGCCAGGAGGGAGAATTTCCATCTCTACTTCAGCCATCTAGCTTCTCCTGGGAATTCCTAAAAACTTCAGCAGAGATTCCTGCTTCGACCTGCTCTATAGAATTCAGACTTGCCAATCTCCACAGTAGTGTAAGCCAATCCCTATAATAAATCTCTTAATATTTTACTGTATATATTATATAATATATTGCATAATTATATATACATCCTGTCAGTTCTGTTCCCCTGAAGAATCCTAATACACTACCTGCATGGTTGACCTTTGTCTCCAGCTCTTCTAAGGGGGGATCTGATACTATGTGGCCTACAGCAAGGAATTATTTGCTATTCTGGGATATTTATACAGTATTTTAATACCAGTGATATTATTTATATGTATATCAAAACTAAATAAGATTCAACACTATATTGGCTTTAATAATTTATGTTTCCTAAAGAATAACTAAAAAAATAAAGACTTATAGATAATAACTAGTAAAGAAAAGTAAGACTAAAACCTTAACCTCCTTTTTTCTAGGTACCTCAATATTATTCCCCTTTCATCATTTTGGTTTATCTTTATTCATAACCCTTATCACTTCCTGCAAGTATATGATAAATTTTACATAAGCTGAATGATTGCCGATGTATGGGTCTTACTTTTTTTTCATTGCTGCACACCTAGCAAATAGAAAGGACATGGAAGAGGTAATCAACAATTTTTAATGTATTAATTAATGAATGAAATTAATATTTAATGGACTCATTTGATTTAAAGAACTGTTTTTATTTGCTGGAGTTTCTAATAACTGGAGATTTCTGGTGTTTGAAAGCTAAAACATGGAAGAGTTTCTATTTCTCTCAATATTCCATGATAGGGATCAGTATTTGGGAAAATGAAACTCTACTAGGGAAGTCAGACCTATGCTCAGTGGCCATCTCCAAGACCTCACCTACCCTCCCCCCACCTCCTTTTCTATTGTGTGCAAATGTTTCATTGTGTTTCCATTCCACAATCTAGGGGAGGGGTTAGGGCTAATAAAAATGCCCAACCAGACTTTAAACCCAGAAACTGGGAAAAGGCAGCCCCAGATCCTTGTCAGAGCAAGAATTCTCAGCGGCATTCCCCCATACTTCCTGATAGATAAATACTCCACAATAAACTTTATAATGTCTCTCATAGCTGATGTGAAATGAAGTGGGGTGTGCAGAGCTGCCATCTACTGACCTTGACCTGAGCAGCTGGCCTTTCTGGGAGACCAGCAACGATGGGATCTATTCCCAATTTTTTTTGGACCCTTTGTACTGTCTAAATAATAAAGTGGTCATTTGTTGAAAGTTTCTGTTGTGCCTGAGCCTGTGCTCCCATAACATGCTATGTAGCAACTCACTCCACAAACAGTTTAACATAAAATTTGGAGATATTTTGTGATGTAGGTGACAAAATGAGAGAAATGTTCCATATATGTTTTTTTAAAGAACCAGAGCAGAAATATTAATTTTGGAAACCCTAATTACCAATGTGGATCCCAGTTACATTGATTAAATTTTATTGATCAATTTTAATTGTAAATTTGATACCAATAAAAGCTCAGAATTGTTTTCATCTACCTTACATAGATATAAAATCTAAAATGTTACCTTTAGAAACATTGTTCATAGTATTAATCTAGATTATTATACAAGATAAATTATACTTAAAAGAGAGAAATTTCTGTCTCACTGGATTATATTTAATTCTAAGTAAAATAAATAGTGTATTGTTTTATCCCAAATTATCCTGAGTGATTATATATGACTCTTGAATTAAAAATATTGGGTAGAATATTTCCACCTACTCAAAACCATACGTTTTGAAATTAATTAACCAAGTATTAAATCAAGCTAATTTTGATGGTTATTTCTCAGTGTCTCTGTGTAAAACATCATCAATTCCTTCCACAAAACAACATTCTGATTAAACATATACATGCATAAACAAACACACACACAAACAATGCTTACATCAACAAAATTATATTTTCATTTTGGTTACACATTTTTCCAAAAGAAAAAAATCACTGAGAGAAAATCTTGGTGATTATACTTGATCTTATAAATGTTTATTCTCTAATAGGCCTTTCAGCTATCACTTGTACCACAAACAACAACTTCATTGCTATAAAATATTACTATGGGTGCCTTTCTTTCCCCAACTTTTACTGATTAAATTCCAGCTAATTATTTTCCTAGTACATTTGTATATAATGTAAGCTAATAAACTGAAATGCTCAATAATTTTTAAAGTAATGTTCATAATTAGGGTTATTGTTTAAATTGATATTATATAGACATCTTCAAAGCATTAAGGGCATTAAACATGATAGAAAAATGAAGCAAACATTTATAATTGATCATCTGAATTTTGGCTAATTATAGATAATATGGTTATTGCAAATTATTTTTATAGTGTTTGATTGATAACATAAACCAGAAATTAAAATATTATTTTCTTTTTAGGATGAATAGAGCACATATGTCCTAGCATTTTTGGTCTTGATGAAAATTCAGTCTTTCAATTAAGTTTCTGCCTTAATATTACATGGTTAACTTTGTACATTTCTGATATATTACTATACATCTTTGCTTGTTACAGTATATGCAATTATATATTACAGTATTAAATGCTGAATTTTTGTATTAATTCAGGTTTTATACTCAAAACTGTCTCATAGTTATTTTTATAATTATTAAAATCAGATAGAAAAAGATATTTATTAATTTCAGTTTACATGATCATATCGAGACATGATTTTTTTAAAGTTTCAATTTAAATTCTACATTAATGGTTCATTTATATTGATTATGATATTTGAATGAAATGCTGCTATTACTTTCTAATAATGTGATCCTATTACTCTGTTTTAACTTGTATTCAAACCACAATGCCACACCCATTAACTTTTTCATGGGAAATATTAGTTTGAATGCTTTTGTGTTTAATTAAATTAATAGCAAGTTTATTTTAAAGGTATTTAAAATATTTTCTACAAATTATAGATTCTGAATGTCTTTCCTCAATCAATATACAATATAAGTTTTTCCTTGATTATTTTTGCTACCCAGACTTACATCCGCTGAATATATCCTTTGGTAGCAATTTATAAGAAGTCATAGAATAGCTTCATGATATAATAAGATTTCCTCTTTTTTTTTGCAAATAATGTATGATTTTGGACCTTGAATTTTCAGAATATATAAATATATATAGTAAAGCAAGCAACACAGATGTTAGTGAGAGCTGTATGTGTGTCTGCTAACACCTGGCAGAAATCATTGAAAGAATATCACTGAATAATTATACTGTCAACTTAAATCTCCCTTTAGCAACAGTTTCTTCCTCTTTATTCAGAGAAATATGGTCTTCAGTGTTTATATGCAATATTACAAAAATGCAATTATAAATTCTTCTATATTTTGTGTAATTTCTTCATAGATCCAGAATCTAAGAAAATTCTGTTACTAATTCTGCAATGTCCTATTGCAACATTTTTAGAGTAATATGATTCTTCCAAGATTTTGTTATCAATCTAAATTATTTTTATACATTAGCTATGGTGTATATCAAGACACCCCTTTTAAAAATAATATACTAAGGGAGCAGATATGGGTTAAGTGGTTGAGTGCCTGCTTCCTACATGGGAGGTCCCAGATTTGTTTCTTGGTGCCACCTAAAAACAAAAAAATGAAACAACAAGCAAACAAATGAAAAAACCAACTCAGGGGAGCCTATGTGACTAAGTGCTTGAGCACCAGCTTCCCACATATGAGGTTCTGAGTACAATCCCCAGCCTCAGTACCTAATGATAATAATAATAATATGATAAAAGAACATATAAATAAGGAAAGAAGCAAGAAAATTTGACAAATAAGTAGAACAACAAACTAGTGAAACAAACCATGTTATAACCCATGTTTAGGAATTTGCAGGTAGGGACTTTAACAAGGACAAAAAAATATTAAATTACAAACAGAGCCATGTGACCAGTGATACAATGACAAGTGATGCAAAATACATGCAATTATTGTACCAGAAAAAGAGTAAAGTGAGAATGATGCAGCACAAATAGTTGAAGAATTAATGATTAGAAAATTCTTAAGTTTGAAATAAAAAATAAAGACACCTTAACTTACAGATCCAAGAATATCAAATGAACCCAAAGTTGGATCAAGCCAAATAGCATCACATAGCTACCTCAGAAAATCAAAGTTAAAAAGAAAATGTTGAACGCAGACAGAAAGGACACATTATATGTATATAGACAATGGTATGAAAGTTTGACCAATTTCCAAAGAAAGTAATGGAGGGTCAGAAAGCAAGAGAATGACATCTATAAAGGGCTAGTAACATTCATACTGTCAAACCAAATTCTTTGTCAGGTGAAAATATTCTTGAAATAATGAAGATGAAATTAATCCATTTTCAGAAAAATCAAACCCGAAAGAATTAAGCACATAGCAATAGTATAATTCCTTTAACCCCTCTTCTTTGTGCTATTATTGTCATCTATTTTACATTTACATTTATTATATCCCCATGATATAGTAGTATAATTTATTTTATCATCAGTTGTCCTTATAACATCTTAAGAGAATGAAAATTATATTCTCTGTACTTATTCAAATACTTAACATTTCCAGTTCTTTTATTTCTTCCTGTCGATCTAAGTTAATTCTGGTGACATTTCCCTTCAGTATGAAGAACTTTCTTTAATATTTCTTGCAGTTTGGGTCTGCATGGGATGAATTGCCTTTTCATTTTAATGTTTAATTCTTTATATATAAAATTAAAACAAAAATTTACAAGAAGGATGTCGGTATAACTAGTAAGTCAAATTTGGTGGTTATATCAATTACCTTATATAAAAGCCTCCTTAATAAATTGTAAGTTTCAGATACAATGTGCAATAGCAAAATAAAAACTTGTATTTAATTAGAGTAATTTATTGCCCATGTCCCCAGGAATTCAGCACAAAGGGCCTCAACATAGGTGCTTCTCCAATTGACATTCATTGGAGAAAGCTACCAAGTTCGATATCTCTTACATTTTCATTTCATCCTTGCTTCACAGGGATCTTGTGTCAGTAAATAATACGGTACAGGAAATGACATTGAGATACCAAGAGCCTTGAGACTGTAGCTGCTCTGCTCACAAAGTGGGCATGAGATCATGCAGTTTATAATGAAATAATATTCTGAAAATCTACTGCACATTTTCCATTTCTACACATTTTAGGATTAAATAATCACTGACACAATTTTTTTCAACTTCATTTATTTTATTACTACTGATTTTTGTCACTAGCAGCCAACACATAAAAAACAAGAGAATATAAGGCTCTATTAGTGTAATTTAAAACAAAACAAAACAAAATTACTTTTCCACATCTTCCTTGCTATTTTCAAAAAAGTAAGGAAAACTTTAATTAATGGCTTTATTCTAAATTAATTGAAAGCAGGAATATAATTAATCTATATATTTCAAGTTATTTGGATAATGTCTTGTGCATACTAAGTTTTCAATAAATATTATATTATCATATTAGAGTGTGCAAAAATAATATTTTCACAGAAATTGGCAATCAAAAACATTTATTACCAGTACCAGGAGTCAGACCTTAACTCCATACCCAATAGCTATGATCTCATTTGGTCCCAGGATAATATAAAAATCTAGAGACTGGTCCAGATTTCAATATCTTGTGATTCTATTTTGACCCATGATACCTGCAATAGTCTGGGGAAAGCAATACAATATCTTAAAGTCATACACTTACAGCTGAGACTAAAACTTTTAAAAATTCAGTTTTATTATAATTTGTATACAATAAACTGCACAGTTCAATGTTTTGGCATTGCATACCCTCTGAAAGCATCTCCAACATTGATCAACCCCAAAGTTTCTTAGTATCCCTCTGTAATGTCACCCTCATACCTCTACCTACCTTTTTAAAACTGAAAGTCAAGAAACAGGAATTTTCAAATTCCTTTATTGGTCATTCCATATACGGCAATCTTGCCACTTTCTTTGTAATTTGCAACTCAACTTGGGTAGCGGCTGCCTAATGTCTCCAGGCTTGAAGGTTCTAATGGGTGTGGGACAAGTCCGTAGTGGTGGATTCCTGTGGTATGGGTTTGATTCTTTCATCCTCATCTTTGTCAACTTTACTGTGTTAAATTATATTTAACCACACTATCTTTTAAATCCTCTTCTACATGTACTTACTTGGTCTTTAGAGGTTTCCTATTCTTCTCTCCTTTGTTGTTCCAGCTTCTCAATTGTTTTGAATCTAAACTTCTCAAAATATACTCCTCCCTTATGTACTTTCCTGCAAATCTCATTTTTTAATAAATTGTTTTTTCAGGCTGAGCAGTTCAGTTGCATTTCTTGTCAATTTTTTTTTATCCCATCCCATTAGAGGAAAAACACCTCCTTAGGATAATTCTTCTACAATATCTCTCAGATCATTTTTTTTTCTTTTTTCTTTTCTCTCTTTCAGCCTTCTTCAATGAATTACTTAAGGATTGACTTCTTGAATTTCTTGGCACCCTGATTTATCCTCTTTGGTTTATCCTCTGTATTGCTGCCAAGGTATTTGTACTAAAGTGCTGTTTCTATGCTATCATTCAGTCAGTTAATAGTAAAAATATGGTTCACATTGCATGAAATTTTCACATTTTACAGTTATTTTATGTTTATCAATTTTATTAGATTTCAGCAAACAATTAAAAAAGAGTATGATAATGAATGTCCTTAGTACTATTTTCAAGTGAGGAAAAATAAAATTTATATGAAAATTGACATAGTGAGATAACTTATAGCAAAGGATTTATCCACAGCAGTATCTATTCAAGCATATCAAAGTAATTTTCTTTTGTTTTTTGCATCTTTATTAACAGAAAGATCTCTAGGTTATATTTTACAAAGCAGTTACAATCTTCCCAATACAATCTTTAAATATGAAAAAGTAGATGTCTTGTTTTTTGAACTAAAGATTAGTTCTTGCTTAAACTTTATCTTTTCTGTGATATATATATTAAAATGTTAATGCCATTATTGTTTAAGGCAGTTAATAGATATGGATGAAAGGAGAAATGAGTTGATATACAGCGCTTACTATTTAAGATTAAATTATGTAGTTCAGGAAATGATTCAAACATCACAAATAATTTTATCTCACTTTTTAAAAATCCATCAAGTAGTTGAAGGCATATTATTAACATCATATACACATATACATAGAGGTATATATATTAATTAAAATTAATTTTACTTTGAATCATTGAAATTTATTTCCAACATCTATTCTCTCATTCCAGAAAAAAATGGAGTTTTATAAATATATAAAGGCAATTTCATTTATATTTTGATATAATATTTAAATATTTGAAAATTTAAATTTAATGCAAATTTCCATTGGCCCTGAGAATTGCTGAAGTTTTTAAACCAATTATTCATGTTATCCATGTAAGAAATGTCCTAGGTAATAGCTTTGCATGATATTTAATATAAATATTTGAAATGTATTATGTGTAGATTATTTTATATTAGAAATGTTCATTACTTCAAACAAATGAAAAAAATGTGTAAAATTTTTCATGTTTATGATGCAATCAATACCAAAATCTAATAATTATATTTCCTGAATGCTACTTTGTTGATGCAGTCATATTCTCCACATTTATAAAGTTTGTTTTGGGCCCAGTGTAATAAGTTTGGGAGATTGAACTTAACCCAAATATTATTTTGAGAATAGCAACTTTAAGAAGATGATTAAAGCAACTAGATTTGCATTTTAGCAGAACCATTCTTGCAGCATTGTGTAAGTGTGGGGTGTGTGTGTATATATATATATATAAACATTAATTGATAATTAATTTTTTGGATGGCATGACCACTATTTAGACATAGAATATAAAAGTGTCTGATCTAAACCTTCAATTTGAGAATCATTACGACATATTTGGCAGCTGAAAATATAGGACAGATTGACATGGGTATAAGGAATCTTAAGAGCAAGGTTAGATATCTTGGGAGACATCAACCTTAGAATCTGGGCATAGAAAGAGAATGCAAAAATTATCTATTTTTTAAAGGAATGAACACAATGATACTTAGGAAACCTAGGGGCAAGGATTTCACAGATGGTGAACGAGAGTTTCGAATGCTGTTTAGAATGGTAAGAGATACTCCATGACTGTCACCAATAGGTATAATTAACTTATCATCACTGTTCTGGAAAGAAAATCCTGAAAATTGTTGCTCCTGGAAGATGTAAAATCATATGGAAGTGAGCACCACAGAATCTTTTTCTGAAATGAGCTATGTCCCCTATACACAATTACTAAAACATATGGCTGGAAACTCGTCATTGGGAACCATCAACAAAATGAATGACAAATAGGAAATTGAGCAGGTGTTTGACATAAAAGTAGAAAGAGCTATCCCATATTTTAGAAATCCTGATAAGGGGGATTCATATGTTGTTTCATTCACTAAAATTTTTAGTAAGGATTCAGATGTAACAGTTACACAAGGACTTCAAATAGTAGAGGTATCTTTCTCTTTATATATGTTTGCTCAGATAACTAGGGAGATAAACATAGATGATTACAGATATTCAAGTTACAGCTATAGATCCAATGATCTAATGGAACAATAACTAAAATAAAATGTTTTAGAGAGAGAAAGAAACAGATACATACATGAGAGAGAGAAAGGGAAAAAGTTGTTATGGGATAAAATGATGTTCCAATAGTCTAGGAATTGAGGAATTTAAGTCATAAGACCTGCCGTTAGCAGTCAAAGTCTGATACATCCCCACAGGGTTTACTAATATCAGTACATTTTACCTAATTACCATCACCACTGTTTTTAACAACAATCAGAAGAAGGAGGAGAATAAAAGTGAGAAAGTATATTGGCCTTTAGGACAATTAGGGTACTTGAAAAGAGCTTATTTCTCCTCTTTCTGTTTTCCAAAGCCAAATGATGGAGATCCCAAGAGAACCCCTGTAAAACTTGGAAAAGGCTGGCCCCTGGTGTGATTGCTCTCTAGCACCTTCACAAATTTGTGCAGAAAAAAAGATGAGGACAGACTTTGCAGCAGGTAGACACCCTGAATTTTCATCAGTTGAGTTTCTCCTGGTGCAAAGTAGTTGGACTTAAGCCATCTTGTTGGCAGTTCCAAAAGAAGTGCTTAAACAGGTTTGGGTTCCAAAAGAAGTGCTTAAATAGTTAGGGTATCTCAGCAGCATTTTATTTGAGGTACATCTCATTTTCTAAGAGTTGGAGAAAAGAAAGACAAGGAGTGAGAAGTCAAGGTAGAGCTCTCTTTTTTTGATATATCAGGGAACAGAAGTAGGGAGGCCTCCTTTTGGCTCAGAAGAATCTGCCCATGTCTTCAGAAGAGCCAAAGGAGGACTCATCACTTAAGATCAGTCAGAGAAGAAAACTGACAGCAGAAGTCCATTTCAGGAGATCTACCTCTTCTATTTCTTTCCTGCCCCAAAAAAGAGGAAGCACATGGGAAAGGGGGAGGAGTCCATGAAACCCAGATGACTTCCCTCTTCCATTTCAAGCTCTTAGAAATATAAATAAATCGAAATATATTTTAAATAAAGTTTGAGAGTGAAGTTTCAAGATACATAAAACTGAGATTTTATCATGAAATTAGATGCTTCTATTAAGTAAAAATAACAAAATTCATGAAACAATGCCCATTTGTTATTTAGGGACATTCTACTAAGTGAGAAAGAGTAAGAATAAGAGAAGATTCTACATACTAGAACCAGTGGAAAATTATTAGAAAAGAAAGCTCTGTTATTTATGTCCCAGTATTTAGAGATTCCCCAAGTTAATACTAATTTTTGTAAATGCAAGCTCATTTTTAGCATTAAATTATGCTACAAGTTTATTTGCATTTATCTTTAATTTTATTGGATCTTCAAGTGTAAGTAGCACCTAACTATTTTTCAGCATTTGTACTTAGTGTTATTGTTAGGATTTACTAGTTAATAAGCACACTTTAAATCAATGCCAAGACTTTGAATCATTTATATTTAGAATTATTATTTCACCTTGAAAATGATCACCTTTTAATTAATCTGTTTTGTAACTCTACAATTTAGTATTTACAAATGTTTTCAATGGGTACAAATGTAATCTGAATTAATGAGATAATTATATAAAATCTTTATTTCATTTTCTCTGTGTACTGGAACATATAACAGATTTTTCTGTTTAGAACATCATCACATCAATAACATTTCTTGAGTACTATTTATCAACAGATTGTTATTTACTTATGAAATACAAGATTACCAGAGCCATTTCATTCAAGGGTCCACAATAAATACTGTAATTGGTACACAGTGTACCAATTACATTCAAAAGGCATACAAAGTGATTTTCAAAGGTAAGTTGCCCAAGCACCTTTTAATGTTTCACAATTAATATTTTCTATCAATTTCCAAAATATAGAAACAAAATAAACAGCTTCACTTTTAAGCATAATATCTTCAGCCAATTATAGATTTGTCAATTTAAAAAATATATTATTTGTTTTAGAGTAGGTTTAGGCTTACAGAAAAATTTCCCAGAAAGTTGAGAGGTTCCCATATACTTCCTCTTCCTCAAACCCTGTACACAGTTTCCCCTATTATTATTTTACATTAATGCGGTATGTTATGATCAATGAATGGATATTGATACATCATTATTATATAAAGCTCATAATTGATAATTGGATTCACTTTTTGTGTTGTACATTTCTGTGGCTTTTGACAAATGCATAAATAGCATGCCTCAACCACTAAAGTATCATACAGAAATGTTTTCCTCTTCTAAAAATATCCTGTGCTATACTTACTCTTCCCTCTCCACTCCCATTAAACACTCGAAAACCATTGATCTTTTCACTGTCTCAATAATTTTGCTATTTTCAGAATGTCATGTAGTAGGAATCAGAGTATGTGGCCTTTTCAGGCTGGCTTTATTCACTTAGCAATATGCATTTAAAATTCCTACATGTCTTTTAGTAGTTTGTTAGCTTCTTTCTTTTTATCACTGAACAATTTACATTCTGTTGATATACTACAGATTGGTTTACCTAATTAAGGATAATTTGATTGTTTCCAGTTTTTGGTGATCATGAATAAACCTGCTATAAACACTTGCATACAGGTTTTTTTTTAGATGGAGAGAAGTTTTCAGGACAGTTAGAATTGGTGCCTTGCCAGTAGGACCTACTTTGGAGTTTGTGCTCCTGAGAGTGACAGAGTTGGACTCAGTTATGGCTTCCCTTCATATGGCTCATCTGTTCCTTCTCTTTGAATCTATACTTGGTGCTGGAGTTTGTAGGTGTACGTCCAGAAGACTTCAATCTTTGGGCTGTCCATGTGCCAGATGAGCCCTGAGCCTCAGCAGAGTTGCAACACCTACTCTCCAGTTCATTGGACTCACCCAGGAAAACTAACAAGGAGGTGAGGATTGACAATCGCCATACCAAGGAAACGAGAGAGCCTACAACAACAAGCAAGAGAGTTCCATCCAGTGGCTGTATGGGATCGAAGCCCCCTCTCAATTAAAGGTGGAATGGACATAACAATCCCAGAATCCTCAGGACTGGGGAATGAACTATGAACTAGAGTGGACTTACTGGTATTCTACTACAGACTTGTTGTGACTGTAGCAATGGAAGAAATTAAAGCATTGATGTGGATGCAGTGGCCACCGGAGGCTCTGGGGGCAGGGGCAGGGAAAGATAGGTGTAATGCAGGGGCTTTTTCAAGACTTGGGAACCGTCTTGAATGGCATTGCAGTGACAGATATAAGCCATTATATATCTACCCATAGCCTGCAAAATTGTGTGGGAGAGAGTATAAACTACAATGTGAACTATGGTCCATGCTCAATGGCAATGCCCCAGGATGTGTTTATCAATTTCAATGAATGTGCCACACTAATGAAGGATGTGTGTGTGGGAGGGTATGGGAGGTGTGGAGAGAAGGGCATATGGGAATCCCTATATTTTTTGTGTAACATTTGTATAATCTAATTATCTTTTAAAAAATTAAAAATAAAAAAAAATAGCTAAGTGGGCAAACTCTATAGTTAGCTTTGCAGTAAAATGTCAAATGGTCCTCCAAAGTTGCCATAAATTTTGCATTTTTACCAGCAATGAATTAGAGTTTCCATTGCTCTGCATTCTAATCAGCAATTGGTATTGTCAGCTTTTTGGATTTTGACCCTTTTACTAGCTAAGAAGTGTTATATAATGGTATATCATTATTGCTTTAAAGTACATTTTCCTAATAACAAAAGGTATCAAGCATCTTTCATATGTTTATATGAATGTGTCCATCTTCTCTGGTGGATGTCTGTTCAGATCTTTTGCCTTTTTCACGGTTGAGATTGTGTTTTAATATGGTTGAAATTTAAAAGTTTTTTGTATGGAACTTCTGATGGAACTTCTTCATCAGATACGTATTTTGTAAATTTTTATTCAAGGTGGCTTGTGTTTTGATTCTCTTACCAGTATCTTTTGTAGTATTGATTTTTTTTTTTTAAAAAAAAGCCTAACTCTTTAACTTATTTCATGTATCTTTTTCTGAAGTTGTATCTAAAAACTCATTTCTAAATTCAGATACATTTTTTCCTATGTTTTCTTCAAGAAATTCTGTAGTTTTGCATTTTACATTTAGGTTTGGGTATGATCTATTTTGAGTTAATTTTTGTTTAAGGTTTATATCCATGTCTAAGTCTATTTCATCTATATTTGCATGTGGATGGTCAGTTGTTCTGACCACATTTATTGAAGACTAACTTTTATGCATTCAACTGTCTTTGCTTCTTTAGCAAAGATCAATTGGGTACTTTAGTGTGAATCTATTTCTGGGCTCTTACTCTGTTTCAGCCATCTGGGTATTAACTTTTTACCATTATCATACTGCTTGTTTATTATTCCTGTGTTGTAAGTCTTGAAATCAGAGTGTATGTATTCAAGCCCTGATCTTCTTCAGTACTTTGCTGGCTATTCTCAATTTTTGCACTGCCCTACAAATTTTAGAATCAGTTTGTAAATATATACAAAATACCTTGTTGGGGTTTTGGTTCAGAATCTGTTGAATCAACAGATTGAGTTGAGAAGAATTGGCGTCTTAACAACATTGAGCCTTCCAATCCATGAACACAGGGCATCTTGCCATTTATTTAGATCTTATTTTATTTTTATTAGTACTATATAGTTTTCTGCATATGGATCCTGGTTATATTCTTTGAATTTATTTCTAAAAATTTCATATTTTGGTGCAATTGTATATTGTTTTTATTTTCAAATTCCAATTGTTCAAGGAATTGTGTGAAGATGATGGAATAAGAAGTCCCTGGAATCAGTCCCTCCACCAAAATTACTATTAAATAAGCAAGAACTGTCTACAGCAACTATTTTGAAACTCTGAAGTCCAGTAGACCACTGTGCAGCATCTAGGAAAGAGTGGTGAATTGCAGTAAATGCCAGAGTATTGCTTTATCCACATGGCAGTTACCATTGCACACTCACCACTCTTAAAACAGGCAGCACTGAGGTCTACCCCTTGGCAAAACCTGCCAGTGCCAGAGAGGAACAGACAAACCTAGTTCGCTAAGATCCAAAGAGAGGGAGGGTTGCAGTCAGATCACTTATCACTGCTTTTGTTAGCTGCTTTAGATCATTGGAGGTTCAGCTCTGAGGGTGGCCATTTTTACAAACTATCCTACACAAAGATGGAAGAGGAGACTTAAAGAGGGGCGGGGAGGGGAAGGACAGTTGTAATACAGGGGCTTTTTCAGGACTAGGGGCTGTCCTGAGTGACGTTGTGGCAACGGATATAGGCCATTTTACATCAGCATATACCATGCAGAACTGTGTGGGAGAGAGCATGGTCTACGATGTGAACTGTGGTCTATGCTTAGTGGCAAAGCCCCAGGATGTGTATATCCATTGCAGGTGATGTGCCACACTAATGAAAGATGTCTATGTGAGATGTTATGGGAGGTATGGGAAGTGAAGATCATGGGAATCCCTGTAATTTTTTTTATAACATTTATGTAATCTATGCATCTTTTAAAATATATATGAAAGAAAAAACATTTATGTAAATAAATACACATATATGTATATATATCTATATATCATTTTACAAATATTGGTTTGTATTGTGAAAATTTTGATTTTTACCCACAATAAAAAAAAAATGGTACACTTTCTCAGGACAGTTGAAGGACTGCATTTGCTGGGCAGTTGCCAAATAAAAAAGCACAGCTATGGGGAGCTGTGGAACAAGGTTTTGGCACCATTCCAGGCCCTTCCCTTAACCCATCCCCACGGCAGTTAGAAACCAGTCAGTGCCCTCTTTGTGGGTCCCTTGCCTTGTTCAATGGGAAAGACTGACTTGGGAAATTGTTCTGCTGCATACCCCCATCCCAGAATTTTCTCTCCAGGTAAAAGCATCTTGAGACAATGAAAGCAGTGTAAGAAACATATGAGGTAGGCAGAGTGCGGCAGAAACTTGCTTTAAGTCTTACAGTAGAACACCTGGGAAAGAAAGAAGATCTGTTTCCTGGGAAGTAGAGAGAGGATTCAAACACCTTTAAACATGGAAACTCCTAAGGCCACTAGACAGCACATGGCCAGGAAAAGAAACACGCCCAGAAAAGACAGAAAGGACACTGCACTTTGTATTCACCTTGGGCTGACCTTCCTGATAGAAGGATTGAACTTTGAAGAACACCAGCCAACACAAAACCAGTTTGCAATGATGGTGAAAGGTGTTTATGTTTATGTTTGCTTGGATTTGTTAGCTTTTGACACTACCCTAAAACAATGCTAAAAAAGAGTTCTTCAGAGACCAAGGAAAGGACAGTAGGCAGTAGTTCAAAGGAAGATAAAGACATCAAAACCTCTAGTAAAGTAATCATGTAACAAATTATAAATGCCAGTAGTATTATATTGTATTTTTTTGGTAACACCATTTCTGACTTGTTAAAGGAGCTAAAATGCAAATGAATAAAAAATAAAGATAAATCAATGACTTTGGACATAAAAATTACAAAATTATTATTTCTAACAAGGAAAAAATTGGGGGAATGCAGGACTATGGGAACAGTGTCTGTGCATGCTACAGAAGTCAAGTTGATATCAAATTAAAATGATTGTTATATAGTTAGGTTTAAATTTTACCTCTTTGGTAACCACAAGGAAAATATATGAAAATTATACCCAGAATATAATCAGAAGGGAATCAATATGGTAAAGTAAAACAATAAAATAAAATAAAATACAAATAAATGTGAAAGTAGGCATTAAAGGAAAAATTGAGGGACAAAAAAACGTTATATGTCTAACAAAGACTAAACAGTAAAATGGCAGAAGAAAGTCACACATTATTAGTAGTTACTTTAAATATGAAAGGATTAAACTCTCCAGTCTAAAGTAAGAGACTGGAAGAATGGATAATAAATTACCAATTTATATACTGTTTACAAAAGTCTCACCTTAAATCCAAAAAGACATAAGTAGGCTGAAAGGAAAAGAATGGGGAAAAAATTTCATTTAAGTAGTATAAAAAAAGAAAACTGGGGTAACTATAATAATATGAGATAAAATATATTTTAAGTTGAAAACTGATACTATGGCAAAGTTTGTCATTCTATACTCATAGAGTGGTCAATTTAACAAGGAGACATAGCAATTTTAAATATATATGTGCCTAACATCAGAGTCCCAAAATATATGAAGCAAATACTAACAGATTTGAAGGGAAAAGTAGAGTTCTATCTTAATAGAAGGATACTTCAATAAACTACTTTCAATAATGGATAGAACATCAAGATAAGAGATCAATAAGAAAATGAAGACTTGAATGGCACTATAAACCAACTAGACCTAACATAATACTTCACCCAACAGTAATAGAATACACATTCTTCTTGAGTGCATATCGATTATTCTCCAGGATAGGCTGTATGTTAAGTCACAGAACAAGACTCAATAAATTCAAAAATATTAAAATCATACAATGTATCTTTTCTAACCACAATGGAGTGAAATTATAAGGCAGAAGAAGTAGTGGAAAATTCACAAATGTGTGGAAATTATAGAACATACCCTTAAGCATACAATGGGTTAAAGAGAAAACCACAAGGGAAATTCATTAGGGTAATGAAAATGAAAATACAGCATATCTAAATTTATGGGATGCAGCACAGGCAGTGATGAGAAGGATATTTATAGCTCTAAATCTAATGTAAATGCTTACATTAAAAAAGAAGAAAGATTTCAAATCAGAGACCTAACTTCAAAATTAGAAGACCTAGAAAAAAAGCAAACTCAACCCCATGTAGCACAAAGAAGGAAATAAGAAGATTTGAATGGTTACAAATAAAATATAGGATAAAATAAAATACAATAGAGAAAATCAACAAAGCCAAAAGTTGTTTTATTTGAAAAGGTCAATAAAATTGGCAAAACTTTAGCTAGGCTGATGAAGAAAAAAGGCGAGAGGACACATAGCTAAAATCAGAATGGAAAAGGGAATGTTTCTACTGACCCACCAAAATAAAAAGGACTAAACGATGATCCTAAGAACAATTGTATGCCTAATCAGATAACCTAGAAGAAAGGGGCAAATTCCTAGAAACACACAAATTACCTACCCTGACCTGAGAAGAAATAGAAGATCTCAACAAACCAATAACTAGTAATTGAGATTGGTCAGTAATCAAAAACCTCCCAACAAAGAAAAATGTAGGACCAGATGGCTTCACAGGGGAATTTTACCAAACACTCCAAGAAGAATTAACACCTATCATACTCAAAATCTTCCAAAGTATTGAAGAGGAGGGAAAACTCCCTAGTTTATTCTATGAGGCCAGCATCACCGTCATACCAAAGCCAGATAAATATATTGAAAATAAAGAAAATTACAGACCAATATTTCTTATAAATAGAGATGTAAAAATCCTATAAAAAATACTAGCTAAACCAAATCCAACATCTCATTAAAAGAACCAAGTGGAATCCATACCTATATGCAAGGGTGGTTCAACATAAGAAAACCAATTAATGTAACACACCACATTTACAGGATGAAGGAAAAATAAAACAACTACAAGATCATCTCAATTGGTGCAGAAAAGGCATTTGACAAAATCTAGCACTATTTCTTGGTTATAAACATGTAGAAAACTAGGAACAGAAGGAAACTTTTTCAACATGATAAAGAGCATATATGAAAAACCCACAGCTAAAATATACTTAATAGAGAAAGACTAAAACTTCCTTCTAAGATTAGGAACAAGACAAGGATGCCCATGCTCGCCACTGATATTCAACATTGTATTGGAATTTCTTGTCAGAACAATTAGGCAAAAAAAAAAAAAAAGAAAGAAAGAAATAAAATGTGACCAAATTAGAAAGAAGAAGTAAAACTTTCCCTATTTGTAAATGACATGATCCAAAACACAGAAACTCCTGAAATATCCATAACAAAGTTCCTAGAGCTAATAAGTAAATTAAAAAAAGTAGCAAGGTACAGGATGAACACCCCCAATTCAGTAGTGCTTCTATACACTAGTAATGAACAATCTGAAGAAAAAATCAAGAAAAAATATTATTTACAATAGGAACTAAAGGAAACAAATATCTAGAAATAAATCTAACCAAGGATATAAAGGACCTGCAAACAGAAAACTACAAAATATTGCAAAAGAAATCAAAGAAGACCTAATTAAATGTAAGGGCATTCTGTGTTCATGGATAAGAAGACAAAATTTTGTTAAGATGCCAATTCTACCTAATGTGATTTACTGACTCAATGCAATCCCACTAAAAATTCCTACAACCTTCTTTACAGAAATGGAAAGGTCAATCATCAAATTTATATGGAAGAATAAGAGGCCCAATAGTCAAAACCATATTGAAAAAGAAGAATGAAATTGGAGGACTCATGCTTCCTGATCTTAAAACTTATTAAACCCTTAGTAATCATAACAGCATTGTTCTGGCACTAGGACAGACATGTAGACCCACGGAATCAAATTGAGAGTCCAGGAATTAGCCCTCACATTTATGACCAATTGAATTTTGACAAAGGGTTGAAGACCACTCAATTATGAAAGTAAATAAATTCTCTTCAACAAATGGTACTGCAAAAACGGGGTCTCTGTAAACAACAACAAAAAAAGACCATATAAATAAATCAACTCAAAATGGATCAAAGACCTAAGTGTAAGAGCCAAAACAATAAAGCTCCTAATATAACATATAGGGAACCATCTTTAAGACTTTGTATTAGGCAATGGATTCCTAGACTTTACACCCAATGCACAAGCAACACAATAGAAAATAGATAAATGAGACCTCATCAAAATTAAAAATTTTTGTACATCAAAGGACTTTATCATGAAAGTTAAAAGACAACTTACACAATGGGAGAAGATATTTGGAAACCACATGTCAGACAAGGCTTTAATATCCAGTATGTAAAAATAAATTCTTCAATTAGCAACAAAAAGACAATGATCCCAAATAAAAGATAGGCAAAAGTCTGAATCAGACACCTCTCCAAGGAGATATGCATTTGGCCGTAAAGCACATGAAAAGATACTCAGCATCATTAGCCATTAGGATAATGCAAATCAAAACTACAAATGATACCACTTCATACCCACTAGAATGTTTATTATTAAAAAATGGAAGATTAACAGTGCAAGAGAGGATGTGGAGAAATAGGAAAACTCAGTTATTGTTGTTTGGAATGTAAAATGCTATAGTTGCTGTAGAATACAGTTTGGCAGTTCCTCAGAAAGTTAAGTAAAGAATTGCCATATACCCCCATAATCTCACTTTTAGGTATATATCACAAAAATTTAAAGCAGAGACTTGAACAGATGTTGAAATGCATTGGGGCATTATTCTGAATTGCCAAAAAGTAGAAGTAAACCAAGTGTCCATCAACCAATGAATGGTTAAACAAAATGTGGTATATACACACAATGGAATATTATTCAGCTGTAAAAAAGAATGCATTTCTGATACATATGACCACATGGGTAAACCTTGAGGATATTACGCTGAGTGAAATAAGCCAGACAGAAAAAAAACAAACACTTTATGGTCTCACTGATATGAAATAATTTGAGTAAACAAACTCATATGTTACCAGATAGTGGGGTGGGGTTAGGGAATAGGGGTTAATTATATATAAAGAATATGAAGAGATTTGTTATAGTAATTGATTCACATAACCATGGGTATTGAAAAGTCTAAACTCCTTAGGGCAAGGTTGAATGCTGGAAACTGACAAAGGTGATTCTGATTTCTGCCATGTATGAACTCCATAAGGCAGGCTGCAAGCTAGAACTCCAATGATGGAGAAACTGACTGGAGAAGAGGCTGGGAACTTTCTGAATTCTGAAATCCTTAGTTCTGTTTTAAGACCTCTAACTGATTGGATGAAGAGGTCCCTTATTGCTTAGGGCAATTTCCTTTGTTAATTGTAATTGCAATCAGTAATAAATGCACTCAGCTGACTATAGATGCTCATCTATCTCTGAAATACCCTCACAGTAACAATCACATCAGTGCTTGATTGACCAAACAATTGGGCATCATAATCTAGACAAGTTGACACATGAACAATCATGGAACTGGCAAAGCACAAATGTTTCAGTATCACAAGCCAAGCGAGAAGGGATAGGTTTGGAGCTGATGAGAATTTGCACACCACAGTAAGGAATTTGGGGTTTTGCTATCAGTTAAAGAATTAAGCAGAGAAATTACATAATCTAGCTTATTTTTTGAAAAATCATCTAAGATGCAGTGTGGAAAAGACAAAAGGCAAAAGTGGAAGGAGAAAAAAACAACTGGAAAGATATGATAGTAATCAAGACCTGAGGTGACAGTGGCTGGGGCAAGGGTCTTAGCAGTGGAGTTAGATGTACTTGGATTCACAGTATGTTTTCAAAGAATCACCAACATGATTTATTGAAGAATTGTTTTGGAACATGAGAGAAAGCCAGTGGTCAAGGATTATTCCACGCTTCTTACCACAGCTATGAAAGAATAGAGGTGGCATTTACTAGATTGTGAAGTGGGAGGAAAAAAGTGAAATATAATGAAATAATATTTAAGATTGTAAAGGGTTTCTGGTACCAAAAGTTTGAAATTTTTTGTCTTCATCCTTTTAACACTGTAATTTTCATTCCATTTTCAAGACTACCACTTGTTCCCTGGAAAGGTTAAGGCTAATAAAATTGATCCCCTAACCATTAATTCGATATAGAGACAGTACCAAATTATATAAAAGGTGCATTTTCTTCTTCTTTAATTTTCATAATTCCTGGCCAGAAATACAGGTTAGAATTTTTTCTTTAACCTACAAACCTGGGAATATCTTCCCAGATATACCTCTATCAATTCTTCCAAATTTGAGTTACATCAACAAGGAATGCCAAGACTCACATGTTTCCAAAATTTCAAAGAAATAACAGGACAGAAACATAATCTTTGTTCTTTAGAAACCATGGATTTACATTTCTATAGGGATTGCTTGTATGTTTTTGTCTAAATAGGAATTCCCTTTTTCTGATGGAAAGTATTCTATTCTACCCTGTGCTACTTATTTTATTTAACTTTCATGAATTTTTATTCAACTTTCATGAATTTTTATTCTTCTCTCTTCTGGGTAAATGTATTTCCTAACATCGTATTTCCATGTCTCCATCCCCTAATCTTTCTATAACTTGCACAATAGAATAATACCTGGGAAATAGAAGCACAAAATGCGCTTCTTAAAATCAGCAAAATATTTTCATTTAAATCTATTAAAATTATTTACTGAGAAAATGTGTTCAAAAAAGATGAATGCACTGCTGATAGAATAACATGAAATAAATATCTGTTAATGTATTGCACAGGTCTAGAAATGCAATATTATTAGCAATGCAGAATTTCCTCCAAGTCACTTCCCAATCACAACCTATCCCGCATAGTGGTAGCCACTCTACTGTTTTTCTGTGGTGATTGATTTTTGTTTATTTTTTAATAATGTTGTCCCTTAAGTACAAAACCTTAAAATTATAGTTTAGTTTTGATTGTCTTTAAATTTACTGTAATAGATTCATGTACATTAACTTTTCTTTTTTGCTTCTTTATCTTTTTTTTTTTTAAGATTTATCTGTGATTTTGCCTGTAGTTGTGTTAGGATAATTTGGTTTCTGAAAGTATTCTATTATATAAATATCTTTCTTTTTTTTAAGGATTTATTTATTTATTTACTTTTATCCATTTTTACACCCCTTCCCCCTCCCCCTCCGTTTTTGCTGTTTCTGTGTCCATTCGCTGGGCAACTCTGTGTCCATTTTCTGCCCTCTCTTCTCATCCTTCTCCTCCTGTCTTCACTGGGATTCAATCCTTGGAATCTCTGATGTAGGAGAGAGGCATCCTGCCCGCGCAACCTTAGTTGCTGGTTTTTCGGTGCGTCTCATATTGCCTCTCCCTTGTGTCACTCTCCTATTATGTCATCATCTTGCTGTGTGGCTCGCGGGAACTGGTGGTGCGCCCGCGCACAGGGCCTGGCGGCCCACGCACCTTCTATATATTTTTTAAATTTTTACCAGGAGGTCCCGGGGATCGAACCCAGGTCCCTCCATATGGGAGATGGACGCCAACCAGATATAGCCCCCTGCTATATCTCTTAAGGTTGACCAGAGATACCTAGAGTTACAGTCTTTTCCCATACAGGATGGACATATAATAAATCAGGCTTAGTTTATCACCAGCATTCTAAAAACCAGACCTAGGGAGGAAAACGAGGTCTGGGGACACATGCATGGTTTCTAATATAGCGAATGTTTAGCCCACCCTGATTATCACAGAATCAGGACAGTGAGAATATTTGCATTAAATATCTTTCAAAATGCTTAATAATTCTAATGTTTATAGAAATTTATGCTGTTTTGATTAGGGATAGCTATGAATGATTTTGCTGTGAACATTCCTTACATATATTCTGGTATGTATAAACACACATTTCTCTAGCATATGCAACAAGGAGATCTATTCTGTCATAGGTTATAGGGTTCTCCTACTTTAATATATATTGCCATACAAAGTAGCTATAACAATACTCTTTTTCTTCAGCAGTGTATAAGAGGTCTCATTTCTTTGTATGCTCAGTAGTACTTGGTATTGTCAGACTCCTTAATTTTAGCAATTCTGGTAGGTACATATTGTTGCCTAATTCTGACTTTACATTTCTCTGATTTAAAACTATAATATTATTGGGCTTTAGGATGTTCTTTTTTGTATAGATTCTTATACAATTATCTGTTTCCTCATATGTCATTTGCTTATTGATTTGTAGTCATTCATTCTATATTCTCTAAAGGTATTCTGTGACTGTTATGTGTAGTGCAGATATTTTCTGCCACTGCTTCTTGCTTTTTGTTTATTTCCACATTTTGATAAAAGAAGTTCTTATTTTTATGTAATAGACTTTAAAATATTTTCTTTAATGATCACATTTTTTGGTTCTGCTTATTATGTCATTCCCAAATTCAAATATATGAAGATATGTTACTGTGTTATCTTACATAAAAGTGTCATTCTTTTGTATTTTGCATTTAGATTCATTATCCTCTTGTAAATAACTTTTTGCATATAGTGAGAAACAATGGTCATTTCTCTTTTTCAATTGATAGTCAAATTCCCTATCACCACTTTTGAAAAGTAAAAAGTCCATTCTCCGCTACTTTCTAGGGCCATCTCAGTGAAAAATTAAACAGTTATATATGGGAGGCTTTGTATCACAGCTTTCTATTCTCTTTTGTTGGCCCATTTATCAACTCTTGCACCCATATTAAACCAACCTAATATTCACTGGCTTTATTGTAAGTCCGAATATCTGATAGATAAAATTCCTCTACATATTTCTTATTCAAGGTTGGTTTGGATATTCCTTACTTTTTGCATTCCCACATATGTTTTAGAATAACCTTGACCATTGAAAAAGTAAAATATATTTTGCAACTTTGTAGATGATTTCTTTGAATCTATAACTTGATTTGTGCCAATGGACATATTTAAAAGATATAATGAGCATAATAATAATGACATGCAATGTTTTCTACATAGCTTTCACATTTTTTCTAAGCCTCCTTACTAATTAAAAAAAATCTGTAAGTTATTTATTTTTCTCCAAATACACATTTGTTCTCAATATAAGAAGGAAAGTGTTTGGTCTCTTACAGGTGTAGAATGGCCCTTGAATTTTGTCAAAGAATTTTTTTTGTTTTGTTCACCATGCTTAGGATTGGGCTTTGTTAAGTATCTTTCATATGTATGTTGTAGTTTTCTTCAAATTTAGAAATATTGACACTTCTTTCATTCCTTTTTTAAAAAAATTATTTTGAGTTCATTTTTAAGCTTTTTTTTTTCCATATAAGTGAGTCAGATTTTTTTCCAGGCGAAATCTATGATGGAAAAAATACATATGGTTGTTAAAACTAAATACCATGCACTTTTAAAAAAAATCAAATTTTCTGTATGTACTTAAAATACAGAAAGGAAAACAATTTAAGTATGCAATTTGATGTACTTTGAAAATATTACATCTGTATAATCACTATTAAAATCAACCTATAGAACACTTTTGTCGTGCTAAACATTTCCTCAAGTCTTCTTGCAGTTAATATCCTCTCCTTAGGCCCAGGGAGGCATTGATCTATCTTCTTTCCGTGTAGATTCAGTTTATCTTTCTTCAGTTTTATTTAAATGGAATCTTACTGTAGTTTTCTCTCATTGGTTACTTTTGTTCAGCATACTGTTTTTGAGTTCCATTCAAGGTACATTGTGGATCAATAGTTTGTTTTTTTATGATTGATATTCCATTATATGAGTGTACCATAATTAATTCATCCATTTACCTCTTTCTATACATTTGGAATGGTTACAGTTTTTGCAAATATGAATAAAGTTGCTATGAACATTTTGTACATGTGTAATTTTTGGTTCATAGTTTTGTCATTAATTGCAAAACATTTTGAACGTGACTGTGCCATTTTATATTCCCACCGGCAATAGGTGAGAGTTCCATTTACTCTATGTCCTTGATGACTCAGTCTATTTTTCTTAAGGCATTCTGTTGTGTATGCAGTAGCATTTCTTTATTTTAATTTGTTTGTTCCTAATGCCTAATTAGGAAATACTTAGCATTTCAAATATAGCATTTCAAATACTTGGCATTTGAATATAATATTTTTCTGGTGGATATCTTTTGTTTTTTTCCGCAATTGTTGTTGCAGTTGTTGTTTTGATTATAATGATGCTGCTGCTGATGTTTAAAGAGGTTAAAAATATGTTTTATACACAGGTACTTTGATAAATTTATATTCTGCAAAAGTTTTTCTTTTAGTATGTGGTTTGCTTTTTTGTTTTATAAATGTTATCTTGAAAAGATCAGAAGTTTTAATTTTGAAGAACATTAATTTCTCGTTGCTTTCTTTATTATTTTTAGATTTTATGTCCTTTCTAAGAAATTATTGCTTACTCCAAGATCGCAGAGATTTTTTCCTATATATTCTTGTTGGTGATTTATAGTTTTACTTTTAATTCATAATTCTGTTTTAAGTTGAGTTTGTATATAGTGTAAAATAATTATCAATATAGTTTTTTATACGGGCATCCAATTAACTGAGACTACATTTAGCCCATAGGTAAATTTGTTGATATGGTATATTTCTCCATTTATTTAAGGCTTCTATAATTTGTCTTAGCAAAGTTTTGAAATTTTGAAGTTTTTTGAATTGTAGATATTTTCTTAAATTTATCAATAATTATTCCACAGTTTTATACTATTTTAAATTAAATTATTTTCAGTTTAATTTTCCAAGTTTTCATTACTATTATATAGACATATAGTAACTCTTTCTGTGTGATGGATTTTTTTTAAAGATTTTTATTTATTTATTTATTCCACTAACCCCCTTGCCGCTTACGCTTGCTGTCTGCTTTTCTATGAACATTCGCTGCACATTTCCTCTGTGTCTGCTTGTCTCCCTTTTTGTTGCATAGTCTTGCTGAGCCACCTCTTCACAGGCACAGGCCATCAGCACTCCATGGGCATGGACCAGCTTGCCTTTACCAGGAGGCCCCGGGAACCAAACCCAGGGCCTCCTATATGGTAGACGTGAGTCCAACCACTTAAGCCACATCCGCTTCCCCTGTGTGATGGATTTTTAAAATAGTGACCTTGTTAAATTTACTCATTAGTTCAAGTAGTTTTGGTAATTCCTTAGTATTTTCTACAGACATGATCGTGTCATTGGGAAATGAAGATCAGTTTACTTTTATAAGAACAAGTATTTTCTTTCTCACTTCATTGTACTAGGTAGCACATAGAGTACAATGTGTGACGAAGTGATGTGTGAACATCATGCCTTGTTCTCAATATAAGAAGGAAAGTGTTTGGTCTCTTACAAGTGTAGAATGGCCCTTGAATTTTGTCAAAGAATTTTTTTTCTTTTGTTCACCATGCTTAGGATTGGGCTTTGTTAAGTATCTTTCATATGTATGTTGTAGTTTTCTTCAAATTTAGAAATATTGACATTTCTTCATTTTGCTGCCAACATACATCTTTCTGGGACTCCAAATACACAAAAATTTAGAGTTTGACATTTTATGTCATGTTACTGAGTCTCTGGTCATTGCCCTGAGTGGGACGGCAACTACCTACTCAAAAGTTCTGAAGACAGAGAGTTGGACTAGAGGCAGCAGTAATTTCTTTCTTTCTCATGAGAAAGGGCACACTCCCAGGCTAATGGAAGTGGGCAAGTGTGCATGATCAGTGCAAGAACAAAGATTATATAGTTCCCCGGACATAATGTCCCATTTCTCTCCTTCCCCAACCTTACCCATCTCCCATTGGCTGGGAGTTGTGGGCTTACAATCTTCGGCGTGAAAACTAACCCAATCCTAAGGCGAAAAGTGTAAGGGTAAGTTTTCAGTGACCGAGAGTTCATCCCCTTTACTGATGTAGGTTTTTGGGGAAGTGACTCGAACAAGAATGTGGGAGGGTTAGATAAGTGGGAACAGGGAATTCAGTTTGAGAAGAGGCCACCCTTTGTTCTATTTCTCTCACCCGCCCCCCACCCCCATCTCATCTCTTTCTGTGTTGTAGATTGAATAGTTTCTCTGGTATATATTCATGTTCAATGATATTTTGTTCTGAATTCCAAATATACTGTTAATCCAATTAAGTGAATTTTTCATTTCATATATTATATTTTTTATTTCTAGAAATTCCAAGAGATTATTTTTTGTATCTTCTCTTTCTCTCCACAAAAAGTTCAAAATTTCCTTTTTTTTTTTTTTGTATTAGTCACCCAAAGGGGTGCTGATGCAAAATACCAGAAATCCAATGGCTTTTATAGACGGTATTTATTTGAGGTAGAAGCTTACAGATACCAGGCCATAAAGCATAATTTACTTCACTCATCAAAGTCTATTGCCATGTGGTAGGGCAAGATGGCTGCTGATGTCTGCCAAGAGTTCAGACTTCTTAGGTTCTTTCTTCCCAGGGCTCAGTTTTTCTCTGGGCTCAGCTGCTGTGCTTTCTCCACAAGGCCAGCTGTAGACTATCAGGCTCAGTCTTTCTCCCCAGGATTTCTGCTGTGTCTCAGGTGCCATCTCTATTCCTCTGTGTTTTTCTCCTGTGTGTTCACTTCTCCGGCTCCACCTCAAATTTCCCACTTTTCTCTGCCATGTAGTTTTCTCTATAAGTCACTGCCCACCAAGGGGGTAGGGACTCAATGTCCTACTGACATGGCCCAATCAAAGCCCTAATCATAATTTAATAATGCCAAGAGAAACATATCAGTTTACAACCATAATCCAATATCTATTTTTGGAATTCATAAGTAATGCCAAAGTGCTACATCCTTGATCACATCCAAAATAATTATTTTAAAGTCTTTTATTTACAGCATCATATATATTATTTGTTGTTCTATTTCTTTAGACTGATTTTTCTCCTGCTTCTATCATGTTTTTCTGCCTCATCATATATTTAGTAATTTTTTAGATTTAATCCTGGCTGTTGTAAATGTTATTTTGTTCTACATCTGTGTTTGTTGTTTTCTTTTCTTTTTGGGGGGTGGTAGGTATTTTTAAGTATATTTTTAAATTTATTTTTAAAAAATACTTTGACTGTATAAAATGTTACATAAAAAAATAGAAGGGATTCCCATATGCCTCACTCCCCAGACCTCCCACTTTTCCCCACATTAACAACTTCTTTCATTAATGTGGTACATTCATTGCAATTGATGAACACATTTTGGAGCAATGCCGCTAAGCAAGGACTATAGTTTACATCGTAGTTTATACTCTTTCCCACTCAATTCTGTAGGTTATGGCAGGATATATAATGGCCTGTATCTGTCACTGCAATGTCATCCAGGTCAATTCCAAGTCCTGAAAATGTCCCCATATTACATTTCTTTTTCTCTTTCCCTGACTTCAGCTACTCCACTGGCCACTGTCTCCATATCAATGATATAATTTCTTCCATTGCTAGAATCATAATAAGTCTATAGTAGAATACCAGTAAGTCTACTCTAGTCCGTATTTTATTCCCCAATCCTAAGGATTCTGAGATGGTGATGCCCACTTCACCTCTAATTGAGAGGAGACTTCGTTCCTATATGGCTGATGGATGGGCCTTTTTTGCTTGCAGTTGTAAACTCTCTCATTTCCTCAGTGTGGTGGCTGTCCATCCTCACTTCCTTGTTAGTTGTCCTTGGTGAGTACAATGAATTGGACAGTAGGTATTGCAACTCTACTGAGACTCAGGGCCCAGCTGGCACATGGACAGCCCAGAGATTCAAGTCTCTTGGACAAACACCTGCCAACTCCAGCACCAACTATAGGTTCAAATAAAAGAAGTCACATCTGAATCCAACTCTATTTCACACTCAGAAGCACAATATCCAAAGTAGGGCCCACTGGCAAGGCACCAAACTCTGGAGTGTTGTGCCATGACCATAGGACCTGGGTGTCTCTGCAGCCCTCAGGAGCCCCACCTTTTAGGGTAGTGTCTACTTTGGCCATCTGTGAGCTCCTCCTGAGACATGCATAAACTTTACCTTTCTGATGACCTCCTGACTCACTTTGAAGTCTCTTAGACATATGAACTCATTTGTCTTTTCCTTTCCTCTCTTTTATTCAAGGTATTTTCTAGTTGTATCACTAGCTGGTGCTTGGTAGTAATCCCTTGGTACCAGGGAGGCTCATCCCTAGGAGTCATGTCCCTCACTGGAGGGAAGGTAATGCATCTATCTGCTGAGTTTGGCTTAGAGAGAGACCACATTTGAGCAATAAGGAGGCTATCAGGAGTTAACTTTTAGGCATCCTACAACATTTGGCTAAGTTGCAAATTCAAAAGCAAGAGGCTCACAAGCATAGTCATCAATATCAAGGGCCAGTCAATGAACCATCCTTCTTCACTAGTTATTGCCCCTGTATTGAGGGATTGTTGTTATTCCATTAGAGAATGTGGCAGAGCTCCCAACAATGGGGACTCAACAATCCTTTGGCTGTTGTATCAATACCTACCCACTGTGGCAATGCACCATGAACATTTGAACATATTTATATACCATATTTGAATGCCCAGGTGAATTTCCTTCCATGTATCCCCCATCACCGACACACTACACCATTGATCCTCTCCTGCTGTAGTTGAAAGCCTTCTGTGATCCAAAACTTCATCAAAAATGAAGCCAAGGACATTGCCAAATTTGATTAATAGGAAAATGAAATAACAATGATATGTTTAAACATAAGAAATAAAATACATTATACTTTAGAAAACTAAAACTAAAATAAAGTTTTAAAATGGGGTATTAAAAAAATTAAAAGCATTAAAAAAATTTTTTTTGACACTTTGCCTTTCGTCACTGTAATATCTGTTGTCCTGTATGTACAGTGGCATTTTCTTCCATTTCTTCCCCACTGTCTTACTTTTTTTTTTTTTTTTTTTGTCTTCAAAGAAGTTTTGGGTCACAGTAAAGTTACATACAGAATATAGGACACTCTCATATACCCAACATCTTCCCCCTTTTCCCCCTTCCCTATTAATAAAATTTTTACATGTGGATTGTACATTTGTTACAACTAATGTAGAAATACTGAAACACAACTACTAACCATAGTCAATGGTTTACATTATGGCTTACATTTTAGACCATACATCATTGCAAGATCATGCAGAACATTTCCATTGCCCCCTAAATAAACCCTCTCCATCTATTCTATTCCTCTCTCTCCTTCCCCTCGGTGTCTACAGCAATCACCAGACTTCACTCCTTGAAGGACAAAGTCCATAGATATTTGCTACATTGCTGAGGGCTTGACACACTAGTCTATTCTCCTCTATCAGGAACCACCCATGCTCTCAAGAGACACTCTCCCCTCTGTTCTGAGAAAATACTGGGCCTCCCCAGCATAGGAGTCCAACTCCTTCCCACTCATTATATGGTCTTCCCCCACTGATACAAGACACTATGACAAAATCAGCATACACAAAAAAGGGGAAATCAAGGAAGAGGAAGCACAGCAAAGAAGAAACAAACCAGCAGCACCTAATAAAAGAAAAGGGGGGGGGGGCAGGGTAAAAAAAAAGGAAAGAAAAACAAACACCAAGCAAGCAGTCAATGTTGTTTTCTTTTAAGGACTGTTGACTTTTGTCTTGAAAGATTTTAAGGTATTAGGCATCAGTTTGATTCTTCTGCATTTTTTAGGGTGGGTATATATTAGCCTCTACCCTAGAGCTATGTTACTTTTACACATGCAGCATCACTGCAGACACTATGGAATTCCTGAGGTGTTTAATGAGGTTATTTCCTTTCAGAAATCTAGCACTCCACAGGGCTTGTTCAAATTGTTCATCTCTCAGCTCCCTAGTTCTTGCTTTTTGTCCAGCCTTGTAATGCTTCACTCAATGCATGTGCACTCTATGCTCCCTCTTTTTCACAAATTCTAAAATTCACAAATTTCCATAAATTTCAGGAGGCTCACCCAGTCCAAACTCTGATATCTGACTTCTGAATTCAGCAAAATTGAAATGCTGCTCACTGTTCCAGTTCCCTTTCCCTGAACTATGATACAGAGGCATCTGCAGGCAGATAGTGAGTGGCACTTGTGTACCACTCACTCTTTTGTGTCCTTTTTCTCAGAGATTATTACCTTGCATTGCCTATTTGCTAATGTTTGAAAACTATTATTTTATTTAGTTTTTTTTTTTTTTTGGTTGTTTAATGCAATTCCAATCACAGTTACTCTATCATATCTAAAAGCTAGTCTTAATTTTAATTTTTTGGTTGGTACTTAACTCAGTTTTTAATCTTCCTCTTCCCTTCTCCTTCCTCCTGCTCTCCTCCTCCCCCAAATCCCCCTCCCTCTCCTCCTCTTTCTCATCCTCTTCCTTCTTTTCCTTTTCTTCTTATCCACAGTTTAGTGCCATAAATTTCATTCTAGGTACCTCTTTAGCTCATTCACAAAATTTGATATATAAAATGTTTTCATTATTTAATTAAAATTGTATTATAAATTATGTGAAATAATTTTAGCTCTAGGTTATTTACTACAATAAATACAACTTTATTTCTTAATTTATGAGCAAAAAGAGATGTTCAAGTTAAACAAGCATCCTGTATTACCTTAGCACAAAGTGGATTCTCAAACCTCATGGACCCTGAAAGTCCAACTTTTGCTTCATTAATTCTAAAAGCATGGTAAAAGTATAGCACAAATGTTACTTGTGACATTCTGATTGTCAAATGGCTTTAGGTATAATGAACCCTCAACTTTTTGGATTTGTTTTCTTTCCTAGATCTCAGCCTGTAAATAATTGTCTATTTATTAACTTTGTCTATATATTTAGTATCTCCTGACTACATACAAGCTCTAGTATTAAGAAAAAAATTTAATGATTTCTGGCATTTTTGTAGACTATAATGATAACTTAAAGTTATCTTAAAAGCTAGTTTAAATTAATATACCTAGTGTGCCATTACCAGAATCTCAAGTCTGATATTTAGATATTTATTCACCACAAAATATTATTTGAAATTCCCTCTGATTAGTGAAATATTTTGCGATTGACTTCATAAAAGCACCTTTTAAAAAAAGAACTTGATCCATCTGACAATATTTTTTCACTTGGACAATTATATGTTTATTTGTTTTGATCTTAAAACATATATGATAAACAGATGAAAAGAAAAAATAAAGGATTTCAAATTGGCTTTGTGAAACCAGTGCTTAATAAGTACCTATGTGATAAACATTGTTATATTTATCAACATGTTTACCCATCATTGAATTTGAATATATTCCACAGTGCAAATAACATGCATTTGTATTTATAAACATAAAGATTTGACTTTTTCCTCAAAGGACAGAATTATGTTGAAAAAGGACAGGGTCTCTAACGTAAATAACTGCTGCCATCTCTCAGAATTATTTAACTGTTTAACTATGTGGGTACTAGAGCTCTAGATGTGATGCTATTTTCTTATCAATGCAATGGACATGAAAAAAAAGGGATTAGTCTGGATCTGGCAAGGGACTCTCTGACTCTGTTAGGACAGTCTTGAAATAATGAGCTGAGTGCAGAGACCGACATGGACATTCATTTATTCAATTATTCATTGCATATACATTGCATCTCTACATGTGCCAGGCATGGTACTGATAATACAAATGATATTTAATTAAATCAATATGACAATGACTGTGATAGCAACTGAAATAACAATATTTTTCCTTGATGTTAAAAGGTCAAGAAGTTTTATAGGTCATAAGATTTGAACTAGTGTGACAATTATTGACAAGAAAATGTCATCAATTTTAACATGATGATAAAAAACCTTTCAGGTAATAAAAAGGATCAAAATAGCACAAAAGTATCTCTTATTATTCAGTAATGCACTGAGGTCCAAATTGAGGTAATAGAATCATAAATCATAAAGAAGTAGGCAAATAATGTTTAAAATTGTGCATCTATGATGCTTTTCCTCTGAGTAGATGTGTTAAAGAGACAGAGCTGTTATTTGGGCATCTCTACATAGAAGTTTCAGTCCATAAGGCTGGGTCAGACTCAGAGCAGGAGAAAGTGGTGACAGGTATATTTTAAGGAAAATAGAGAGATGAGGCTTAGAGAAGACTGAATAAACAAGTAACAGTCTGTATTTTATTCTAAAGTAAGAGACTCACAGCAGCTGACACTTATCACTAGGACATATATATTTATGAATTTGGGAGAATATCATCATCTTTTTTCATGAAAGATGTGTAGATAACTCTCAGACATTTCAAATATATCTAATTCTTTACAGGCTCATTATTATTTGATATTTTCAGTTGAATAAAATTAGGAACAAAATGTGAAGTCACATGCCTAGAATAACACTGCTGGTAGAAGGGATAGCTGAGATTATATATCATGATTTTATAACTCCAGCCATCAAAAAATATCTGTCAGAGCTGTTACCTCCCTGAATAATTAATGTATTATTTGTCAAGATACTTTCTCACTATGGGAGGTTTTTCTGTATTTGTTTAGAAATGGAAACAGGAATGAAGTTTCATATGACCTCAATAAAAGGAATCAGAGTTAAGTGATCATTTAGTAGCAATCATTTATGTGTTTGGCAATACAAGAAAAGACCACACACACACACACACACACACAAACACACACATATCAGGTATGTAACTGATGATACCTTTGAACTAATTTGACATATTAGAAGTTCCCTGCAATCATTTAGACTTTTTCTATGACAAATCAAATTATAAATACCAATTTCATAACTTTTGCCAATTACAAGTCACATCTTAAAACAAATATCAAATTATTTGATTAAAGATCTATCTTCAAAATAATAAAGCAACTGATTGTGATGTAATGTTCCAGCCAAACAATTGACCTAAGAATACTGTTTTGATATGTATTTAATCTCTATTGAAAAAATGAATTTAATTGAATATACTATGCAATTGCAGTTTTATTTGATTTTTAATTCAGCTAAGAATTCAATTCTAAAGTCTCAAATTTCAGAGACTTTAGCAAATCTGCCTTGGAATTCAGTGGTTTTGAAACAAATTTAAGTAAAATATTCATAAATTCAGAGTACCTTCTCCATTTTTTTTTATTGAAAAAGAGACATATATTTTGCCTCTGCCAATTCTCCAGGAATATTCTCTGAATCATTATTTATTGTTTACATTCTCTGTAAATGCAGGACCCTAACAGTGATATTTTAAATACCATCATCTTGTTTATAAATCGTATGTCTTCCATGCATTTTACCCTTCCAATTGATGATCAGAAAATGTGAATGTGAATAAGATCACCAGGATACCTGTTAGACTAAAATCCACTCTCAGAGAGTTACATTTAATTAAAGGGAAAAAGGCACATGGATTTTTATCTATAATTCTCAGAGATGGATGTACAAGGAGTATATCAGTAAAAAACAGCTTTAAATATTGGCTATAGTTTCAAATTAGAAAAATCTTCTCAACTTTAACTCTGATTTGCAAAATACTTTTTTTCCTGAGTATTTTCTCCTTCCAATTTGGTTGAGAATTTAACCTATTGTACTTATTTTCCTAACTTTTTTTCTCACAAATTAAAAAAAGACAATAATGGGAACAAAATTTTATTTTGCAAAATAAGGTATTATCACTACAATTACGTTTTGAACTTAATTCTATGGTACATGCTTCACATCAAATCTGTTTGTATTAATGGTAGGCCATCTCACGTACAGGTGGTTGGAACAAGTTTGAGGGCCATTGAACACAGCTAATTTTGCTAATGCATCACAATTACAGAAACACCTGTGCTAAATAACCTTGTCCTAGTTCCATGAAAATGAATAGTGGTCAATAACCCTCAAAATATCTCATTTCATGCTGATTCAGATTCTCTATAACCACTTTTCAGTGACACTGCTTCTATAACAAAATAGCATGCTTTTAAAAAGCCAAATGCAGTTTGTTTCTAAACACATAGTTCAGATATTTCCCACATTATTTTCTTTAATACAGAAGCACTGTGTCTTGAAGCTATTACTATAGATATTTTATTTTTTGCCTGCAGAAGGCAAAAGGATCTAATTTGTTTTTTTAAAAGAACACACTAATTTAGTCACTGTTGTCTTTCTACATAGGGGCTGCATACTGTTGCATTGCACATACGGACTATCAGTGACTAAGAATGACCTGAATCACAACTTCCTATTTTAATGCTCCAAAATTTATCCATGCCTGATGATGTGTTAAATAATGAAAACTAATACACAGGGAACTAACAGTTAGTTTTCGCAATGGTCGTAATGGACATTCTTGCTTCTAGAATATTTATCCATTTTGCTGAATAGCAAAAACAATAACAACAAAACTAAAACAGAAACTGCCTAAATTCTAAGAGCCTTTTTATTTAAAACCAAAACAACCATGTGAAACTTATTCCTAAAAAATTAGTTTAAAACTTTTAAACTTGGTGAAAAATTTGTATAATATGGACAATGGAGCTAGGGTCAGAAAACAAGTGCCATAGTGATTAAGTATAGTAAATATCCAATCAACAATATTTATTTAAGAGCAGAATTCAAGAACATATTTTAGGAGGGCATAATAGTACTCAATATCAAATTAAAAAGTTGACTATATGAAATTATTTGTACTCCTCTATATATTGGATGTGAAAAGCTTGGGAAATATGCAATAAGTAAACTGATTTGTGTGCTTGGCTCACAGGAGGTACTGAAACATGTTTGTTAACCAACTATCGGAAAGAATGAATGAATGAGTGAACCCTTTTCAGACATGAAGGATATTATTTTCTATGTTAATTAATCAAATCTTCATTTTGTTTCCCAAGTGTAAAAAAGTTTTGGATTTGATGGGTCAAAATACAGTTTTCTGTTAATTTCTGTGCTTATCATATGTTCTGGTATAGACATTTATTTGGAAATGCTATCAAATTAGCTGTATTATTGTCATCAAGAAATAAATAAGAGATCAGCAAACATTCTAGAACTGGCAATTAGGACCTGAAACTAGAAAAGATAGAAATAAGAATAATGATATATTAGCCTGCATTTCATCTATATCCTAAAATTATAATTGTTTATCATTTTTTATTTGAAAATATACAAAATTTACAAGCACTCTAAATCCACCATGCAACAAATCCCCCTTTTAAAAGCTAATGTAATTTTAAATCATATACAATTATAAGTGTTATCCATAAATTGAGAATTTAGGGAAGGATCACCTATAGGGGTTATTACATGTTAATCTCTGTGAAGTTCTACAATATTAAAATAATAATGTAAAGTTTAGATTTAATATGCATTTGACATAAAGGAATAATGTGGCAGTACAATTACAGGATTGTACTTTGGTCTACAAATTCTTCTAACCATAAACAAGTAGTTAACAGTAAAAGAATAAATGGTAAAAGCAATTTAAGATTTTTTTTCTTTTTTTTTTTAAAGGAAACACATATTGATATGAGAGTGAATTGGTTAACAGTTTATTTATAGACATATCACTTTATCATATTTTTGTAAAAGTAAAATGTAACCTTCTACAAAAAAGAAAGATTATTCACAATAATTTGGGAGGCCAAACTATAAGGATCTGGCAAAATAAGTGCAACCTACAATCAGGGCTTCTGTCTTTAAAGCCAAAGGTACACGCCCTAATTTTTCCCAAAAACAATCTCTTGGAAGTGTCTTTGAATTACACAATAAAATGCAGTTCAGAGAGATGTGACATTTAGTCAATAGCTGCTAAACAACAAGCAATTTTACAGCCCTAGCAGTAAAAATATCATAGACTGAGCTGGCACTGTTAAGGATTAAAAATGATCCATTCTGCAAACACAGAATATTCTTAGAACTGGCAGTTTAGTGACCAAAATTAGACAAGAACACCAAAGAAATATTTGCCTCTTTTTTTACAAGAGAGCTTTTTAAGCAATAGTATTATTATTTGTTCATTGACCACTCCTCCATAAAACTTATAATATCTTCATAACTTCTATGTTTTAGCTCTGGCCTTCCAGTTGGCCCATATTTACCTTCTTCCGCTTCTTTTTTTTTTTTCAATACCAACTTATTCCTAAACTACCTTTCTATTTTTATTCCCCCTGTTTTTCCTTTCTTCCAAGTAACTTTTTATCATTTTGATAATATAATTTCCAATATGACAAGTTCTGAATTCTGCTTCCTACCTTTACACACCTCATCAGGGATATTATGGGATTTGTACCCTATTATTTTATTTAAACTGGAGATATTTCAACTTAGCTAAGCATGTTTTCTACTTTTCTTTGTTTCATATCAAGCTCAACCAATCCCAAATATGCTCCTTTTACCAATGTTTGCCATATTAGTAAGTGGTTTCTTGATGCACTGTGATATCTATAAAGGCATATAATTTGTTTAGCACTTTATCTCCAACACTTTCTTTTACAGTCACCGACACAGAATGATACTCAATAAATACATGTGAACAAATAGTTTATCACTCCTCCTTGGCATAAAATACTAATTCACTTTTTTCCTTTTTACCATGATGTGTATGTTGTTCTATGATCTTGCCATAGCCAACATCTGAAATCGTTATTTCACTCATTTCCTCATTAGTCCCCAATACCATCGCCATGCAGAACTACTTAGAATTCCCTGAACTTTCCAGGATATTTTATAATATTTAACACTATACAAAGTCATATGGGACTTTATGATAGATATGGAACTCATTATTTCCCTTTGGAAAAAATGTACATGAACATCAAAAATCATGGCTAACAGAAAAGAAGAAAATTACATATAACATGTAATTTTATCTTTAAAATAACTACCATTGACAGTAAGATAAATGCTCTTCCAAGATTCCTAAGCAGAGCTTATACAGAGACTAGAACAATTATTTAGAGCTCCATGGCATGAGCAGCATGATGTGGTCACTAATAGTGACCTGTCAAAAAAGCTATTCTTTTTTTAGGTTCCTTTAAAGCTAATAAATAGAAGACTTGAGCACTATAAAAATTAGGAATTATTATTTATTGATATTTAAGATTCTTTCACATATTAAATTTCTAAATTCTTTATCAATACAAGTTATATTTTGTCTTATACATTTAATTTTACTGCATTACAATGCTTTATATTTCACATATATAATTTAGGATGTTTATTAAATGTAATACCTTTGTAATGGAAAAAATTCGAAAGACTTCTATCCTTGTCTTCACAATAGCTCCTTCTATTTAATAAGTCCCTATTTCATTTTTTGCTTTTATATAGATTCTAAATAAATTCTGCAGCATTTTCAAGGTAAAATCTGTTCCAAAATTTCTATTTAGAATCATTTATAACGTACCACACAAATTTCTCTTTTATTTTTCCCTCATTCCCTGGTAAGCAATTTACTTAAAAAAAAAAAAATAAAATAAAATACTAAACTTCTTCAATGTACAAGGCAATGATTCAAACTGAGGATACGGTGGTGATCAGAGCAAACAAGTTTATGTTTTATGTAATAAACAAGTTTTCCAATGAAACAAGTTAAAATAACTTCAAGTAACATCAAATTTTGTCCATACGATCATCTATGAACATTTATTTTTTAGAATGAAGAAAATCAAGGGAAGGGAAGAGAACTCACAGTTGAATATTATGATCTGCTAAGATGGTTTTTAAAATGACTTGAGTAAAACAATGCTTTTAGCATTTCCTCATTTTCTTATCAATTGTAAATAATTTATTTTCAAAGACTACATCCAGTTAGTTGGATATCAGGTAAAATGATTTCCTATCAGACCCAAGGCCATCATATAATTGTTTATTGATAGAGTCTCAACCATAGTTATTCTACATGATTGTCATATAGATATAAGAAAATACTACCCAAAAATCCTCCCCGTACCCAAAGACATAGACACTCAAGTCCCCAGAAGAGAGAGAAAGAGGGAGAGAGCGAAGCAATTTTTCCCTCAGTTGGGAGGCAGAACGAAGACACACAAAATCACTGAAGGTAATATGCTAGATATAAACACAGGGCTTTACAAATAATCATGGTGGGAAGAAACATGCTCTTTTTCAGGGTTCAAAAGAACAATTGTAAGACCAACATTTCCTTCTTAGAACCCATGGTTGTTAAAATAAAACCAAACAGAACATAAAACATATAATATCACACCAAAAGGACATCAAGTTTATTTTAATGCTAAATGGAAAATTCTAAAATTAAGCTCTTATCCCAAATTTTTCAAATATTTAGGAAATGGATCACAGGTATATGCTTTTTCCTCTATTAGATTTGATAACATCTTATTAGACATTCAGATTCTGTGGCAAAATTCTCCTTTGCTCTCTAAAGATATGCTCCTCTGGAGGGAGTTATTTGATTCCAGAGTAGAGCTGGAGGCCCAATTGGTCCCAAGTCTGCCTTCTGCCAGTTCGCTATTCTGGAAGAGCCCAGTTCTCTGGAACCCATGTTTATCTGCATCATTTGCTTGCTGAAGTGGAGAAGACAGGTATCTGGAGCTGTTTTGGGTCTAGTGGTTATCTGAGAGGTGGAAATAAAACAGCACAGAAGCCTCATTCAAACTGCCTTTCCTCTTTCTTTCCCAATCTCCAAGAATCATACCAGAGATTGTGCCTTTCCTAATCACAATGCCACAAAACATTCCATTTCACTTATTCAGTGCAAGATATTGAATCTAACCTGCTGTTTGGATATTTGTAAAAAAATAAGCAAAATTACCTGAATTTTTATTTACACTCATAATAAAAATAACATTATGTGCTAGACAGTTGTGCTATCCACTTGCTACTCTTCTCTGCCATTAGTTTTGAAACGTTATATTTTAAAATATATCCTTACAAGAACAATCCCCACTGTATGTGTTGATAAGTATATTTATGTAAACTAAACTCAGAGTCTAAGGCTTTTTATATTTGAGCTTGAAAAAGACTGTGAGGATCATTTCTCATTTATCTTTCCAAACAATAATTCTGTACTGCTTGATTTTACGTATCCTTTTTGAATATATACTTCAATAACTTCCCTGAAAAGAGGCCATTAAAATGTCATGTATATGGAATATTACTGATAAACAAAAGATTCTGAAAGCAAAATAGAAGTATCTGAATAATAATAGGCATATTTGATATGGAGAGGCTGACAGTATGTAATTATAATATGTCACTTAAAAATAAGTCAGTTTAAATATTACCAGTTGGAATTAACTAGGGTATAAACTCATACAAAACATTTGTTAACCATCACCATTACAATGTGTAAACACTTCAATTTAAAGAAACTTTCATAAGCATAACATTTTTCTTATAGTGTATGATTTTATAAATGAAGTAAATAAATCTATGTATACTTTCCTTTTCACATGAATTAAACAAAGAACTGAAGAGATACTTTTAAAAGCTTCATTAATATGTTTATGTCCCTAATTAAGCTTTTGTGTGCTTACGTTTAATGCTATTTCCAATATTGTTTGACATAAGTATGTTTTTCATAAGGCGTATGGACATTCCCTTTAACAGGTTCAAAGAGGAATGTAAATGCTCTTTCAATTTATATTTTACTGAAAACCTAACATTCTGAACTCTATACAGCATTGTTTCCCACAAAACCTTGGGAATGGTAAGTAGGAAATCCCTATGTAGTACATTTCTAAAGTTTTATAGATTAAAAAAATAACTACAATAAGAGTAAAAAATACTGAAATTACTAATTTTCAGTTTTCAAAATCATTTTTTTGACCATATGGGTACTCTGCTGTGATGTAATCAAGTTGCTTTTGCTTTACTTGCTAAGAAATAAGACCAGATTTCTATCAGAAAAATTAACTGAACATATAGTACTGAGGTTAATTTTATACTATAAACTCAATTATAAATATATAAAAAAAATCTATTTTACCCTTTTTTTCTTGCTGTAAAAGATTTTCTACATAGCCATGTGTTACAATAACAGGACCAGACCAGAGGAGAGTTTTATTTCTAGTATTGTTGATAGGCAAGTGGGACATGGAGGTGTCAAAGATCTGGGAAAAGACAAGCAAATAGGCCTCCTGAGAGATAAGTTGCATTATAAATATGTAATATGCAATTATATTAAAGAACCATTGGAAGTATCACTTTCAATAGTAGCACTATTGAAAATTAAGAGTCACCAAGACAAAACTTGACAGTTCATTTGCAGTGCTGTCCTCATAGATGTCTTTGAAATACCAGATATAGTCCTCTTGTTGAGATGTATACATGAACTTATCAAAGCCCTACATATTTAATAGGTGTGTCAGAACCAAATCATCTCCATAGAATAAGACAATGCTTTTATTTAACAATAAATTGAGTGCTTACTATGTAATTGGTACAAAGAACATTCTAAGTATATAAATTTAAATATATAAATATAAATATAAATATAACTAAGGAGTTCTTGTTTCAAAGATGCACATAATCTAAGAAATGGTAGGATGAACTCATAAGCAACCAATTACAATATAGTACAACATAATAAAACACAACATAACATTATAATACAATATGATATTACATGATATGATTTATGTAATATTTGTAATATGTATAATGTTTCATAAAGAAGATTTCTATTCAAGTTAATACTCTGTAGTAAATATTCATCAGCTCTTCTGGTGTTTGGTAAGACAAACAGATTTTGATGAACTGTTTCAAAATCATTTTGATTTCTCTATAAAGTATATTCTATAAATTATATTCTGTTTTATAACTTCTTGGGTATTTTAGGCAGTTTTTCCAATGGACACGGATTGCACATTTCTTAAAGGACACTGTGAAATTTAAGTTACTTTACCCTAATTGTGTTATATCCGGAGGCTGAAGGGGTGAGTCAGGCAGCCCTTCCTACATAATATTTAGCGATAAGGTCACAACATAATATGAAGTTTGAGCAGTGAATGACTCACAGCATAATTATTAAATATTGCTTTTCTGGGGTCTTAACAAGGCTGAATTAAAAGTGATTAAATAACTGTAGTTTTTTATATGTTTTTGCAAAAAATATAACTATTTCTTACAAAAAGGTTAGAATAGAGCTTATCACCTATATTAATAGTAAAGGCACCATATCATAACTCTGCAATATTTTGATAACTACAATAAATTCTTATTTTCCAACTGGTGAACAACTTCATTTAGTAGGTAAAAACTAGTTTCCTTGAAAAATAATAAATAAGTGTACTGGTGGATTATTTTTCTTACATTTTATGGTTAAGACACCATGGTTATAAAGTTGGGCACCAGATAGTGATTTGTGCTCTTTTAACTGTAACTATAAATAGACAATAAAACAGAAAAGCTATGGTTTGGTTGGAGTGAATGGGAAAAGGGTAAAAATAACTAGAAATCATCAAAAGTTTTAAAATTTTGTGACTTTTAATTAAGTGTATTATGGGTTTTACATGCACTATTTCATATAGTATAATTCAAATATATTATTGTAGTATCACAGGAGTTCTCCATGGGAGATTTTATTTCATATTTAGCTTTTCTTCATCATCATGGATTTTGCTGTGATATGGCATATTTTATATACATATATTATGTATGTTCATAAATGAATGATATACAAGAATAAAGTTTTATGGAAAAAATGTATATAAAATCCTGATCTCCACCTCCTCAAATTTGTTGTTAATTGTCTTTCCTATCTCAATAAATGACATACCCGTCCTTCCTGTAACACAGACCAATGGTCTATGAATCATTCCTAATACTTCTAATTTTCTCTTATCCAGATAGAATCCTTCAGTGAGGCCTGTTGCATCTATATCTGGATCTCTCTCTCTCTCTCTCTTTCTCTATCTATTTCTATATCTGTATCTTTATCTCTATAAGAGAGAGAGATAGAGATAGAGATAGAGATAGAGAAAGAAAGAAAGAAAGAAAGGTATTTGCTATGGTCCTAATATCATTGGAACACATGGTTATGAAGAAAATCTTTTTTTTCTGATTTTTTTATCCTTTTCTTTTTTTCCTCTTCTTTTGTGTTGGTTTTTTTCTTTGTTTTCCTTACCTTTTCATTTTTTTAATTACCTTTTTGTGAAGAAAATCTTTGACAACAATAAGAAATAGGTAAAATAAAGACTCTTGACAACCTGCCTCTAACACCTCCCTGAATTATCATAATTACCTTCTAATGGATATTCATGCTTCTACCCTTGTCTTCATCAGTATATTCTCAAACTAGTAACCCCAGTAATAGTTTAAAAAATTGTCATATATGTTGCTGTTCTACCTTAAACATTCCAATAATCTAATATCTCACTTATAATAAAATGTTCTTCCTTATAAAGCTTATCCAGCCTTACTGTGTTTATCTGACTTACTTTCATGTTTTCACTTTTATTCACTGTGCTCCATTACCCAGCCTTCTTCCACAAGGCTTCACCTCAGACTCTTTGTACTTGTACTTCCTCTGCTTGTTATGATATTTTCTAAGATGAGCATCAAGAGAACTCCTTCAGCTACTTTTTTTGCTCATTTGTTGCTTTCACTTTGAGGCCTTCCTTGACTGCTCTATTTTAAATTGCAATAGTTCACCTCCATACCAGCTAATACTGGTTGCTCCTATCTATCTCCTTCGCTTTATTTTTTCTTCATTACCTTATAACCTTGTTTACATTTTTAATAAAATTATTTCATTGAATGTCATTTTCTTGAGCAAAAACCAAAATCATCAAATTGCTTAATGTTGTAGCAAACAATATCTTTTCAAATTAGAGGAAATGTATGTAAACACTAGCTTCTGACAAAAATTAAAGGAATTTAAAGCCACACAGTTTGCCCGATTTAGATCAGGTAATCATGGAAACAAAAGGATATTTAAAATTATTTATTTTATCATTATGTGTACTGAAGGAAAGCATAATAGCAAAGTCCTTTTCCAAAATAAAATTATTTACACCCATTTTATTTAGCTAGAAATTCTAATTTGGAGAAGCACTGGTATATTCCATTAGTAATTATTTCTCTACAGAAATCGAATCTCTCATATTTGGAGCATGTTGAATAAAATATTGTCCCATAATTTTTTTTTGTTGTTTTTTTAAGTTTAAAGCATTGAGTTCAAAGAACTTTGAGAAAATCCTCATGTCCTGTATGACCTGATGAACACATTAAAATCAAGCAGTACATTTGTATTTTGAAAATACTCTTAAATCCACACAAATATTGCTTCATTGTGAAGCTCAGATATCTCTTATTTGCACTATTACATCTGCAGATCTTTTATTATGAAAGTTTCACACCAATTTTGTGCTGTTCCTTCTTCATTAGCAGCTGTCCTTCCTTTTCCATTTTCTTCTGTTGTTGTTCTGCTGCTCTCTTTTCTCTGTCTGCAATATTCTGCTGTCTCAGAACTTCTGCTTGTCAGGTCCCATCATCTTCCTTCCATACATTGCTATTTTCTTGCCCAGTATCTAAGTCACCTAATTCAGGAGATTGATGAATAATAGGTATATCTTGTGTAGCTGCTAATCTACTACAGAACCCTGTGCTTCCATCTGGGAAGGCAAAATTTAATGATTTTCTCTTTTTAACAAGAATTTTCTGAGTCTTTCTTATAATTATTTTCATGTCCTTAAAATAGTCAGGTTCCAGCTGTTCCAAAGCATTTTGTTGTGTAATGACATTCCCATTCCCACCTTCAATCTTTACACTTGTGGGTGCATCTTCACCCCAGGAAGTCCATCCTTCGACATCTGTCTGCTTAGGGACCAATGAATGATCAACTGTAGTTAGCAAAGTTATGTGGTCTCCACTTAATTTCCATCCTCTCCAGATCTGCATATTAATCTCTTTAGGAATGAGAATACTGTTGCTAGGAAGGTACAAACTTTAAATAACCGGAACTGTGTGCCGGCCATGGGTGGAATCAAAACCTGCTCCCCGACCCCCACCCCCACCCCCACCCCCACCCCCACCTACAGGGCGTAGGCTCTGGGATGCTGCTTCCTGAGCTCTGGCTCTGCTTTTTCAGTTTCTGGGCGCTTTTCATTCAAAGCAGTGCAGCTTTGTTGCCACTGCCCAACTGCCATGGCTTCCACCTCCTTGGGAAACCCATCCCTGGCCCCTCTCCTTGTTTACATTTTATTCATGCAATATGTATTATTTACTTATATATTTGCTTAGTTTCTATCTTCCTTTACTAGAATGTAAACTACATGAGAGAAGGGATCTTTATTTCTTTTTTCCCCATTTTTAATGTTGTTTCCCAGCATCTAGAACGGTGTCTTAGACATGTAATTACTCAAAAGTATTTTGGAGAAAAAAATCTTTTTTTTAAATAAATGAACTATTTCAGGTTTTGTTTATCAGGTATTTTTTCAATCCTCCTTAAAAGGTGTTGTGAAATCAGTAAACACCCTCAAAAGTCTAGAGGTGTACCCTCTTCCTGAGCTATTTCAGAGTCTTGGACTGGCCAATACTAATTGTTACTATTCCAACTAAAAATTTCATTGGTCCTTAATCAAACAAAACTCTTGCTGGCCCATTCCAACAGATCATTCAGTCACAGCTAGTCATGTCTTCCAATTTGAAATTCCTTACTTTGGAAATTTTGTTGTCTGACAAGTAATTGAAGATCACATATAATACAAGTTTAAAATAACAGAACATCCTTTTGCATTGTTTTAGGAAAATTCTGATTTTCTCTACAAGCGATTGTAGTCTTTGAAGATTGGGAGGGTACCTCTTTGTATTCTTAACACCAAATATATTGTCTAATACACAGTAGGCACTTGATAACTTGCTGACTGAAAAATAAAGTCTTGCAAAAACATTGTTTTAGGAGTATGGTTGTCATGGAATCATATCAACTAACAAAATTTTAGAACCTATCCATAATCATATCTTTATGAAAGATTAAATACTTATTTATGATAATATTAATACATTATTATAAATTACCAATTATTGAAAAAATAATATTTCAGGGACCAGTTAACTACCTGGTATTATCTATATGATTTATTAATTGTGCTATATGAGAGAAAGTCTGTTTGATCAGCTTGTCTTGATTCAGATGTCAAAATAACTGAATTTTATAAAAATGGTTCATACTATTGTATAATAGCAATAAAAATAAATCCTGTCAGGTTTAAAACATCTGACAAAACTCACAAAATTGGGTGAAATAAATGTAGAAGTCCCACAAAAATATCACAACTTTAAATCAAATGATCTCAAGTTGTATAAAGTATAAATCATTTCTAGTAAAAGAAAACAAAAACAAAACAAAAATCACAACACAGAAACAAAAAAAAATTTACTTTAACAAATTGCAGAAGCTAGATGTAGTTGACTAGTGGTCCTAAGAATATAGTTGAGTAGTGGTTATAAGCAACTAATTTGAGGATAAACCTACAAATAAAAATTAAATATGTCAGTTGAAGCAAAGTGGACAAATTAGTACAAAAGTAGTATTTGCTCACTATACATTCATCATTACCTTCTCTCTAGGCAAAACAGAGTATTCCATATAAAATAACAATATTCAGATCCATCAATTAGAAGTAAAATTATAATGTAACACATTTTCAAACCAAATAAAAAAATGTAAAACAGAACCCAAACCATGAGTATAACAAGACATAAATAAAATTACTTAATCTATGTGTGATGTTTAAAATCACATTATGCAAAGTTCATTTTACAAACTATGCTACCCTTAATCTTCTTGTAGGAAACACAGCACATTTCCTAAACTATGTTGAATTAAGAAGATATTCCTGGTGAACAATTATAGGAGCATTGAATATGGGGCAGACATTTTACCTTTACACTTGATTTGAAGGAGTTCCCACTGAAAATGTTCAATTCATCCTATCTTTTCTTATTGCAGGAACATAATTTGATGAGATTGAATCTTAGATGACCAAAGAGTAACTGAATAAAAATATTTATGGAGAAAGCTATAAAGAACACTCATATTTATTTTATGTCCACTGATAATTGGTGATCCATATTCTAAAGGAGAATATTATCTACAAATTCTGTTACAGAATTTGTCACAAATTTATTTGAACCGTATATCACATTATGTGCTTGAGAAAAGGAAATAAGTTTTATATCATTTGAAATGGAAAGTAGTTCCTTAGTTCTGATTAGGATGATTTTTCTGCATTGAAATCACAATCAGCTCTTTATGTGAAAAACTGGAACACCACAGAAAGAACATTTTCTGAAAGCATTAATAGGAGTCCTATTGGAGCTCAATTTTGAGAAGGAAATATTTTCAGTATGATCAGTAATTAGTATTTGCAGATGAATATGTGAAAGCTTTAAGGTAAAAATAATCTAATATAAATGTCAAACACACAAGTTCTTATAAATTTGTGATACTCAATTTCTACATATTATGCAGTAATTACGGAAAAACATCAGTCCATATTAAAAATAAGTGCTACTCTACAATTGCAAATTAAATCCCTAGCTGTTCAGATTATGTTGGATTACATTTGGAAATTCTTGACCACCACTATTCCCTATTAATTTCCCAAAATGTGATGAATCGTTTACCGCAGTGAGCATATTATATATTTGGAATCCTTAGAAAATTATCATGATAGAATGGGAAGCAGCTTAAAATTATATTTTTAGAACTAGGACTTGTTTTATATGATTATGAGCTATTTGGTTAATAAGGTAATAATAGAATGTCTGTTCTGACAATTTTATTCATAACTATTTTTAAGCATTTACAATTAAGACATCCAACTGCCATCTTCTTAAAACATGAAATTTGCTATTTTTCTCAACTGAGTCCTTTATAGAGTTTAGTGGCATGGAATAATTTTATGTTTAAAGCATTACTACATTTAAATTCTGTCTATTAGATTCTTTTTTAATGAGGTTTTATGACTTCAATTTAGTTGAGGCAATATAAGTAAACTTTTGTTGCCAATATTTTATATATTTATACTTGAATTAATGTCATTAATGAAAAAATATTCACATGTGTGGAGAATATATTTTATTTGGTTTTAAAGACTTTTCAAACCAGTCTTAAGATTTAAGGTTACTTTTTTAAGTTTCCTATTCTAGACTTTATGCATTTTGAGAGCTGTGACTGCTTTAATGTGTTAGAAACTTATTACAATCTACTATTAAGCATTAAATTGGTGAACAATGAGTGTGTACTATAAAAATTAGTAAATCATAAGAAACTCCAATTATATAATTTTAAATTTAAAAGGCAATGGTTGTTTGTATTAAAACTTGGATTTGAGTGTGAAGCTGAACTTGTTTTAAATGCCAAATATATATTATACTAGTAGAGTGGAATTTAAAAAGTTAAATTATCCTCTTTGGATAAATGATACAATAACAACTCCATAATAGGAATATCAAGTTTAAATGAGATAATATATATGAGTTTGCATATTCCATCTTACAGATTCTTTAGGTGCTAAATTAAAATATATATAAATTTTTATTTTCTTTAAAGTTTATTTTTAATCTAAGTATATCATACAGTATATTAAATTTTAGATATTAAGAAGTTATATAATGATCCTCTGAGCTCTTGCTGCCTGTGCCATTTTTAATGGTGTTATTCTCAATACATCTTGCAGAAGAGAAGAAGTAATGAAATGTGAGCGTGGACATAGCTCAAGACTCTATGTCAAATCTAAAAGTAGAGCTAATGCATTAGGAATGGTTTGAACACAGTCAAAGAGGTTGAAGCTTTCAAATTAGAGACTGAGGGATTACAGCATCATGAAGAAATTGTCATTAGCATATAAACCAGGCAGACACCATTTTGCAGAAATTGTTGGAATGAAGCAAAACTTTTGTAGAAACTATTGGTAAAGATTTATTTCTTAATGTTAACTTTGATCAAATTCAAAGTAAAGACATCTTCCTCCCTCCATCTCTCT
>JAKSZT010054304.1:29921987-29990507 GCA_026826555.1 Tolypeutes matacus | reverse complement strand
GGAAGGAAATTAAATGGAAGAAAGAAATCAAGGGAGGGAGGGAGGGGTCTGGTAATGAATTGCTTAGTTCTCACCAACAATGCTGATTTATGTCTAATCTCTGCAGACATACATACCCACACACTTGTCCATTACTAAATAACTGCTATTACTGAAGCAACCTCAGATGCACTTAATAAGATCCTTAGTCTAAACTAAGCAGATGATCATCATTGCATAAATGCAACTTTAAATGCTTCAAAATGAAGAACAGGGAAAAATCATAGAAAAGCTTTAGAGACTCTTTCCTTTTTTTTTTTTTTTTTTAAGAAGTTGATCTGCTTTTCAATGATCTCCCTGACAACCTGGGAGTCTGTTTTCATAACGCTAACCAAGACCCACTGCTACCAAGAGTGCTTTCTGATTCAATCTAAATTCTCCTCCAAGGGTTATCAATGAAAGGGAGGGGGAAGAAAGCAAATTTAAATCTTAAACTGGCAGAGTACCTAATGGATACCAAAAATTGATATAACCAAAGCAAATTTAAAATCCCTCTCTCTAAGGGGACAAAAGAGAGATCTTTATTTTCTAGAAGGTGGCAAGAGTATCATGTGTGATTCCTGATGTCCATTTGGTTTGGGCTTACAAAGCCATTTTCTTCCCTCCCTCCCTCCCTCCCTCCCTTCCTTCCTTCTTTCCTTCCTTCCTTCCTTCCTTCCTTCCTTCCTTCCTTCCTTCCTGCCTGCCTGCCTTCTTTCCTTCCTTCCTTCCTTCTTTCCACTTTGTCTAAAGGTTTGGAAGGCCCTCCAACCCATCATTTATTTTAGTACTTACCTTTAAATTGTTTCTGTGAGTATCAATGGTAAGAACAAAACAGCTTCTATTGACCAACTCTCATAGAAATTAAACTAGTTTAATTTTCCAACATTTTTTTCCTGGTTTTCTCTAGTTTTTGGCAAAACTCGATATTTGGACAATTTTTATTAATTTGAGGTTTAATTTTTCTCACTACCACTAATTATTTTAAAGTATGTTTTTTCCTTTCCAGAGTTCTTATTTTGATTTATCTTTTGAGAACTTTTGATTCTTCTTTTTTACACATATAATATCAGCATAATGTGCGTGCATAACAAAGTTTTATAGCCCAGGCTCATCTGAGGATATCCTTTGGGTAATTATCTTAACATTTGAATGAAACTCTAGTTATATATAAAGTTCTTTTATCTTAATTTTTTTTTCTCAAATCAGTGAGACAATTTTTTCTTTCATATATAATATTTTATTAATTATTATTCTTTGCATGTAATTTTTTCTACCAGAATCTTTATTTTCCAAATTTTATCAAATAATTCATAGTAATTTTTGTCAAGCTCTAGATAACTATATGCCTAATTTCATTTTAAATTGGACTACATAATTTATATACAAACCTTATTTTAAAACAAGGCATTTTTCCTATTTGATTTCTTTATTTCTTTTTGCCGGACCTCTGATTATCATTGTCCATAACTATAATATTTCCCTTAATTTTCTATTCTTTTTCTATTTCTCTGTATTTAGGTCAAGGTTTTCAAATATTTTCTTCATATGACTGACAAGAGTCAATTTTACTATTTACTTGAGAGCCATCAATATGAATACATGGATTTAAAATTTGTTCTTGCTCCTTTTGTCATAGAGTTCATCCTTCTTGATTCCTATTCATGATGTGAAGCTTTATGATTTTGTTTTGATCCAGTAAAGCTTTTTATGCCCCCCTTTTTACATCTAATTCTACAGTCACTGAAAGATAACTTCTCTTATGATTCTTTTCCTTACTTTTGAAGGTGGATAACAATTGTAGTTACTATTACCAAATTTAGTGATGATAGCATTGACCAATGTCCTCTCTTGAAGATTAAAATTGAAAGTTCTTAGACATGATCAATAAAGCTTTTAGCATAAAAGTTCCCCAATCTGCTTTCTTATTCTGCTGACTGCCAACCTCATCTGACAGATGTATTTCACTCCTGTTGTCTCAGACAATTTCAGCAGAATCTCTGGAGCATCCCCTAATCCCATATCTTGAGAGAATAACTTATTCTACATTTTCAAATATTTTTTAAAGTTATTTTCAAATATTTTTTAAAGTTATTAGCTTATAATCACAGTTTGTATGTAGAATTACTAGAATATTTTATTTTATAATGGCTCTTCATTGTGTCACAGTGAAGGCAAATTACATGAATTTGGAAATTTAATTGCAAATTATCCTTCACCTAAAGAATTAGTTACAGGTTTGGATGGACCTGGAGATTTTAAAACTCATGGAGAACTTCTATAAGGAAAAGATTAAAAAGTTGGTCAAAAAGTGAATAATAATTTAAATTTTAAAAAGAATTCAGAACAAATTTTAAAATTAATTAAAATCTGACAGCACAAACATCACAACATGCAGAAAAAATATATATACTGTTATTATAATTAGATCATGATTACTTTTTAATTAACTGTTTGATATGACTCTATAACAATTCTTTCCTACATATTTCACTACACACTCTTTGATTTTCTTGTTCTGTGACATATTTATAAAATCATTTCCTGTAGAGAGAATGGAAACATCATGACTGATTGATTTATTCAATTGTTATTGACAGCTAGTTCAGAAAAGTTTCTTGAAGCCCAATAAGTACATATTGGTTAAATACTATGTTTAATTTCCTCAGCACCTTCTTGCTCAGATTTTGATTACTATCCTGGGGCTTACCTTTTCAAAACTCTAGCACTTGGACATCACTAGGCATGGTCCCTGACACCACTACTATAGCAGCTAATCCAGTTACAACAGTTCCTTACTCTCCCTGCTGATCCTGAGGGAGATTTGCTGGACTAGGTGGCTATGAGTCTAGGTGAGTGACCACCTAGCAGGATCTCTTTCAGCTCCTTCTCTTCAGGATTAGTGGTAAGATTGGAATCCTGAATGATGGTGTCCAGGTGGTTGTCCAGGTTGTACTAACAAAGCCTTGACCCATCTGCACTGCAGGACCACTTTCAGGACATAGAGGATGACCTGAGGGCAGAATTCCAAGCCTCCACTCTATGACTGGGTACAAGGCTGGGACAGCTGCTTTTCATTTAAAATATCTATAACAAATTGTTTAATCTGTCAAAGTACAGAGTTATAGGGAACAATGAAGAAGTAGTTATCTGCTATGATGGGGTTCTATGTTGTTAATCTCATTGGATGAAGACAAACACATGCACAGAGGAGACATGAAAATTTTATACTCAATGTCAATTGTATCAAATGTTTTAACTCGGCCTGTATCATATTTACTGGGTATTCATCTTTCCCCTATTCATACTTATTTTTAAATGCTTTTCAACTCTTAATCTTTTTCTATATACATATTATAAAAGAATCAATGAATGTAAAGATGAATAAAATGTTTTTAATTTAATTACTTGTTAATTATATCTAGTTATCAAGTTAATTCAGTCAGAAGGTGTGTCTAAAAAGGCAAGAGGTTAAATGAAGAGATGTAAGTAAGTGAACAGAGAAATCTCAGTTTTGTGGGGCAATTTTAGTTAACCTTCATTAGAAAAGTTTATTATATCCCTATATGAACACTCATATTGTTGGAAGAATAAGATTATCTATTGTGGGCTTGAAGCTATGTACCCCAGATAAACATGGTTTTAATCTTAACCTATTCTTGTGGGTGTGAACCCTTGTAACTAGTACATTTAGATAAGGTTATTTCAGTTAAGGTGTGACCCTCCTCATTCAGAATGGGTCTTAAACTTATTGCTAGAGGACTTATAGAGAAGGCCACAGAGCAGAAAGCACAGGGAGAAACAAGAAGCCAGAAGTCAATGGAACCAGGAAAGAGAGAAGACACTGGAATGTGCATTGTCGTATGACAGAAAAGCCAAGAATTAAGGATCACTGGCAGCCAGTCCAATATGAGACAGTCTTCAGGGAGAAAGCATTACCTTGCTGATATATCAACTCTGATTTTTTTCTAGCCTCAAAACTGTGAGCCAATCAATTCCTGCTGTTTAAGCCAGACCCCTGTATGGATTTGTTTAAGCAGCTGGGAAGCTAAAAACATCTCTCTTCAACTGTCACATCTATTCATATATAGAAATGAGCCACTACATGTTGACATTTTGTGACTTGGCATACTGAGAAAAAATGAAATGAAAAACCAAACCTTCCTATCTGAACATGTTGACTTTTCCCTTATAATATTTTCAATATTAAAATGATTATCCCAGTAAGGTATGCCCCAGTATACAATACACTCCTCTCATATATATAATATGCATTTTAAATTGTTTTAGAACGCATAAATTGCCTTTGCTCAAAGTTTTAAATGATTATGATGTTTAAAATTATAATACTCATGAGACAACTCTGGGTAACCCAAAGTCATATTTCCTTCCTGGTGCGTGTGTGTGTGTGTGTGTGTGTGGTATGGAGGGCTGGTCCAACTGGACCTACCCAGTTTAAGTGGAGACTAGGCCTTTGACTGAAGTAAGCAATCCTGGTCAAGCAGAAATGTTCCCAGGATGCTTAGTAGGTAGACTTTGGCCCTCATGTGCACACTCCTTAATTTGATTCCTAGGCCTGAATATCAGTTGATACAGTTCTTGCTACTTAGAGAAACTAAGGTTTCCCTAGCCCTTCATAGGCAACCTACATGGAACACAGGGTTTGGGTGGGGTTCACTGTCTTTTGAAAGGCTCAGCTGCTGGAATCTAGACCAACATACATGCCAACAATTATATCCAGACACTGCTATATAAAAATGAGAGAGACGGGAACATTAGCTGTGTTATTCTCCTCTTAAGTTTTTCCTCCAAATCCCTATCTTTGCTGCATGATTCTAGCATCATGGTCCTCCTATACAACAAATATAATTTAATCTATGTGTATGATTCAGAAATACTTTTCTCCTAAGGCAGACATAATGATTGAATGTTTTGTGTGTGATAGTAAAAGTAAAATATTCTTAATTGCTTAAAGTATTCGCTAACAGGGAAAAAAAAATTTGCTTTTGCACGTTGGTAAGTCAGCTAGATTTGCTATCAGGCTTCAGGGTTATCAGCTCAGAAAGCCTTGATTTTGACTTTTGTTCTATTTACCAATGTTGGCACCACTGACAGATGAATTCTGAAAATTTGACTAACTGTGTTCATAATAAAATTATACTTGGTGAACTTTTTTTTCATTTATTAAATATTTATGCAACAGTTGGTATTTTTGAGATAGCTTTAAGATGATCAATCAAAAAAGAATCCCATAGACAAAAAAAAATAAATTAAACATGATATTTATGCCTATTATGATGTATTTCCTAAATTGACCAAATGTATTATGGAGTAGCAGTGGTATGTTAGAAGCAGAATTAAAAGTCCTAAATTATTTCTTATGCCCTGTCCTTTATATATGTAAGATTTTTGCAATGGCACATAACTGAGCAATAATTTGCTTTTCCACATCTTTTCCTTTTATCTTTAAATCAGTTTATACAGAGGTAATATTTCTGTTTTAATTTGCAAAAAGCTTCTGGGAGGAGGTTCCAGAAATGTGTTGGTTTTTATCATGGGGAATTATTAAAATAAGTGCTTAGAGTTCTGAGGCTGTGAAAGTGTCCAAAACAAGGCATCATCAGGAGATCCTTTCTCCCTGAGCTGCAGCTATGGGCTCTCAGGTACACGGGAGCATCCACTTGTCTCTCCTCTATCCTCTGGGCTTTGTTGCTTTCAGTTTCTGACTAGTGGCTTCCTCTCATTTTCTGTGTTCCATTGATTTCAGTTTCCAGCTACCTGAGCCTTCTCTCTCAGCTTTTCGGTTCCTCTTTGCTCAGCAGTTTTTTCCTGTATCTACAGCTTTTTGTTCCTCTTTTTATAAAGGATCCAATAAGAGGAGTAAGTCCCACCCTGACTCATGACTCATTTAAATCTAGTCAAGTCCCTTACTGAAAGTGATTTAATCAAAAGGTCCCACATACAAGAATGGATTAGTTTGAAGAAAAGGATTTTATGGGGTCCACAAAAGCTTCAAAATGGCACAATATACTAAAATTGTTACTGACTTATGGTGTCAGCTCCACATGTGAAGAGTTTGGAAGGTATAACTCCAGCCTTTACAACAACAACAAAAAAACTGAAGAAAAAAGAAAATCAATGACTCTTCTTGGATCCACCAGAGATAGGAGATTGCAGTGAAAACTGCCACCATGAAATCTTTAGAAACATGTAAAACTAGAGCATCATAGCCTAATTCTAATTATCTAGAGCAGAAACTAAATGACCCATATATGTGTAGGAACAGTTAAATCACAATTTTAGTGAATTGCTAGACGTGAGTGCAAACTAACTTGAGCAGAAGAAAGTCCTTTAGGCTGAAGTCTTAGAAAGGCCAGTATAATTTTGTAAGTTCTAGCTCCAGGAACCTCACCAGGTTCTCAATGATAAGATCTGAGAAAGAACCCCTTATGACACAGGTATGAGGAAAAGTGTAATTCATTGTGAATTAGGTCCAGAGTGTTCTCCATAGGAAAGACTTATTCCATAAGGGAAGGGAATATACCAGAAATATATCTCCCTTTTAGTATAGTGGGATGATACAGATTTCATGGGGTTGTGTGCCTTATGTATAGTGTCCAGATGTCTCTAGAGCCTTCCCAAACACCTCTGATTGAGGCTTTCTTTATTATGGCAGTCAGTGAGATCTGCCTGAGATGTGCACAAGCATAAACTTTAGAATAAGTTACTGACTCACTTTGAAATCTCTTAGCCATTAAAAATTCTTTTAAATTTAATTCCCCGCCCCCTTTTGATCAAGGTCTTTTTCCAAATGCATCACTGTTTGGTGCTTGGTAACAATCCCTCAGTGCCAGGGAAGCTTATTCCCAGGATTCATGTACCGCACCAGGGGGAAGGTCATGAGTTTATTTGTTGAGTTTGGCTTAGAGAGAGGCCACATTTGAGTAACAAGTTGGTTTTCAAGAGGTAACTCTTAGGTAATAGATATTATTAGCCCAAGTTCAATTTTACAAGAATAGGGTTCATTAATAAGCATTAATATCAGGGCTTGGTGTATTAATCTGTTTTCTTGTAGCAGGCACTGCCTATATACTCAAGAGATTCTTGCCACCCTATTAGAGAACACAGCAGGACACCCCAGGATGGAAGTTTAGTATTTTCTTGCTAATTGTGTGGGTGTTCACCCACTGAGATAACACCACATCATCACATGAACACATTCATATTCCATAGAAGCATGCCCCAGGTACACCCTTCACCAACAGCCCACTGACACTTTGCACCACTGACCCTCCCCTCCCATATTTGCAAAATGAACACTCCCACAATTGTTTTCTGAACTACAGTCTTCTAATTCTCAGAGTTCACCTGTTCCTTTCTCCAGCACTATGGATAGCCCATCTTACGGGTCAACTACACTCACATTCACACTCCAGCACTGTTGACCCCATTCACATTGCTGCATCACTGTCACCCCCATCTACAGCCAAACTTCCTCCATCCACCTTATCATAGATTTTGCCCAGATTAAGCATCAGCTCACCACTCTCTAAATCCTTTCTATCTCTTAGTAACCTATCTTCCTGACTACCTCTGTGAGTCTGCTGCATAATCTTAGTTCATGTCAGTAAGATCATACACAATATTTGTCCCTTAGTGATTGGCTTACTTACTTAACATAAGGTCTTCAAGATTCATCCATATTGTCACATGAGTCTATACTTCTTACAGTTGAATAATATTTCATTGTATGTATATACCACATTTGGTTTATCCATTAATTCATTGATGGACACTTGGGTGGCTTCCAACTTTTAGCAATTGTGAATAATGCTGCAATGAACATTGGTGTGTATATATTTGTTTACATCAATTCTTCTGTGTATGTTACTAGTAGTGGAATTGCCAGATCATATGGTATTTCAATACTTAGCTACCTTAGGAACTGCTAAACCACCTTCCACAGTGCCTGCACAATTGAGCATTCCAACTGGCAGTGGATGAGTGTTCTTATTTCTTCACATTCTCTCCAATATTTGTAGTTTTCTGCTTTTTATTAAAAAGCAACCAGTCTAATAGGTGTAAAATGATAGCTCTTTATCTTTGATTTGCATTTCCCTAATATCTAGTGATGCTGGGCATCTTTTCATGTGCTTTTTAGCTATTTGTATTTCCTCTTTGTAAAAGTGTCTTTTCAAATCTCTTGCCCATTTTTAAATGGTTTTTTTGTCTTTTTACTTTTGAGATATAAGATTTATTTATATATTCTAGGTATTAGACCTTTATCAGATAAGTGGTTCCCAAATATTTTATTCTTATTTCCAGACCTCATAGATGCTTCCCTACATTATCTTCCATGAGCTTTATAGCCTATTTTTCCTTTTCTGTCACCTTAATTTTTTGGGGGGGCTGGGGAAGTACAGACAACTACAAGGATATAGAATAAGTAGCACCAATTGTCAAAGAAGAACTTTAATACAAAATAAAACAAAATAAAACCCTAGAGTAGAAAGGGAAGCTAAGTGAATAAGCCCATCAAGATCAACAGATGTTTAAACAACAGCAAAAAATTACAAGCCATACTAAGAAACAGAAAGACATGGCCTAGTCTAATGGGAAAAAAATGAAACTAAAAAACAGGAGGAGATGCAGAACAGTGAACAACTAATCAAGGACGTCCAAACAAATATCATGAATCAACTTAATAAAGTGAAGGAATAGATAAAAGATATTAGGAAGACAGTGAGGGAACATACAGAAGAAGTCATAAACATACATGAAAAAACAACAGATCTGATCGTGATGAATGGCACCATGCAAAAAATTAAAAATATGCTGGAAGCATGTAACAGCAGATTTGAACAGGCAGAGGAAAGAATTAGTGATGTTGAAGATAATGCATCTGAAATTACACATATACTAGACCAGGTAAAGAAAAAGATAGAAGAAATTCAGCAAAGACTCAGGTAATTGACTGAGAACATGAAACACACAAACATATGCATTATGCGCATCCCAGAAGAAGAAGAGAAGGGAAAGGGAGCAGAAGGAGTGTTTGAGGAAATAATGGCTGAAAATTTCCAAACTTTCTTGAGGGACATGGATGTACATGTCCAGGAAGTGCAGTGCACTCCAAACAGTATAATTCCTATGAGCCCTTCCCCGAGACATATACTCTACATTAAATTGTCAAATATGCAAGACAAAGAGAGACTACTGAAAGAAACAAGAGAAAAGAGATTAATCAAATACAAGGGAAGCTCAATAAGATTAAGTGCTGATTAATCATCTGAAACCATGGAGGCAAGAAGGCAGTGATATGACATAGATAAAGTGCTAAAAGAAAAAAATACTGCCAGCCCAGAATTCTGTTTCCAGCAAAGCTGGCATTCAAAAATTAGAAAGAGGTAAAAATATTCAAAGATTAAGTGAAAATAAGAGTTTGTCAAAAAGAAACCTGATCTTCAAGAAATGCTAAAGGGAATACTTCAGTTTGAAAGGAGAAAACAGGAGAGAGAGGTTTGGAAGAGACTGTATAAAGGAAGATTATCATTCTTTTTAAAATAACTAAAAAGACAAAAAAAGAAATAAAAACAAAATATGACATATATAAACCTCAAGAAAAAAATAGCTAATGTAAGTACTGCCTTGACAGTAATAACATTGAATGTTAATGGATTAAAGTCTCCAATCAAAAGACACAGATTGGCAGAATGGATAAGGAAACACAATCCATCTATATGCTGTCTACAAGAAACTCACCTTAGACCCAAGGATGCAAGTGAATGGTTGGAAAACAATTTTACATTCAAACAATAACCATAAAAGGGCAGGAGTAGCTATATGAATATTGGACAAAATAGACTTTAAAAGCAAAACTATTGTAAGAGACAGAGAAGGATAATATATATTAATAAAAGGGGTAATCTACCAAGAAGGAAGAACAATCATAAACATTTATGCATCTAACCAGGGTGCCCCAAAATACATGAGGCAAACAATGGAAAGATTAAAGGAGAAATAGATGCCTCTACAATTATAATAGGGGACTTCAATACACCGTTATCATCATTGGACAGAACATCTTGGCATCTGTTTACCTTGATGGGCTCATTCAGTTGGTTAGTTTCTTTTTCTAGGATTTTATTTTTGTTTGGTTTTGTGTTAGGTTTCTTGTTTATTACTTCTTCCACTTAGACTGTATCCTTGTAGTTGCCCATGTTCAATGGAAAATATTAGATCCACAAAAGTGGAAAGAAGAGAAAAAAGAAAAAAAAGAAAAGAAAAAAAACAAAAAAGAGATAGAAAAATAAACAATAAGAGAGACGAATAGTAAACAGGATTAAAAATTTTAAAAGGTGAAAAAAGAAACTGAAAAAATAGAATAAATGAAACAAAATAAATAAAATAAAATAAATTGCAAGATAAGTAAGAAGGGAAAAAATAAAGTCAAAGCAGGGTAAAACAGAAAGGAAGGAAGAAAAGAATAGGGAAAATGGAAAAAATGAAAACAAGAAAAAATAACGAAAAAGAGGAAGGAAAGACAATAAAGAAAAAGAGGGTAAAATAATAATAAAGTATAAAAAGGGAGGAAAAAAGAAAAAATGCAGAAAATGAAAGTCAAGAGAAGTGGGGAAAAAAGAAGAGAAGAAAAACAGGAGAAGAAGGAAGGAAAACAGAGAAGAGTAAAAGAAAAACAAACAAGGAAAACAAAACAAAACGAAAGGGAAAAAAATCTGTATCTCATTTTCAGACCACCAGGACTGACCGGGCTCCTCCTTTCAGGCTTCCTGTTTTGGCCAATCCATCACCCCCAACACACATAAAAAATTAATAATAATAATAAATGAAAACATAAAACTGGCCTCCCTCTCACGCCACCAGAGACTCACTAGTCTACTTCTCTCCGGGTCCTTGTACCTGCCAATCAGTCACCTCACAGCCAGCCTCTTCACCAGTACCCCGATGAAGAAAAAAAAAAAAAAAAAAATAGGAAAATAAAGACAGGAATTTAAAAACCTCTGGCTAATGTATCTCACCTCTTCCCGTGGTTCACCCAGATCTCCCCTACCTTAAACAAGCTGGGCACTGGTCCATTTGTGCTACCACTCTTGAGCAGCGCCCATCTCCCCCAGAGACAGCTGCATGGTTCTCCCTCCCCCACGGTGGGCTGGGAAGTTCTCCTGTCCTTCTGGACTGGCTGATATGTTCCTTTCTTCTTTGGGGTTGGCTGGGTGTCCCCTCATTTCCTTGATGCCAACTGGGACCCCAAACTCTCTAGCCTCTTTCTCCTATCACCCCTGTAACACTCCAGCTTCCCTTATGCCTAGACAGCCTTCCTACATTCCCACAGTTTCTAGAGGAAGAGTGCAGCCTGCCATTCCTACTCTACCATTTTGAATCCCCTATGATTTATTCTTAAGATTATAGGATACTTTTCCCCCACAATTTAGCACCACATCAATAAAACTCCAGTATAGTAGCAGTTGATTACACCTGAATTAGCAGCAAGATACAAACTCTTTATAATAAGGACTGCTTAGGGAAGTCTAAAGTGAAGAGTAGAGACACAAACAAAGACACTAGGGAAACTGCAAGCCTCTGATAACTATGATTACTGCAAATATTAAATGCAGAGAAACTACTAGCCAGGTTAATATAAAACCTCACACTAAAGGTCTATTTACCTGGTTGCTATTACCCAATGCACCATGTGAGCTTCAAAAAATTATTACAAGTTATGAAAATGACAATAAAAAAAACAATGCAAGCATTAGAACAGACTCAGATATAACAGATATTTAACTCAGACAGAGAATTTTAAAAATAACTGATTAATATCCCAGGGGCTTTCGTGGGAAAAGTAGGAAACATGAAAAACAGTTGGGTAACCTAAGCTGAAAGATGGAAGTTAAGAACAATTAAGTGGAAATGCCAAAAATAAAATAATACTGTAACAGAATTAAGAATGCCTTTTTATTGAATGGACACTACTGAGGAATGAATCAGTGATCCTGAAGATAGGTCAATAAAAAGTCCCTAAACTGAAATGAAAGGAAAATAAAGATAAACAAAAATATAACATAACATTCAAGAACTGTGAATCAATTTCAAATGGTGAAAACATGCATAAATGGAATATCAGAAAGAAATGAAAAGGGAATGGAGAAATGTTTAAAGTAATGAAGTCTAAAGAACTTCCTAAAGAAATGTTTGAATTAATGAAGTCTAAGAACTTCCAAAATAAATGACATATACCAAATTATAGACTCAAGAATCTCAAAAAAAAAAAAAAAAAAAAGCAGGATAAATACCAAGAAAGTCTGGGGAAGTGGCAAGGGAGAGAGAGACAGAAAGAGAGGATATAAGATAAGGGGAAGAGGAAGAGGAAGAAGAAACTAAAGACAAATAGAAAATTTTGAAAGAAGCCTGGGAAAAGAAACACCAGATTTTTAGAGGAACAAGACTCAGAATTACAGTAGATCTTTGTAAGAAATAACTCAAGTCTGAAGAGAATGGGGTGAAATTCTTAGTGTTAAAACAAAACACCAACCTAGAATTCTATATTAAGGGTATTTATCACCAGTGGGTAAACAAAGACATTCTCAGACAAACAAAAACTGAGGGAATTCATTGCCAGCAGACTTGACCTGCAAGGAATGTTACAAGAGGTTCTACAGGGAGAATAAAAATGCTTTAGGTCAGATAGCTGTAAATTAATGAATAATGGAAGAATATCAGTGAAGGAATAACTAAAGGTAAAATAAAATCTTTTACTTTTATTCTTTATTATTAAAAGATTACTGTTTGAAGTAATATTAGCAACAATGTATTGGGTAATGATAGCAAATGGATAAGTGAAATGAATGACAAGAATGTCACAAGGGATGGGAATAAGGAATTGGGAATACTCTGTTATAAAGTACCCACACCACACATGAAGTGGAATAGTGTTATTTGAAGGTGCTATCAGATTAGTTTAAAATGTATATTGCAAATGCTAGAACATCCTCTAAATTTTGTTTTAAAGTATAATTCATATGATGGGAGTGGGGATAAAATTGAATAAATAAAATGTTGAATTAAATCTAGAGAAAGAAGACAACGGGTGAAGAAAAAAAAATATGTTAGATATTAATCCAGTCTTATGAATAATTATTTAGAATGTAAATGATCTGAATATACTAATTAAGAGGCAAAGACTGTCAGAGTATATAAAATATGAGTTAACTATATGTTATCTACAAGAAACACACTTTAAATATAAAGACATAGGCCAAGAGTAAAGGACAGGGATGGAGAAGATACACCAGGCTAACACTAATAAAAAGATAGCTGGAGTTATATATTAATTTCAGCCAAAGCAAGAGTCAGAAAAAAGAATACTATCAAGGAGCATTACATAATGATAATGTAATCAATTTTCCAAGAAGCCATAACCTACCTAAACACGTATACACTTAAAAACAGAGCATGAAAATTTGTGGGACAAAAACTGATAGAACTATAAGGAGAAATAGAAATATCCATTGTTATTTTTGGAGATTTAAACACCTCCCTTTCAATAATTGATAAATCAAGGAAGCAAATAATCAGTAAAGAAGCATTTGAAGATAGTAGCACTGTTGATCAAAATGAACTACAGTAATTGAGATTATCTCCTTCAGACAACAGAAGAATGCACATTTTTCTCAGTCTGAAATAATGCATTCTAAGACCATGTTCTGGTTAAATAAAAAAACAAAAACAGATGAGAAGTCTGAAGGGGAATCTTAAAAATATTTGAAATAAAGTGACATAGCAAAGATGTGGATGCAGCAAAAACAGTCCAGTGTTGTTTTGGTGAAGTGTGTTTATTAGTCTCCAAATATTTGTGGATTTTTCTAGCTGTAATTCTGTTACTGATTTCTGGTTTAAATCCACTGTGGTCTGAGATCAGACTGTGTATGATTTCTTTTCTACCAAAACTCACAAAAAGAAAATAGATGATCTGAATAAACCTAAATCTATTAAATAAATTAAATCAATAATTACTAATATGGCAAGGATGTCCTCTGTCACCATTTCTAGTTCACATCCTACTGGAAGTTCTAGCTAGGGCTGGTGTACTAGCTGGCTGTCAGTGATCCTTGGTCCTGGGCTCCTCTGTCACATGGCAGTGAACATGGCAGCCTCTCCTAACCTCTCCCTTCTCTTCCAGGTTGCATTGACTTTCAGCTTCTGGCACCTTCCTCTGTGGCTTTTCTTTCTCTCTCTGTGACCTTCTCTGGAAGGCCTTCAGTAATAGGATTAAGACTCAACCTGTAGCATACCTTACCTGAAGTAGCCTTGTTAAAAGGTCTTATTTACAGGGGTTCACATCCACAGGAATGTACTAAGTTTAAGAACAAGTTTTTTTTTTTTTTTTTTTGGGGGGGGAGTGCAGAGTTCCCAAGTGCAAATATTTATGTAGAATTTTTCATGTGGAACATGTTTTCATATATCTTATATATTGGGTAAATACATAGGGCTGGCTGGACCATTTGGTATATGTATGTGTCTATACACTGCTATACTGTTTTCCAAATTAGTTAAAATATTTTAGCTCCTTTCCACAATACATGAGAGTTCCAGTTGCTTCAAAACTTATCAACACTTGATATTGTCAACTTTTTCATTTTAGCCATTCTAGAGGATGTAAAGGTTTTCCTCATTGTGAATTTCATTTACATTTCCTAAATGACTAAAGAGGTTGAGCATCTTTTTATGTGTTTAGTGGCCATGGACATGTCTTTCTAAATAAAGTGTCTGCTCCCATATTTTCACCATTATTTATTGGGTTATATTTCTTCTCAGTTTCTGAGTTAAAACTTTTTTATAGGTTCTGAATGGAAGTCTTATTCCAAATATGCATTTTGAAACTTTTCCCCAGAAAATGGGTTGCTTATTAATTAAACTTGTCTTTTGAAGAATATAAAGTTTTAATTTTATTAGTATCTGTATTAGTCAGCCAAAGGGGTGCTGATGTAAAACACCAGACATCTGTTGGGCTTTATGAAAGGGTATTTATTTGGCATAGAAGCTTACAGTTTCTAGACCATAAAGCGTAAGTTGCTTCCCTCACCTAAGTGGGGCAAGATGGCTGTCAACAGCTGCAAGTGTTCAGCCTCCCTCTTCCTCTCTTGGCTCCATGGTCCCAGCTTCTTCCAATATCAGCTGTAGATTGGGATAAGTCTCATCTCTCTCCCAGGGCTCATTCTCTCCAGGCTCAGCTACTCTGGTCTCTCTACAAGATCAGCTGTAGACTATCAGGTGAATGGCTTATCTCTCTTCCTGGGGCCTCTGCTGTGTCTAATGGGGCCTTCTCTCTTTCCTCACATATCTGCTTCTCACTGTATTTACATCCCCAGGCTCTAGCATTAAAACTCGAACTGATTCCTTTGCCATGTCATTTTCTCTGAGTCTCCACCCACCAAAGGGGTGGGGACTCAATGTCCTACTGAGGTGGTCCAATCAAAGCCCTAAATATAATTTAATCAAGCAAAAGTGAAACCTCTGAAGTTAATACAATATAATATGCCCAGAGGAACAGATCAATTTACAAACATAATCTAATATCTCTTTTTGGAATTCATAAACAATATCAAACTTCTACAGTATCATCTATCAGTTTGTTGTTTACTGGTTTTTACATTTTGCATTTTATCTAAGAAATCCTTTCTTATCCCACAGTGGTAAAGGTTTTCTATGTCTTTTTTTTCTATACGCATTTTATATTATCATTTTTATACCTCAGGTCTATGATCCATTTCAAGTTAATTTTGTATAAGGTATAAGTTTAGAGATGAGGATCATTTAAGAAAAAAAAAAAATTGGGGATTTTTCCACCAAAATATTTCCCAGCATCATTTGTCAACAAAAGTGCTCTTTCTTAATTGAATTATCCTAGAACTTTTGTTGAACATCAACTAACCATATAGTTATGACTGTTTTCCAGAGTATATATCCTGTCCTTTTATCTGCAGTCTATATTTATGCTAATATAAATATAGCATTTTTTTCTAACACTATTTCTATGGGTTTATTACAGTTCTTAAAATAAGGCAGTGAAAGTCCTTCAACTTGTTCTTAGTTTTTAGAATTGATTTGATCATTATGGACGCTATGCATTTTCACATGGAATTTAGATTAAATTCATGCATTCCTATAACATTATCAATGATTTTGATTGAGATTGTGTGGGTATATAAATAAATTTAAGGGAAAAAACCCTTTAATCATATTAAGTCAACCAATCCTTGAACATGAAATTTAGTTCTTTTATTTCTCTCATTGGGTGTTCACTGGGCATAGTTTGATAAAATTTCCTGTAAGCATTTTGGTTATTTTTTAAATGATATTTTTAAAAATTTTACCTTTGAAATGTTTGTTCCTACCATTCTGAAATAAAAATGAGAACCAGGTATTTTTTATATTCTGGGACCTTACTAAACTTACTTATTGGTAGTATTAACTCTTTTTCAGAATCCTTAAGAAATTTTTTGTTTGTTTTTTTGTTTGTTTGTTTCATTAGGTAGTGGAAATTGAACCTAGGACCGCATATATGGAAATCAAGTGCTCAACCACTGAGCTAATCTCCTTCCCAAGAAGCATTTTTTTAGGTACACTATAATGATACATATGAATAAAGACACTTTTACTTTCTTCTTTTATATTGTTATGCCTTTCTCTGCCCTATTCCAGTAACAAAAATATCCAATTCAATATTGACTGGAAATGATAAGAGTGCTAAATGGTATACATACAGGAATGGAAGGAATTTAGGGCCACTTTGGCACTCTAAATATACATAAGCACACATGAATGTTTGCATGTTGTGTACCACTGTGTACATGCTCACATTGGTAATATGCTAACATGTGTTTGCTGGTTTCCTTCTCGAAATTACCAATTAATTGAAACTTAAAAACCTTGGTTTTACACTTCTATGCCACTTTGTAGCTGCGAATTTTGAATTACTTATTCATAATTTAACATTTAAACTCACTGAATAATCCCTTCCAAATCATCCCTTCCAAATCTAAGAATTATATTTTCCTTTAATTTTATCACTCTGCTTTTCCCACATTATTCAACAATCTTAAACCAGTAATATGTACAGTTTTCTGAGAGTTTTAAAATTATAGAACATAAAATGAAAATAATGCAGTCTTTAGAATACATTTTAAATTTTAGCAATTCTAAAGATCTGACAAAATAAAGATTTGAAGTTATTTATTATTGCTGTTGATAATGATGTGATTTACTTTTAATTAATGTGCCTGCTTTTATTTTGTTAATTTTGTAAACATTCTAACTGAAAAACCATCCCAAATATAAAAAATCCAAACGGATTACCAGTGGATCAGAAATAGGAAAGTGCTCGAAATTTTAAGCAACAAAATCATATATTCATCTCCATGAATACACAATTTCCTATTGCTATTGCTATGGTTATCTTAATGTTACATTTTAATCATAATTATTGAAAAAGTCTTTATTTACAGCTCATCTTGAAAGCCACTTTAAAGCTTCTTATGTTAAGAATATTCCATAAATACGTTAGCAATGGCAATTTGGAAAGCAAGCAAGTGGAAATTAGCAGTGTTTAAGTTTTTGTAACCAAAACATGTACAACAAATAGCTTTTCTAAGCACATAAATTATGCATATGGTTACTAAAAGTATACATTCATATTCTGAAAATTCTGTGTTCTCAAATATATGCCACAAAATTATTATGTGCTGTAATGTTTGTGACAGCGATTTATATTTAACCAAAAGTGTCTGAATGGCAATATGTTTATAGACAGTTATAGTTAGCTATAATTATAAATTCTTAACATGAAATAGCCATTAAATCAACCACAATCATACTTAAATGGATTGCTTAGGGAGTCTGGTTATGAAAAGGAATTCAGTCCTACAAAGAAACTATTTCAGTTATGTGCTTTTTTATTGATAATTTTCATATTATATTCTGGTTTCCAATATATTTAGGAAGCATCATAAAAGGAGATTTTACTTTCTGTGCTATTTTTAATCCTAAATCATAAAGCATTTTCTTAAGTTTAAAAATAGTCTAGTTTCAGAATAAATCAGTGGAATGGATTATAGTGAGATGTTTTGCAATAATCTAATAATTAAAGCTAAAATCTAAATCTGAGTGTGGAAAAGGCTGACTGGTCCACATGCCAGATTCCCAAATTAAATAAAAGGTGTGGTTAACAACATTTCCCAGAGCTTACTCATCACATCTTCATTCAGTGAATAATGCATACCAACAAGCCTATTATTTCCTGGATCCCTAGGCAATATAATGAGATGATTGATAGTGAAGAAATTCTTTTAGGGGATAGTCAGTGATTGTAAATGACATTTTGTTGGGCTTCTGCTTAAAAAAGCTGAATTACAGAGCTATGCCATAATAACCAGGGCAGGGAAAAGAGAATGCAGGAGATGTGATGGGCCTGACAATAGATGAAATTAAGAACTCTTCTCTCACAGATCTCCAATTCCAGAGATTACAAAAGTTGGATCCTACACTGCCTGTAGGCCTGAAAATAGACCATGAAAGGTGGATGAGATTGATAACAGAAATGTGAATAGACAGTAAAACTGTGGGTACAGAAAGATAGATCCATATGAGGAATTCAGCATAGTAACACTGATTGTTGGTTAGCCAAAAGATATAGCCAAATCTTTAGAGACTGTCAAACCCCATGAGATTTTTCAGAGGAGAGATCTCATCATCATTGAGACATGTTACACTCACCATAAGTGTTTACAAAATCAATAAAATCATTCAGGAGTAAAAGATACAAAAAGAGCAAAATCTACACATGGGGATCTTGTGATGGGTGAATATGTAATGTATTTCACTTGTGTGAAGGACATAAATCCTTGGGTGCCAGAGACTGTGACATGCATGAATCTGAGATGGTCTTTAAAATGCCCTTCTCCTTGTCTACACAAACTGTATAATTCTCTCAACCACTTGACAGTGGGTGGAACCCGTGAATGTGATGATATATTGCTTCTTTGATTAGGTGACCTTGAGTTATTAAAAAGGAAGATTATCTTGGTTGGGTGTGGCCTAATCAGGAAATCCTTTATAATACATCATAAATATTTGAATTATGAGAAGGACTCTAATTTTGGACTTGAAAGAGAAAGCTATTGCACAGAAGAAGGACACTATAGGTAATGGGGTGAGGGGGGCAGGTAAAAGCACCAAGAGAAATCTGGAAGCTGAGAATGGCTTCCAGTTGAAAGCCAGAAAGAAAAAGCCTCAGATGATATCACAGCTCTGACTGACACCTTGATTTCAACTTTGTGAGACCCTGTGCTGATAACCCAAGACTTTGTGGCAGGACTTTAGACTAACAGAAAGTGTGGGGCAATTAGTTATCTTTGTAAAGTCCGTTAAGTATGTAGTAATTTATTATGCAACAATAGAAATCTAACTAGAGACTTTAACATAACTATGATTTAAATATTAAATGATTTAATGGCTAATATGAATAAAAAACATAGATTCATGCAGATTTTCAGAAGACACAGAAACAAAAAATAATAAAATGAAAATATTAGGAATAATAAATATTAAAACAGAAATGAAAAAAGTCTTTAACAGACTCACTAATAGATTTGACACAGCTGATGATAAAGAGTAAACTTGGATATAAAACAATAGGAATTACCCAAAAAGAAGCAAAAGCTAAAAAAGTTGAAATTAAAAAAACAAAATAAAGCACCCAATATGTTGTGAGGAAAGACTTATGGGACAATATCAAATGGTCCATTATACACATAATTGGAGATGAGGGAGAAGAGAGAGAAAATAGAGTTAAAGAAGTATTTGAAGAGAAAATTTTCCAAAAATATACAAAGTAACAAAACACGGAAAGAATAATTTCAGAGAAATAAAAATAAAAAATAGATATAAACCACTCAAAATTCAGAAAAACAATTTTAAAAGGAAAATCTACAAGACAGCCAATGGAAAAGAAATATTACATAAGGAGTATATAACTTCTATTAATGTGTAAAAAATTACCATAAACTTATTGGCTTAAAACAACACATTTATTTATTTATTTATTTATTTATTTATTTATTTATTTATTTATTTATTTATTATTTATTTATTTATTTATTTTAATTGTAATTTCACGTTCATTTTATTAAGGATAAAAGACCCCTATGACATAGGCCTTTCTCAAATTATTATTTTTTCCTTTATTTTTAAAGAAGTTTTAGATTATATAAAAGTTACATAGAAAATATAGGGAATTCCCATATATCCCACTCCTTCCTTCTCTCATACTTTTCCACATTAGCAACATCTTTCATTAGTGTGGTACATTTGTTACAACTGATGAACACATATTGAAGCATTGGTACTAACCATGTCCAGAGTTTACATTATAGTTTACACTTTGCACTGCACAATATTATAGGTTTTTTTAATATATATTTTAAAAGATGTTTATATTACATAAATGTTACACAAAAATTACAGGGATTCCCATGTTCCCCACCTCCCACACCTCCCATAACATCCCACATAAACATCTTTCATTAGTGTGGTACATCACCTGCAATGGATATACACATCCTGGGGCTTTGCCTCTAAACATGAACCATAGTTCACATTGTAGACCACACTCTCTCCCACACAGTTCTGCATGGTATATGCTGATGTGAAATGGCCTATATCTGTCGTTGTAATGTCACTTAGGATAATTCTCAAGTCCTGAAAAAGCCCCTGTATTACAACTGCATTTCCAATCCCTGCCCCAAAAGTATCCAGTGGCCACTGGCTCCACCTCACTGTTTTAATTTCTTCCGTTGCTTGAATCACAATATGTCTACAACAGAATACCATTAAGTCCATTCTAGTTCATAGCTCTTCCCCCAATCCTGAGGAATTTGGTACGGTGATGTCCACTCCACCTCCAAGTGAGAGGGGGCTTATATCCCATGGATACGGTGGATGGGATTATCCTGCCTGCAGCTGTAGGTTCTCTCCATTCCCTGGGATGGCCATTGTCCATTATCGTCTCCTCACCAGGTGACTTGGGTGAATCCATTGAGCTGTAGAGTAGGAGTTGCAGCTCCACTGAGATTCCAGGCACAACTGGCACATGGGCAGGCCAGAGACTCCAGTCTCTGGAAGTACACCTGCAAACTCGAGCATCACATACAGGTTTGAATAGAAGGGACTGATGGACCATGTGCAGGGAGGACTTATTTGAGTCCAACTCTGTCACTCTCAGGAGCACAGATTCCAAAGTAGAGCCCACTGATAAGGCACCAATCTCCGGAGCTATCCTCCATTATATAGGTCCTGGGTGTCTCCAGGGCCCTCAGGAGCCCCTCTGTGTGGGGTGATATCCACTTTGGTGTTCTATGAGATCCTACTGAGGTGTGCGTAAGCGTTACCTCTGGGATGACCTCCCGACTCTCTTTGAAGTCTCTTAGCCACATGAACTCATTTGTCTTTACCTTTTCCCCCTTTTATTCAAGGTCTGTTTACAGTCGTATTGCCCAGTTGGCACTTGGTGTTAATCCCTTGTTGCCAGAGAGGCTTATCCCAGGGGGGTCATGTCCCATGCTGAGGGGAAGATAATGCATTCATATGCTGAGTTTGGCTTAGAGATAGACCACATTTGAGCAACAAGGAGGCTTTCAGGTGGCAACCCTCAAACACCCCATCACAGTAGGCTAAGTTTCAATTACAAGAGCAAAGACTCATAAGGCTAGTCATCAATAACAAGAACCCATCAGTGAACCATCCTCGTTTGCCAGATACTTCCCCTGCACTTGGGGGACTGTTGCTGCTCCCTTGGAGAATGTGGCAGAGCTATCCAGGCTGGGAATTCAGTATTCCCTCATTTATTGAGTGATTGTCTACCCACTGTGATCATGCCCCACCCCTTGGTCATTTGAACAATTTTATATATCTTTTATATATATTCAGGTGAACTACCTCCCATGAATCCCCCATCGCAGACAGCCCCACCAATAATCCTCTGCTGCCCCCATTGTAACCTTTCTGTGATCTAAACCTTCCTTGAAGATGAAGCCGCTATAATTGCCAAATACAATTAATAGGAAAATGAAATAATAATGATAAGCTTAAATGTAAGAAAGAAAATACATGGAAACTCAGGGAAAAAAAACCTAAAAATAAAATTAAATTAAAGGACTGGGACATTCAAAAAATGGAAAAAAACAAAAAAATTAAAAATTAAAAAATTATTATTATTATTGTTTCCTTTTATCACTGCATTATTGGTTGTCCAGCTTGTACTGTGGCACCTGCCCCCTTTCACTCCCCAGTGTCTCCCGAATTTTCATTTAATTTTCAAAGAAGTTTTAGGCCACAGCAAAGTCACACACAGAATACTAGAGACTCCCATATACCCAACCTCCTTCCCCTTTCCTCACCCCATATTAAAACCTTTTTTATGTGGATGGTAGCATTGTTATAACTGTTATACAGATAGTGAAGCATAGCTACTAAACATTGTCAATGGTTTACAGTATAGTTTACTATTTAGACGGTACAGTTTAATAATTTTTGATGATATTTACCATGTCCTGTGTCCATCACTGTACTCTATCACTTTACCTTAAATTATGTCCATATGTGTGATGGCTCACAACCTTCTCTTCTCCCTCTCTCCCTTGTTAACCTATCTTTCAGACAACGGTTCTCAGAGACTGCTCACTTTCCTCGATTCAAATCAGTGAGGTCATATACTGTTCATTCTTCAGTGCCTGGCTTGCTTCACTCAACATAAGGTCTTCAAGATTCATCCATGCTATTCCGTGTGTTAGCATTTTATTCCTTCTTACAGCTGGGTAATATTCCATTGTATTTATGTACCACATTTTGTTTATCCATTCATCTGTTGATGGGTACTGGGGCTGATTCCAACTTTTGGCAATTGTGAACAATGTCGCTATGAACATTGGTGTGCATATATCTAAAACAACACATTTATTATAACACAGATTCCATGGGGTAAGTGTCAGGCAAAATTTTGCTGATCCTCTACTTGAGATATTACAAGACTGATATCAAAGTGTAAGCTAGGGTTGTGATCTCACTTGAAGCATAGGGTTATCTTCTAAGCTTCCTATTTTTCTCGCAGAATATCATTCCTTGTGCTCCACACTTTCTTGCTGACAGTCAAAAGAAAGCTCTTTTCAGCTCCCTGAGGCCACCCATCATTCTATGCTTCTGGAATGTCAGTTAGGTCCTTCAAGGTCACCTAGAGACTCTCTCTTAAATCTCTCTGACCTCTTTAAAGTCTTCATCTGATTAGGTCATACACATGCAAGATAAATTATGTTTTGATAAATTCATGTTCAACTGATTAAAGATCTTAATTACATCTGCAAAATCCCTCTGGACATAAAATATTACATAATCATGGGAGTGATATCTCAGCATATTTACAATTTGAAATAACACTAATGGGGAGAAGATTACATAGGGCCTGTAGACAATCTTTAAGCTATCTTAAATTTCTTCCTGCCACAGTCTGCCCTGAACACCAAAAAATTCACATTCCTCCCAAATATAAAATATACCTACCTACTCCCTCTCCATGTTCTCAAGAGTTTCATCATCAACTCAAAGTTCAAAGTTTTATCTTTTAAATCTAAATCTTCACATCTTATCAGCTCCAAGTCCAAAATTTCAGTTAAATCTTTCTTGGACGTTTGAAGTCCAAAATCGTATCATCTGAAATCTCTCGATTAGGTGCAGATGGGTGTAAACTATTTAGTGCATCTCCTTTGGGGAACACTTCTTCTCCATCTATGAACCTGTGAAACTAAATTGACCAATTTTCTTCTCCCAATTGTCTCACCATACCATGGTGTAACAGGCACAGATAGGACTTACATGCATTCCAGTTTCAAAGGAAGGTAAAAGGGGAGTAGCTGACCTGTAGCAGTTCAGGCAAATGTTGAATTCTTGACTAGGTTTCAAAGCCTGAGTAGACTTGATTCAACTCTGTAGACTTTTGGTTGTGACCTCTAAATCATACTCCCCTTTCCATTAAAGATAAGGAGTATTTTTGCTGGAATCATTTTATCAGTCTGCTTCTTGCCAGTAAAATTTTGGGGTTCAACAACCTCTTTTCATTTTGTACAGTTGGTTCTTTTTAATTTCAGCTGGTAATGTTTTTTTTTTTTTTTTAATATAGACTTCTGTGAACTTTGTGGGCCTTTCATAGATTTTACTGGCTTTTACTCCATTAGACAAAGCCCACATTCACAAATCTTTAGAGATATCCCTTCTCTATCTTTGGCCCCTGCTGAAATGACTGAGAGACAGCACTCAAATTTGCTGGAGTCCCTCTGCTTTGGATAAGAATATCTGTGAGGCATAGCCTTAATGTATTGAAAATGCCCTTTGTATGATTCCATACTCTAGCTTTTTTATTTTTCTGAGGTTTTAGAACAATATTGTGCAGTCACACACATAACCTTTATCCTATTCCACTCTTTTGACTGATGTTAGGACTCTTAGCATCTTTTGCCATCTTAACAGGCTTAGAATTTTCAAATTCATCCAGTCCTGTTTCCTGTCTGTATAGCAGTTATTCTTCAAATTCATTTCTCTCTCCTCTTGCATTTTGCTCTAAGAAGCAAGAAGAAACAAGGCAGCTCCTTTATTGCATTGATAAGAAATCTTCTTTACTATGTATGCTGGTTTGTTACTTACTGCTTTTCACAAAACAGCAGGGGAAAATACTGCTAAGCTTTCTGCCAATACGTGGTCAGAATCTTCCTTTGTCCACTTTCCTAGAACTTGTTCTTTACTTCCTTTCTAAAAATAAACTCCATAAACTCCAGCTATCTACTGAAAATCTATTCAAGGCAATATTTACTTTCTATGTCATGCTATTTAAAATTCTCCCAGAACCTGGCCTTTTCCCAGTTCCAAAATCACTTCTCTATTTTCAACTATTTTCACAGCGGCACCCCACAACTCCATATTAGTTTTCTATTACTTTATAACAAATAACCACAAACTTAGTGACTTAAAGCATCACACTTAGTTTATCTCACAGTTTGTGTGGTTTAGGATTCTGGCACATTTTTGCTGACTCCTAGGCTTGGGGGCTCACCAGGTGAAAATCAATGTTGCCCAGGGCTTTGATCTCATTTGAGTAGTATTTTCCCAAGATCATTTGTTGTCAGCTTGGAATTATTCTACTGGTTAACACAGGTGTTCCTGTCTTTTTATTCTCTTTTTTCTCTTTATGTCACACATCATACACATTGACACATTTTGGAATTCCTACTTCAAGTATTTATATATCCATAGATAAAATATGTGTTTGTAGTATGGTAAAAGATTGCATTTCAACAGAATTTCTCATGAGAAAAGAAATGTCTTTGCATAGTTAAATACATTAAGAAAACATCTTAGGTGGAAGATAAGATGCTGGAGTCATGTGTCTACAGGAGCAAAGCTGACAATAGAGCTTGCTAAACTCTCCAACTCCACTTTTTTTCTCCCTCCCTCTCTCCCTTCCTTTCTTCTTTTCTTCCTTGCGTCTTCCTTTCCTTCCTGCCCTCCTATATATTTTTCTTCCTTTGTCTTCCCCCAAATGTAAACAGAAATCAAATCAATAGAAAGGAAAAGGTAGGTATATGAAGAGGGAAAAAGTAGTTAGAGACTTTGCCGATGGCTGAAGCTTGAGTTGTGGAACTAATAGGGGAATTTTTAATAGCAGAAAAATCTAATGTAGATTTTTTCCCATGCAATTGTCTTCATTTTCCGTGTACTGGTCTTCATTTTCTTCAAAAAAGTTTTCTACAGACAAGTGCCTTGTGCTTTTTTATTAAGAGGTTAATGAATTAAAGGTAATAAATATGCAAAAAAAAAATGCTTTTGACATGTTGATCAAAGTGGTACTGAAACCAGAATAAAGTATATAGATCATTGAGACAGTCCTTAAATGGAAGTGCAGTCTTTTAGTTGGGCTGACCATAAGCACATGAGCTTTCTCTAGAAATTTGAAAAACTCAGGTCAATCTTTGAAATTTCCATAATGTGTATTTATAGTAAGGATTATAGTGTTACATTAAGGATTATGTGGCATTTAGGCTACATATATTCATAATTTTTAAATAAAATTACATTGCACAAGCAAATTTTTTTTCTTCAAATGCATATATTTCCTATACCATTAACTATGCTCCTAGTACATGATTTTGAAGTTGTATAATTTTTTATTAAATAAATATTTATTTGTCCATTAATACGATGCAATTTTTCCATTAAGAGAAATCTTAATTTTTTTCTTAAGAATTAACCAAAATGAAATGCTTTTTGGAAAAATATTCATTATCATTGTATACTTAAACAGGATAAAAATGTAAATATAGATTAGCAGATGAGCCATAAATTGAAAGAGAATAAAAGTTAAGGAAGCTATTTTCCTTGAATATTATATCTCTGCTTTTACTTGGCATCACTGATGTTTGGTATAATTTAAAGATTTTAAATGTTTTTGAAAACTTTATGTTTACAAACTAATTTCATTTCAGAAAAGGATGATATATTTTAAATATTTTTCTATTAATCAGAATAATATGAATATTCAAGTATTAAAGAGCTTGACTAGATCATTATTCTATTAAAAGGGTAAATGCAATGTTCAAAATCTAATTTCTTGAAAAAATTGTTAAAAATCAAAATTTATCAATATTTTACAAATTGTCAAGATTTTTAATTTGAGAATTTTTAATTTAATTACTGATATCAATTTTATTTATTACCATTAATCTTTAAAATATGAAATATTCCAGACAGAAGAAAAAGGATAAAACTCATAAGCTCCACACCATGGTCCATTCTCCTTGAATGTCTATTTATTATAGTTTCCTCTCTACTTGCTCAGGAAACTATGTTTCACATATACATGGATTTGTGGTCTAAAGGTGGGTTTTATTTGATCTTTGCCTATCCCTGATTTTTCCTAAACACTTTTATTATAACATTTTTATAATAAATTGATATCTTGTAGTGCTAATGTTTTAAATGCTTACCAAAATGAGTTAACACTTCATTTACTTTACCGGGCCTTAATTATTTAATTCAATATTTTTAATACAGCAGAATTTTCAGGTACAGAAAACTGCAATTGCAGAATAATTATTGTGTTTTACCTGCACATATTTGCTTTATAGGTTGGATTTTGGTATCAGTTTTCTGCTGACTTAGATATAGATTTTGGAAACTTTCCTAGAAAGTTAAAATAGGCTTTGAATGATCTTTCCCTTGAGGTAGAATATAATTCATTTTTGAAACTCTCTGGGTTAGTAAGTATTATATAGAGGTGGATGGACTTCTTGACATTTTTTGGTATGTCTTTTATGGTAATGTATCTGTGACTGCATTTGTCAAAATCATTTATTTATCAAGGTTTTCCAAATTATTTAAAGTCAAGAGAAATATCACATTGTCATTTTTAAATTTTTCTCTGTACCTGTGAGTATATCCCCGTTTTTATTTCTTACATTTTATTTGAGTTGTCTCCATTTTTTTTCTTCATTAGTTTATCTTGCTATTTCTTATATATCCCAAAAGGATGAATTTTAAGTTCATTAATCAATCATTCTATGTTTTCTGGTCTTATTAATTTCTCTGTACTTAAAATATTAGAAATTACTTTATGTAAGTTAATTTGGTTATATTGCTGAATTACATGCTTAAAGAGAAATATTCTCTGTATTTCATTTGTATTTTCATGTATTTTTCCATTAAATACACCATGGTAGCTCAGTGATTAAGAGTCCAATTTCCTGCTTCTGAAAACAACAATTTTGTAACTGTGGAAAGCTGAGCATTTTTCCTAAGCACTGATTGTTTATTATTTATTTTACAGATGAAGATAAAACTACTTATTTTGTGGAGATTAAGTGAAATATTTTATAGACATTATGTTAGTCAGCCAAAGGGATGCTGATGCAAAATACCAGAAATCGGTTGGCCTTTATAATGGGAATTTATTTGGGGTAGAAGTCCACAGTTACCAGGCCATAAAGCGTAAGTTTCTTCCCTCCCCAAAGTCCATTGCCACCTGTTGGAGCAAGACAGGTGCTGACGTCTGCCAGGTTTTAGGCTTCTTGGGTTCCTCTCTTCCCAGGGCTGCATTTCTCTCCGGGCTTAGCTCCTCTGTTTCCTCCACAAAGTCAGCTGTAGACTATGAGGCTCTCTAGGTTTTTTTGCTTGTCTCCACAAGGACAGCTGTGAACTGTCAGGCAAATGGCTTGTCCCTATCCCAGGGTCTTCTTTCCTTCCTCACAACCAAGCTCCTCCATCTGCTCGCCTCCTCGGGCTCCAGCATCAAAACCCCAACATCAGAACTGCTCCCTCTGTCCTTTGCCTTGCTTTTTATATTTGATTTCCCCACTCACCAAGGGGTGGGGCTCAACACCCTACTGACATGACCCAGTTAACGCCCTAATCATAATTCAATCATGCCCAGATTAGCAGAACAGTTTACAAGCAAAATCCACTATCTATTTTTGGAATTCATAATTACATCAAACTGCCCATTGGCTACAGAACTTATTTGTTACTATGTGCTTAGAACACAAGAAATATAACTAAATGACTGTTATATTTTCTACTGTGATTGCTCTATTAAAAATGTACATCATTTTTTATCTGATATACTTTAAGACTTAATGACCCAAATTATTTTATTAATTGTTATTTATCCACATTGTTCATTCTCTTCTTTGTTATTATATATTCCTACCTTAGGTTTTTTTGTTTCATCTTCTTAGTTAATTGCAAAATTTTGGAGGATTTGTGTAATTATATTTTGTAACCACTATTACATTTTGTGTAATACAAAACCCATTTAATAAACTGAAAAAAAAAATGCTAATAAAGTCCTTCAATAGCTGATTCTCATACTACATATAAAATATCTTGTGATATATATAATGTGCATTTACTAGAACATTTCAGAAACACAGATTTTATATAATGTTTGCAATGCTATCATTTAAACACCTTTAATAAGCAGATTAGAAATAAAAGGCTGTTTTCCATGTTTGAGTAAAATTAAGGCTTTATTTAAGGCCAAATTCAAGAATTTAGATGTGTATGTTTATGGTCAGTGATTCAACTGTTTCTTTTCACTACATCAGGAGTATATATTTTGTTCTCCATTCTCATATCGGCAGGGGAGTGATAGCATGTGCATTTGCCTAACAGCAAGTCTGGGAATTAGCTTTTGATAGCATCTTAAGCCATTTTGGCATTTTTGTGTTTAAGTGTCTAGGCCAGCAATGTCTAATACACCTTTCTGTAATGCTTAAAATATTCTCCATCTGTGCTATGCAATTTACTAACCACTACCCACCTGAGAATTTGAAATGTGGCTAGTGTGAATTATTTTTAATTCATTTGAAATTAATTTACATTTCATTGTAAATAGCTGTATATGGTTAGTGGCTACTGTATTGGACAACACAGATCTATGCCACTATCATTGGTATTATAGATAGATCAAGCAATTCACAAAAGCTTTCCAATTACCCCCAATACTTCTTTATTTAATGTCAAACCATGGGCCGTGGTACGTTATCTCTCTAAACCGGTGATTTTTTTTCCCCTAAAATAAATCATAGCAGTTGACATTATCTAACAACCAAATATTACATAAAGCTAATAGGAAAATCATAGCAATTTAAAAGTTTTCCTTAAGCTCTTTGTTGTGATTCAATCATTAATCTCCTGTGTTTTGTGTGATCTCTCTATCTTGATTTTCTCATTTGTAAGATGATAACACTAGGAAGACCCACTTCATATAATTTTGAATTAGCCAAGTGGAATAATGTATACATCATTCTACATCATGCTTTATAAAGCATGACATCAGGATAATGAGGTGGTTAAGAGCATGGGCTTGGAGGTTAAACCAGTTTGAGTTCAATGATGGCCCTGCTGTTTAATAATTGTATTACACTGAACACACTATTTAACTTCTCTAAGTTTCAGATTCATCATCTGTAAAATATGGGTAATAATGCCTAACTTCAAAGATGTGTGTATAGATCAAGTAAGACAATGTTGATAAAGCCCTTGGCACAGGGTGCAGAGAGGCTGCCAAAGGCAACGGATCAAAAGAGTAGCTGTAGCTGGATTAGTGTTGTTGCCATGAGCATTGTAAATGCAAGTGGTTTCTCCAAGGACTTTTTGTGCCTATTTTCCAGTCAAAGGACATATGCACCAGAACATGAATGGAAAACAATTTAATTTGAGCACGGTTTGCCCTAATTACTAAACAAGAACAAAACACAAACTGTTTGGGAGTCAGAATTCTGACTTCTGACTACATTTCACCTTTATACAGTACATTTTGCAGCAATCTGCACATTCAGAGTTCCCATTAGGCAAAGAGTAAGGAGTATCTGCTGTTCCTTGAAATTATGATTAATATCCTGACATGATGACCAGTTATAGGCTGTAGAAAACAGGCTTGCTTTTTGTCCAAATTTGATATGGCAAAGATCCTAAATAAATAAACTTTTGTGAACTCTCTAATGACAATTAACCAAGTGGCTGACTAAGCCACTTGGTAATTTTGTTGTTGTTGTTGTTGGTTGCAGTGAACAGAAACATCCTCAGATGACTTTAATTTTTAGAGTTACTGAAAGAATACATAGGAAAGTAAGAGAAAGAAGATTCTCACTTGAAACCTTTTAAATCACCATTCAACCAGGCATAAAACATACTGATGTTTTTCAGGAACTTGAAGGTTATTGAAAAAAATTTGAGGCTCTAGCAAATCTCTGGAGAAAGAGTCTGTAGTTATCTCCCTTAGCATTCCACAATTAAGTTGATGCAAGCTGTAGTTCCTTAAAACAAAGTTCTATTTAAACTTCTATTATTTTATTGAACCTGATGAATCATAGCTTCAACCAACTTTCTTCTCTTCATCCCTTCACCACTCTATCATCTGCAATGTTCCCTGTCTGTTGGAAATTTAAACTCCCTTACAATCTATTTTTTTAATAATCACTTTCTAATTTAGAATCCTCTCCTAATCAAATCTATACAAGAAAATGTTAGGAAACCTCTGAACTGCTTTGGACTGACACTACCATACTTTTTTCACTCAGCTATGGTTAATGTCACGGTGTTACAAGTTACAAGGAACAGAAATCTAAAGAGAAAGAGACCTACAGAGAAATAGAGTTAGCAAGTTTTATTGTTGGCCTTTTACAGTTTAAATACCCTTTTTTGATAGGACAAAATATGACAGTTATTTATTGTGTACTTAAACTCTCATCTTTAAAAAATCCTCAGTATATAGCTACAAACTTATGCACGATTTTAGTCATATAAATTCCTGTTGATGTGTTAATACCATGTCAAATATTTCCTATAAATATCAATGTTTTAATTTTTAATCTCCTATTTTAAAGAAAGGAAAATTAAAGATAACAAAGAGTCATTTTTAGACAGAACTAACTAGCACATTTGAGAATACATTATTTTCTTGACATGACAATTAGTTCCATGTTACTTTTTTTTTTAATGAATCCTCTATTTCAAAACCTTATTTTCCTAGAACAAGTTTTATTAAAGCCAAATTCAAGAACAACATCTGCTCATGGCAAACATTACATTACTTGTCAGTTAGAAAATTAATCTGGATAGAATATTTTCTATTTTGATATTTTAATTTTTAAATTTTTTTTATTTGTATTAAAATATTTAATTAAATATTAAAAACACTTCTAATTATATAAATATAAAGCTGAAATTACTCTGCCTGTGGATCACATTCCTAGTATTCTTGTCCTTACCAAATAAATAAACAAAAAAATGCCCTTCTAATATTTCTAAATAATTTACATAAATTTTTTATGGAATAGTCCATAAAAATATAATCAGTTCCATAGTCAGACCAAAAATTAACCTTTTGAACCTACCCAATCTTATCTGCATGAATACTTTTGTCTAAATTGAAATAAAATATACAAAATCCTAAATTTAAATCATTTAGCATAAAGTCTTTTGTTTCTACTCAAACAAACAAGAAAATACTGAGTTCGTTTGACCAAGAGTAAAGACCAAGATTCCATAAACTTTTTTTAACAAGGGTATTTATCAGAATTAGCTAAATTGCTTGTTTTTATTTTTAATGCATATACACAGACACACATAAGATCTGTTTTATCAGATTTGGATTCAGTAAGTCCAGAGACTTATGACAATAGGTGTCTGGAAATTGCTCCCTAAGTAATTATGGTGTGAAACCTTACTCAAAAAACAAGCAGTCATTATGGCACCAGAAGCATGACTCATGAAAAGAAAAAAATGAATTATTTACACTTCATCAAATTAAAAACTCCTCTTTTTGAAAGACACAGTAAAGAGAATGAAAATGTAAATCATAGACCAGCAGAAAATATTTGTAAGGCATATATTTGATAAAGGGCTTGTTTTCAGAATGTATAAAGAAATGTCAGACTGCTCCCCAGCATTCGTCAGGCTTGAATCCTCAGCCAACTCCACTCCCGGGTGATTTAAACATTCAGACTCTTGTAGTCCTGATGAACATTCCGTTTTACTCAAGTTCATGACAGTCAGATCTTTAGGAATAGAAGGTTCATGCAATTTGAGACCAGTCAGCACTGTGCAGAGTTCAGAGAGTATTAAGAAGCAGAGATTAGCCTGGCTTCCAGAGTAAAGACAGAGACAAGCAAATAAAAAGCAGAATTTAGAATTGGATAGATGAATGTAGCGATTATAAATCTGGAGGAATACAGAGAGGAACTTGATATAAAGGAATATGAAGAAACCAAAAAGGAAACTCTGGAGCAGCTACGTTAATTTAATGATTAATTTTTTTTTTAATTATGTCTGGAAATATCACTTTGGTGGATGAACCAAGTGGAATGCACCTGGCTATTCAGGCAGCTATCATCCAGGACTTTAAAGCTCCAGAGGTCATCCAATTGTTTGCAAAGTAACAACCTGGTAACTTTGGACAAGGTTATCGGAGATGGATAGAGATCTGATGGTAGGGAATTTGGAAAGAGACCCCTACACACAATAGGAAATGGAGATACTAACAGTTCTCAGGAAATTTGGAGAGAAGCTGACTGCAGATTATGAGGACTTCTTGTCAGCAAACGCAGGTGCTATCCTCAGCATTTGAGAAAGTCTATACAGACCTTGGCTCTGGAGACAAAGTTCTTGCTTTGGCAAGTTTTGAGGTTGAAAAAAAACAACAATAAAAAATGACACGGTGTTGAATCTTTGGGCATTTATCACATTCTTGTTGTAAATGCATTTTTCTTCTGGGATTTCGAGTCATTGCAAAGAAATCAAGAGATTATCAGAATGCATTAATAACTTAACAAAAGGTGACATAAATACATAATGGCGGCTTCTGTTTATTCCCTTCATCATTGTGCTTTGTGGAAGGCTACTTGTTTGAGTGATCCTGGCCTTGTTGAGTTGGAGGGATTCACAGGACCTTATTCATTATGATTTGTCTGTTTTTCTGTTTAAGAGAGAAAAATAAATGGAGTTGCTATGTCTATTTTTATTGAGGCTCTGTGTTTATAAGTGCTGATAGTGAATGAAAAGATGTGAACTAATGATTCTTTTCAGCTCATTATTTAACTCTACTTTTAATGAATAGTGTAGCACATCTGTCAATAGACCTCATATGTGTTCATAGAATTTGAGTTCTAAACGACCTTAGAAACCATTATCAATTTACAAGAAATTTGAGGCTCACAAAGAACAAGTGACTTGCTTAGAGTTATATTAGAAACAGAGCAGGAAATAACACTAATGTATCTTGACTCCCAATTTAGTGACTGTCTTAGTTTGCCAAGGCTACTATAACAAATACCAGAGAACTGTTTGGTTTAAACAATAGGAATTTGTTGGCTCATAGTTTTGGAGACCAGAAATTCAAAATCAAGTTATTGGCAGGCCACACCTTCTCCAAAGTGTGTAGCATTCTAGAAGTGACTTGCTGGCACCCAGTCCTGCCTCCCTCATATGGTGATCTGCCCCATTCAGTCTCCTCCTGTGGCTTCTACTCCTTCTGTTCAGTTGTCTGTGTCTCAGTCCAGATTTCCACTCCTTAGAAGGATTCTGGTCTTATGGATTAAGGCCCACAATGATTAAATTTGACATCAACTAATAGTGAGGCAGTTTAGTACAAGGTAATGGAGGAGAAGATACCCACAACATGGCTGACAGACAACATGGCTGGCAGACTGTATGGCCAGCAGACAAAATGGCTGCAAGACCTCGCTGGGACCTTGAGTTTAACCTTGAGGTCCCAGTTTCTCTTTCCAGGTCTCCCCTTGGTCCCAGATATTCCACAAAGGCCTCACTCACCATTTGCCCCCACCATAAGTGGGGTAACCAATAACCACTAGGGCCCATCCCCTTATCATTAACAAGGGGGTGGAATAATTAATTAGCATGTTCATAAATTCTTTTATGCATCATAGCCAGGAAACCAGAGGGATCAAATGCTTCTCTGTCTTCAATAGATCCTATTCACAAATGAGAGTCCATACCCATAGGACATGGGTTAGGATTTGAAGATCCCATTTACAAATGAGTTCATACCTAGAGGACTTGCACATGTCTTTGTGGGGGGACACAATTCAATCTTCCACAGTGCCCATTGAGTTTATTTCTTTATTCTGGACTGTTTTTGTTGTTGTTGTTGTTGTTGTTGTTGTTTAATAATTAACACATATTTGTGCAAGTCAGTGTTTATGTCGATGTCCCAACAAAATGTTGACTTCACAGTAGGGCCATTCCCTAGCCTGTATGCTCTCTCTATGAATGGGGCCCATTGTATCTCAGAATTTTGAGCTTGAATATTGGCAGCCCTGTTAAGAGTGTCCTGCAGTAATTTAACCTCCTGCATTGTCATGCCAGGAAGCAATAGGAAATGGCAGCTAGTCACCCTCTCTGTGTGTAAGTTCTTGCTGAAACCAGGATGATGGTGACTGTAAGTTACTATTTACTTTTCCTGCTTTGGAGAAACACAAAATAAGTTGTGAGGCAAAGCAAGGTTCTTTTCTTAGTGTTTACATCTATGTCTATGCTCAGATGTATACGCATGTATTTCCTTGGCTCTGACCATTCGATATTTTTTCAACGTGTTTCTCAATATTCTTTTTTTTTCTCTCTCTCTCTTTTTCTTTTTAAATATATATTTTAAAAGATGCTTAGATTACATAAATGTTACACAAATATTACAGGGATTCCCATGTACCCCACCTCCCACACCTCTCATAACATTCCACAAAAAACATCTTTCATTAGTGTGACACATCACCTGCAATGGATATACACATCCTGGGGCTTTGCCTCTAAGCATGGATGATAGTTCACATTGTAGACCACACTCTCTCCCACACAGTTCTGCATGGTATATGCTGATGTCTGTCATTGTAATGTCACTCAGGATAATTCCCAAGTCCTGAAAAAGACCCTGTATTACCACTGCTTTTCCCTTCCCTGCCCCAAAAGTGTCCAGTGACCACTGACTCCACCTCACTGTTGTAATTTCTTCCATTATTTGAATCACAATATGTCTACAACATAATACCAATGAGTCCACTCTAGTCCATAGCTCTTCCCCCAATCCTGAGGAGTCTGGGATGCTAATATCCACTCCACCTCCAAGTGAGAGGGGGCTTATATCCCATGAATGGTATTATCCTGCCTGCAGCTGCAGGCTCTCTCTATTCACTGGGAGAATGAATCATCTCCTCACCAGGTGACTTGGGTGAGTCCATTGAGCTGTAGAGCAGGAGTTGCAGCTCCACCGAGATTCCAGGCACAGCTGGCACATGGGCAGGCCAGAGACTCCAGTCTCTGGAAGTATACCTGTAAACTCCAGCATCACATACGGGTTTGAGTAGAAGGGACTGATGGACCATGTGCAGGGAGGACTTATTTGAGTCCAACACTGTCACTATCAGGAACACAGATTCCAAAGTAGAGCCCACTGATAAGGCATCAATCTCTGGAGCTATCCTCCCTTATATAGGACCTGGGTGTCTTCAGAGCTCTCAGTATCCCTCTGTGTGGTGTGATATCCACTTTGGTGTTCTATGAGATCCTACTGAGGTGTGCATAAGCGTTACCTCTGGGATGACCTCCCGACTCTCTTTGAAGTCTCTTAGCCACACGAACTCATTTGTCTTTGCCTTTTCTTCCTTTTATTCAAGGTCTTTTTACAGTCATATTGCCAGTTGGCACTCGGTGTTAATCCCTTGTTGACGGGGAGGCTCATCCCTGGGAGTCATGTCCCACTCTGGGGGGAAGGTAATGCATTCATATGCTGAGTTTGGCTTAGAGAGAGGCCACATTTGAGAAACAAGGAGGCTCTCAGGTGGCAATGCTCAAAAATCAGTAGCTTTTCTTTACACCAATAATGAGCAATCTGAGGAGGAAATCAAGAGAAAAATACCACTTACAATAGTAATTAAAAGAATCAAATACCTAGGAATAAATTTAATGAAAGATGTAAAGGACTTATATAAAGAAAACTATACAACATTGTTAAAGGAAATCAAAGAAGACTTAAATAAATGGAAGAATATTCCATGTTCATGGATAGGAAGACTAAACATCATCAAGATGTCTATCCTACCCAAACTAATCTACAGAGTTAATGCAATCACAATAAAAGTCAACACTGTATTTTTTAAGGAACTGGAAAAACTAATTACAAAAAATATTTGGAAAGGTAAGAGGCCCTGAATCGCCAAAGACATATTGAAAAAGAAAAATGAAGTTGGAGGTATCACACTACCTGACTTTAAAACATACTACAAAGCTACAGTGCTCAATACTTCATGGTATTGGCACAAGGATAGACATACTGACCAATGGAACCAAACTGAGAGTTCTGATATAGATCCTCGCATATACAGTTATCTGATATTCGACAAGGCCACCAAGCTCACTCAGTTGGGAGAAAATGGCCTCTTTAACAAGTGGTGCTTGGAGAACTGGATATCCATATCCAAAAGAATGAGAGAGGAATACAATCTCACACCTTATACAAAAATCAACTCAAGATGGATCAAAGATCTAAATATAAGAGCCAAAACCATAACGACCTTGGAAGATAATGTAGGGAAGCATCTACAGGACCTTGTAATAGGAAATGGTTTCATGAACTTCACACCCAAAGCACAAGCAGCAAAAAAAAAAAAAAAAAAAAAAGATAAATGGGATCCCCTCAAAATTAAAAACTTTTGCACCTCAAAGGACGTTATCAAGAAAATAAAAAGGCAGCCTACCCAATGGGAGAAAATATTTGGCAACCATATATCTGATAGGAGCCTAATATCCTGCATTTATAAAGAAATTCTACACCTTGAAAATAAAAAGACAAACAACCCATTTAAAAAACGGGCAAGTGACCTGAAAAGACACTTCTCCAAAGAAGAAATACAAATGGCTAAAAAACACATGAAAAAATGCTTGACATCGCTAGCTATTAGGGAAATGCAAATCAAAACTATATTGAGATACCATCTTTCACCCATCAGAATGGCAGCTGTTAAAAAAAAAGCAGAGTATAAGTGTTGGAGAGGATGTAGAGGAATAGGAACCCTCAATATTCTTTTTATTTGCACTTTATGTAAATTAAATACATTTTTAAAATTTCTTGGGTACTGTGAACTCTACTAGGTGCTCGGCCAAATGGACAAATTAAAGGACCTTGGCCACATTAATACCTTATTTTGAACTTTTAATGTGTAATTTTTTACATATTGGCTTATCACACTCAAAAACTTAACTCATTGAAGTTGTGAAAACCCAGAAAAAGCAAATCACCTGCTGTTAATCTGGGGCTTTACAGTCAATCATTGTTTTCCTGTGTGCATGGTTTCTCAAAAATTGAGGTGAAATATACATAACATAAAACTCATCCTTTTAAAGTGTATAATTCAGTGGCATTTAATGCATCACAGTGTTGTGCAACTATCACCTCTATATAGTTCCAAAACATTTTTGTCAATGTAAAAGGATACCCCAAATCCATTAAGCAGTCATTCCACATTCTTCTTTCCCTGCAATCTCTGGCAACCACTAATCTATTTTTTTGTCTCTATGGATTTACCTATTCTGAATATATCACATATACATAGAATCATACAATAAAAAAAAAAAAAAAAGAAATGTCAAAACACAATAAGAAAAACAATTAAAATAGGCAAAAAATATTGCCACAGTTAATTTCATGTGTCAGTTTGACTAGATTATCCAGTTGTTGTTTGGTCAAGCAAGCACTGGCATGATTGTTACTGTAGGAGTACTTCTTAGATGGAATAGCTTCTATAGTCAATTGAGTCCATCAAATGCTGATTACATTTACAATCAGCGAAGAACATAGCCCTCAGGATAGAGGGGAGTCTCCTTTTCCAATAAGTTGGAAGTCTCAAAGCCAGATATGAAGATTTCAGCAGTAAGAAAGAATCCCTGCCTCTACTTCAGTCAGTCAGCTTCTCCTAGGGAATTCATCCTAAAGACTCAAAATGACATTCACTGAAGTTTCCAACTTACAGTCTGACCTATGGAATTTGAACTTGCCAATCGCCACAGTTGTGTGAACCAACTGCCATAGTAAATCTCCTAGCAGGGCTTGGCTGGGCCTTCTGCTTCATGGTCTTTCACAAAGCTGCAATTAAGGTGTTGTTTAGTCCGATAAGGCTTACCTGAAGGTGAATATGCAACCTCCAATTTCCCATGTTTCCCAGGCAGGATTCAGTTCATGCAGGTTGGTTGGCAGCCTAAAAGCCTCATTTTCTTGCTGGTTGATGACCTGAGTCTTCCCTCAGTTCTTTGACATATGAGCTTCTGTATTGTATTGGTTAGAAACAAATCACGAAGTCCTTCCCATACTCAAGTAGAAAGGATAGCATAAGGGGATAAATTTCAAAAGGTGGAGAGAATTGGAAGTCTTGTTAGAGTCATCTGCCACAGATGAGTAATAGGTATGTGAAAATATGCACAACAAAATTAGTCTTTAGGGAGTGTCAAATTAAAACCACACTGAGATTCTACTACCCATCTAATTAAATGGCAAAAATTTAAAAACTGACCATACTAAGTGTTAGTCACTATGTAGATTATCTGAAATTCTCTTACATTGCTTAAGAGAATGTATAAACCTTTTCAACTTCTCTAAGTTTCAGATTCATCATCTGTAAAATATGGGTAAAAATGACTACTTTTTGTTAAACTTAAACATACAATAGTATATGATTCATACATACCATTCCTAGATATTTACATAAGAAGAAAGAAACATATGTCCATATTTGAGAAAATTCAAAACTAGAAATAACTTAAGCATCTCTCAACAGATAAATGGATAAACAAACTCTAGTTTATCCATACTCAGCAATAAAATAGAATGAAATATTAATTTACGTAAAAACCTGGATGAATTACAAAATAATAAAGGTGACTCAAAGAAGCCAGGATAAAAAAAAAAAGAGTATACATGTTACAGTTTCATTTATATAAAATTATATGAAATTAAAAGATTTTATATTTAAAGAAAGTAGTACAGGGATTGCTTGGGTATGTGAGAGAAAGATGGGAAAGGTTGGGAAGGAGGCATTACAAGGGCCATAAAATATTTTTTTGGGGGTGATTGATATGTTCATTATCTTGATTGTGGTTGTGTTTAAAGGAGTATATGCATATGTCAAAAGTTATTTAGTTTTGCACTTTATATATTGTGTATCAATTATACCGAAATAAAGCTGCTTTACAAAAAACAGTAATCAGTGGTTTCTGTTTCCAGTTACTGACTAACAAGGATTTCTCTCTGTAGAAACTGTGGATAGACATATCCTAATATCATTATTCTGTATTTCTACTAAATCACAATCATTGTCTCTTTACTTTGTCTCTCTTGAGTCATCAAGGATTTAATTATTCTCTATTTTTCCATCTCTGCCTTATCTGTCCTAACACAATAGACACATATTTAATTTCTGCCACTCAATATTAAACAAATTTATTTGGTTCTTAATTCCCCTTTCTGTTTCTGCCCAACTCCCCTTTTAGGAACAAAGTCATTCAAAGGGTTATCTAGAAACACTGTCACAACTTCTTCTCCTACCACTTCTATACTCAATTCCAATATTTTCCCAAACCCCTTGATAAAAACTAAAAGCAACACTCTTCAAAATAACCCATGACATCCATAAACTGAATTCAATAATCCTTTCTGTCCTCATCTTACTCTCTCTTCCAAATCACATTTTCTTTTTTATTTCAGCACATCATACTCAGATGATTTTCCATATAACTCTATGCAAACTTTGTCACAGCCTCATTTTCTAATTAGTTCTCATTTCCAGAACTTTAAATATTGTAGAGACCCAGGACTCAGGCAGGTCCTCATCTCATATCTTTACTCATTTCTTTGGTATCATGAGGTTAAATGCCATCTTTAACATGCTATCTCCCTCCAGAGTCAGTCATCCAGTCCAGCCCTCTCTCTTGGTCTCCAAGTTTCAAGGTGCAATTCCCTGGTAGGCATATCCATTTGCATGGCTAAGTGACATCTAAAACTTAACACCTAAATCTGATCTGCTCTCCTCCACAGTTCAAAGCCTATGCACCTCACAGTCCTCCCAATCACAAGAAATGGCATCTTTACATTTATTCAGGCCAAAAGTCCCCCGTGTCATTCCTAATTCCTATCCTTCCTCACATATTCAGCAGTCTGCATCAGCTCTAATTTCAAAGTATATGGAGAATCTGATCAGTCTCCTCACCTTCACTCTCTTCATAATGGTCAAAATCAAAATCATTTTTTTCAATATCACAAAATCTCCTTAACTTTTCCACAAACTGTGCCCTTGTCCTTCTATAGTCTGTTCTTCACTGAGATATACTTTAAAAGTCTAAGTCAGTTAAAAAAAATCATTTCTCAAATCCTGATGGCTTTTTTCCTCACTGAGAATAATTGCCAAGATGCCCTACAATGCCCTCAATTGGCTACACAGCTAAACTGTTGTTACCTTTTCTCTCCCTCTCTCGCTCTAGCCCACTGGCCTTCTGTTTGCTCCTCAAAACTCCAGGCCTAAGTCTGCCTCACAGCCCATGCACATGCTATTCATTTTCCTGTAGAATTCCTTATTCTTGGGAATTCTTGCTCTGTATTGTCTCATTAAATTCAGTTTTTTCCTTCCATACCATTTTCAAAGTGAGGCAGTCTGTGATCTTCTTACTTAAAATGACACATTCTACCTATCGACTCCCTATCAGTTCTTGAGCTTTATTTTTCTCCATGTTTTCAGTATATGACATAATCTAGGACTTATTCATTTACTTTGCTCATCCCTACTGTAACTCCTGCCACCAAGAATATAATTGAATTTCCATTGTTTAGGACAGTGTTTTGTACATAAAAGACACTCAATAAATATTTTTAAAAATAAAGGAAGATTTAATTTAGCAGTTTTCAGAATCAGATGTAGACCTGTGACTAAAAGTGGGAAAAAATCCCAATAGGTATCTCACAAAAGATTCTTGGTACACTGACTGAGATCTGTTGATAATTTAAAATTCTGAACTCATCTCTTCCCTGTCTTTAATATGAGGTGCATCTAGAAACAGTTGCTTTCTCCACATAGTCCTGGTTTATCCCATAATGATCTCTTATAACAACCCAGGTGTATTGCCCAAATCTTGCCTTTAATATATACTTCATCCCTTATACACAAGTGATAAATTTAAGAAAGTATTTGTCACTGAGTTCTATAGAACATCCATGAACCATTCTGCAAAATAATTTTTAAACTTACTTTCTTCCATCAAAAATGGTTTAGATAATCAACAATCAACAAAGTGGTTCTGATTTGAGTGCCTATTAACTACAACCAGTTCCAGGATCAATTTATTTTTTTATCATTTTTCCTTTATTAGAGAAGTAGCAAGTTTATAGAACAATTGTGAATAAAATACAGGATTCCCACATACCAACCAACCAACCACCACCAACACCTTGCATTGGTGTGAAACATTTGTTACAATTGATAATAGCACATTCTTATTATTGTGCTATGAATTAATGTCCACGGTTTAACTTAGGGTTCATTGTTTATGTAAAGTAGCTCCATGGATTTCTTCAAAATGATTAATCCGTTACCATATACACAATCTAACATTTCTCATATTCAATATATAAGTGCTGTTAATTGCATTCACAATGTTATGCTACTAACACTACTATCCATTAACAAAACATTTCCATCATTTTAAATAGGAACCCCATACATTTTAAGCCTTAATTTTCATTCCCTATCCCTACCCCACCCATTGGTAACATAAAGTTTAGATTCTGATTTTATGAGTTTGCTTATTCTAATTTTTTCAAATCAGTGAAAGCATATAATAATTGTCCTTTTGTGTATGGCTTATTTCACTCAACATAATGTCCTGAAGATATCCCTGAGGAAGCCCATTGCCACCTCCCTGTCTGGGATGGGTTGAAACAATGGCTGTTACCAAGTTTGTCCCCTCAGGTTGAACAATGGCTGCTTCCACCTTTGTCTAAGCAGGTTGAAACAATAGCTGGCTTCAGAGTCAGGCCTCTAGTGATCCAAATTCATGAATCAAAAGCTGTGATCAGTGATCAGCCATGACCACCCTTGTTATTGGGGAAGAGAATTTATATGTCCCTTTCTGTTAGCAGTGAATTATCCAAGGGCTGGACTCCATGGTGGGCAGCCACCGGAGTAGGGATGGGCATTGGTAGCCTCTTGCGCAGAGGGTGCAATATATACTGTTCTTTACCATAATTTATCAGCCTCTTCCTCCCACACTTCCATGAATGCTGTACAATTATCTTCTTGCCTCCAGAGTTTCAAAACAGTTATTTCAGAGAGTACTGACTGTATAACAGTGGTTTTGGTGGAAGGACTGAGTCCTGGAGCTCCTTATTTCACCATCTACCTACAATCCCCAATTTATTTTTTAAATAAAAAATTTAAAAATATATTGACCTGAATTTCTTGGGGAAAAAAAATAATTTCTTCCATACTCTCTCTTCTCTCTCTCTGAATTCCAATACCTATGCATTTTATGTTTAGATATTGTCCCACACTCTCTTCTTTATTTTTAATCTTTTTGCTTTCTGTTCCTCAAATTTAATAATTTCTTTTGTGCTATTTTCAAATTCATTGATTCTTTTTTCTGCCAATTCTATTCTGCTGTTAAATCTATTCATTGACTTTGTTGTTTCACTTATATTTTTCAATATTTTTGTTTACTTTTTTATAGATTGTATTTTTATGCTGATACTTTTTGTCTGTTCATTTATTGCCAGCATATTAGGAGCTCTCTGTTTTACAGGACACTTGGCTTAACAGCATTGAGACTAATCAAAATATGTATTTTTAAATCTTTCCTCACTACTTTCTTTATCTAGTTTCCTCTAGATGTTACAGAAAATTCAGACTGAGAAAACTATTTCACTTAAACACAGGATACATTTTACGTAAAGTGAATGTCTCAGAGAGTGAAACCAAGAATTAAGAGAACAGAATCAAAAGTCACAGTGAATTTTTCCCAGGAAATAGAATTTAACCAATAAAGTTGGAATCCAACCTGAATGGACTTTGGAATTGGTGTGGAACAGCAACTTATATGTGCCTTGGTTTAGAACCTTTTTTGACTTGGAGGGTCTATGTGGTTACCATGGGCCTGTCTCACCATTGTATGTTGGCTGTGTGTCAGAATTGATCACATCTCTTTAGTTCACACGTATTCAGATAGAGGGGAACTATACTCAAAGCTCTGTTCTCAAGGAATTACAACCAAGGAGCCTCATGTAATTCAGACGTAATGTGGATGATCAGATCTTGGTCCTTGAACCTTATTTTGATGCCATAATAGGATGAGAATTTGGTGGATATTACCCATTTCTAATTTTGGAAAATTGTAACTTGCTGTGACCAGAGTGTTTACTATGCCAGAATGTATTTTCTAAACACGGTCACAATATGGATAGTCCCAAATTAACTTCTAGAATTTTGTTACTCTCCGTTAATAGTTAGAAACTCTTTTCCATCACAAATGAAACTAAATGGAACTTTGTGATTGCATCAATAAACAAAATGTGACACAAATGATACTGTGTGATACAAAGATGAATTATAAAAGAGATAAAACTCCTACTTCTCTCTCTCTTTTTCAGGACAATTGACTTTAGAAATATACCACCATGTTGTGAGGAAGCCCAGGGAATATGCAGAATGAAATTCAGCTGTTGTGAATGTCATTTCCAGCTTAGGTCTCAGCCAACAGCTAGTGTTAACTGCCATATATATAAGAGAGACAGCCTTAAGATTTAAACTCCCAGTCTTAGGCTTTGCATTCTGAGTCCTGAGAAATTTTCAGATTTATGAACAAACTAAGTATTGTCATGATTTTAATCCCCTATATTTTGGGAAGGTATATTAATCATTGTTAATAGAAACAAACACTGGAAATGGGGGCTCAAAGCGGACTTGAAAATTATCCATAATGCTTTCATTATTACCTGGAAAATGTTTCTATGTGTTATATTTGCAAATAATATTAAGTTAAAAAGGAGAACATTTAAAAATGTTTATAGTACAATTCTTTAGTTTTTAAAGGATTATATTAGAATGGTAGAATTTAAAAATATTATCAAATTATTTGTCATTTGAAATGTGAGAATGATTGACTGGTTTGAAAAAATGGGTTTTATGCTATGAGTTCTTCATCCTGTTCTGAGAATAGGAAGCTTGATATTAGCAAAGTCAATTAAATTTCTTTAGTACTTACTTGCTTTACCCATAAATATCGTATCCTTTAATTCTATTTTTCATTGTGTGTGATAAATTAATAACCCACACATAGTCAATTAATCATATGCATCTGCTTGTATTTGCATAACACAAATGATTGATAAAATATGCCTTGAGACATATTATTGCCTACTTTTCCAATTAATATTCAAATACTTATGATTAAATAATCTTTTTCCTATAAAAGTCCTTATTCTATATAAAGACACAAAATTAAGGCTATATTCTACTTTCTTAAATGTATATTCAGTGTAGGTTTTAATTGTAAGCACATTTATATCATTCAATTACCTCTTTCACTATTTGGAGACTGGCTGAAGTATAAAGAAAAAGAAAAACAATTAATTAAACCGCGTTTATTAAAGTATGTTAATTTACATAAAAATTATTTTGACTCTCTTGTTTCCCTTATATCATATGTATGCCAAGTAAATATTAATCTAAATGATTCATGAATGAAGAGAAAAATATTTTGCAAGTAGCGTTTTGAGGGAAAAAAATAATAAAACTACACCCTGCTCTTGGTGCTCCTTTCATATTCTAAATTTATAGCTAATTTTCATGAGTTATAAAGTTCTGGATTATGCCTCCCCCACTCCATGACACCTCCCAGCTTTTAAAAGAGCTTAGCAATTTATTATAGCAATTTAACAAAAGTACTGCTGCTTCCTGTCAAAATTTACTGGCATCTTTGCTCACAAACTGGACGTAAAATATGTCAATGTGACCCTTATTGTTATCCTTGATGCATGACATTGATTCCTCTGATTTTATGTGCACATTTGGTAGATCAGATAAAGCTAGAACGTCTTTAAATGACTATAATGACATTCTTGTATTATTAGAGAACAGTCTCCCATCAGGAACAATAAAAGTGGGAAACAAAACATTAAAACCTAATGGAGACAGTTTACATGACATGGTAAAAGACAACAAATATTAACATACATTTAATGATTGCAGATGACTTTAAGCAGAGTACCTTATAATTATAGCAAAAACATACAACAGAACGTATGAGATGAATTCCTCACAAGAAATGTGATTTGAGTGCTATCATCTTATAGTCTACTTACATGTTTTTCCTAGCTAAATCTCCAAGAATAATAATAGTACTTTTTTTTCTGCCCCCTCTCCCTCATCTCTCTTTCACAGGCAAAGATGAAAACCCAGAAGGAAATATCTAAGACCACAATAACTTAACTTTTTCACAACACTATGAACAAAAGTTGCTTTCCAGAGTAATATTAACACTTATGTTCATCACCATCACTTCATGTTAATGTTCCTAGAAAATTTAGAAGACCCAGAAGATGCTTTCACTTTTGCTCCTCAGTTTAATATTCTCATGTGGCATTAATGTCAAAGATCCTTCACTAACTCATATATCAGGAAGTTTATGTGCACAATAAAATATAATGGCAAATAAAATGTATTGGGTATAATGAAAACCTTTAATTTGCTTTACTCAGAAAGCATTTTTAAAGTTGATTCAATGTTTTAACCTGAAAAAAATAAACTTTAACAGATAAAATAAAATAGTGTTATCATATTACATATTTTTTTCTTTTATTGAAGCCTGTTTTTAAATTATTTTTACTTCAGCTCCTGTTTTAAGAAAAGGTAAGATTTCCTTCAATTCCTCTCTCAAATTTCTGAAGTTTAATGTCAGAAGTAAACACTACAAACTAATATAGAACAAATTTAATTACAAGTATAAGAAGAATGCCAGCCGGTATTAACGAAGCATTTGTTTAACAGAAATACATACATTAGCTGTTCTTTTAAGGGACTGATTACTTTATTACAATCAGTGTTCATTTTAAATGTCACAAATTTTAATCCTCATAGAATGATAAGATTACATGTGCTATAAAAGGCACTCAGCATCTCACATAATGAGCCATTCACTTTTGAGTGTTTTAGTACATATTTTTCTTAGATAGAATGGAATTATCATTTAATAATGATATGTTTCACACAGAGGACCCATGCTCTGATGATAGCACACTGTTTTTCGGTCATTCTCAGACTTTGAAACTTTGAAAACTCCAAACAGGGATGAGGATTTTATTCTTCATGTTTACTCCCACTATGTTTCTTTGTATTACCATAACATCTGCCAAAACAAGTATGAGAAGTTCATTTTCTATGTTTTATGATTTGTCCTCACACATATAAATTATGTATTAGAAATCACATTCGTTTTTTAATACAGTTTTATTTTATATTTTTCTCTCTATGCCTATAGAACAATCTTTGTCTATGCCCTTGGTTTATTCCAGCAACTCCAAGATAAACTTGTCATCCTGGACTAACTATTCATTACCATTTCTTTTCAAACATTATTTTTCTTAAATTATTTTTTTAAATTAGAAGCTTATCTCACCTGTATTGATCACACTTTTCAACCTAATCCCATTTTGTTTAAGTGAAAATGACATTCACACTCTGTTATCAAGAATTACCTGAAATTTTCTGTTTTCAGAAAATTTTTGTATTTTCTAAAACTTTAGAAGAAATTGAAAAATTCTAAAATTAATATTTCAAAAAAGACACTGGGTTTATATAGTGTTAACATTTCTTCCCAGTTTTGAGCAGCAAGTCTTTAAATATCATACATTTTATTTTAAAATTTAGAAACAGTTTGTCTTCTGACATCAACGTTTACAACATAGAACTAAACCAATGAATAAACAATTACAAAATCAAAACAAAAAAGATTCTATAGACCAGTCTAATGTAGAATACAGATACAAACTCTTAATGCAAATTTCAACAAATCAGATTCAATATAGCATAAAAATCTCACAAACGTTAAGTAGGAGTTATACTTGAAAGAAATTATGGGTTAAGAACAGAAAGATACAAATTTAACAAACCACATTAAAGAGTGTTTACGAGGAGATTGCACTGCTAATGTTAGAATTTTTGCCAGGCTATTCAGTGGAAAACAAAGGTATCCTAAAAGTAGTTACTAATATATTTGCAATTTTTAACATTAAAGTCAATTCATGAAAATTAATGAAGAAAAGAATGATTTAAAAAAGCATTCAGGGATAGTTGGCTAGACATTGAGTAGAAAAATAACTTAGATTCTGCTACTTACATACTTATATGTATCAGTCAGGGTTACCCAGAGAAACAGAACTAACAGGCTATATATAAATATATACACATATAGATGTATATATGATTTATTATAAGGAATTGAATAGTTATAAGGAATTAGCTCACATAACTGTGGGAGCTGACAAGTCAGAATTTGCCATCTGGAAATTGAGTGAGATTTATGTTGAGTTCTGGACTCTGAATCCCTTAGGCAGGAAATTCTAGTACGAGTTGATGTTGAAGTCTTGAGGCAGAAATTATTCTGATCTCTGGAACCCTCTAACTCAATCTCATTTACTTAAGTTCACCTCATTGCAAAGGCTAGTCCCATCTATGAAATACCTCCACAGTAACAACTAGGGCAAACAACTAGATATCATAGAAGATGACACATAAAATTTACCATTATACTAAATAAAATGTAAAGAGAAAAAATAAAATATGAAATTGTATTTCTTTTATTCCCAGGAATAAAAGGGACAACTTAATTCCCACGCATTATATTTTACAATTTAGAAAATACTTAGTTTCCCACAATGAAGTTTATATTAGCTAGCTAATCTGTTAAGAAAAAACAAAATCAAAACAAAAGGGATTCTATAGACCAATCAATTCCTTTGAATAAAAAGGAAAATATCGTTAAAAAGCCAAAATAAATATTCATAGAAAAAACTTTTATTTATTCATTCATATTAAAATATTTACAGCGTTTTCAATATATGCCAAACATAGTCTAGTTACTGGAAATACAGCAGTGGAGCAAATATATAAAAATGGAGCCTAAATTCTAATGTGGAAGTAAAGGAGTAAGCAAGATAAATAAGAATGAACACTCTATAAAATATGTTTTACTCCTAAGCAAGAGTGAGGAATCTGAGTACCTCATCTGAGGCTCAAGATGACACTTAGGACAGAACATGAAGAATAAAAATAGTTTCCTTCCATATCCAGGTAATATAAAGATGACAATTGTAGTACTGTCTTTATGGGATGAAAACAGTACCTTTACATAAGTTACCTGAAAAGGAGAACAAATAGATAATAACTCTTCTGGTAAAATATTATGGTACACTGGCCAGTGTATATTCGGTGATTAAACATAATCCTGTGAACCAGGTTAATTCACTTGCTAAGTGTTCATTTGCAGCATCCACAGCTGATACTGTATAAGACAAAGCCAAAATGCAAACTTAGGCTTTCATTGGCACTTTTTGTAAATTACGCAACATATGGGATGTAATCTGGATGGTCACTTCCGTATTTAATGTGAAACATTTAGATAACTTTTGAACACTTAACAGTTTCTTTGACAATGACCATTGTAAGGATTGCTACTATATATCATTCCTTATGACATGTACATTGTCTGTCACTAATTCTTGGATCTTGCTGTATTGTCACTTAAATTGGTACAGGTACTGATTTACTGCAGTCTTTTTAAATTGTGGAATTGTCTATTTTTCTTTCTTTCAGTTTCAGCTTCATATATTATGAAAGTCTGTTATTAGACACATACACATTTATAATTTTTATGTCTACTTGATGAAAGACACTTTTATCATTATAAAATATATATCTTATCTCTGATAATATTACTTGAGTACATAGAGGTATACTTTATCTTGAAACTATTTGTGCTTACTCTTGGTCTGTTATATAATTTACATTCATTTTCTTTTGATTTCTCTGTGTATTTATATTTAAACTGCATCTCTTGTAGACAGTATGTTTTGCCTTTTTTTCCTTGTTTTTAACATTTTTTGAAAATCAGAGCGTTGTATAGTTCCTATATACACTCTGTCACGCCCCCCACCCACACATATTTATCATTAACGGGTTACCTTATTTACAAGTGATGAAACAATACTATTATATTCATACTATTAACTATTGTACATAGTTTACATTAGGGTTCACTCTTTGTGTTGTACCATTCTGTTTGTTTTCCTAAATTTTTACTCTGGTAACTTATATACAGCTTAAATCTCCCTTCTTATCCACTTCCAATTATAAAATTTAATGGTGTTAATTACATCTACAATGCTGTGCTACCATTACCACCATCCATTACCAAAACTTTTACATTACTCCAAACAGAAACTTAAAATTAAGGTTTGACTTCCCATTCCCCTCCCCCTACATGGCCCCTGGTAAAGGTAAAGGTGACAGGGTTTTCTGACACGTCAGATTTGAAAATGAGAAGGGAGGGAAAGGAATTAAAATATAGCACCAACAATATTGAGGTGGGCAATTAGAAAAATAAAGATGGCATTGAGCACAATGATGAAGAGTTACTTCAGAAGTATCAACAACTCAGTTTGGGTATGTTAGTTTTGAGATATCTAAAAGAAATAAAAGTGGAGAAGTCAGTATTGGGTATACTTCCATAGGGTTTACTGTTCAAGTGTGATAGCAAATACCAGGAAATTAATAATACAAATTTTCATAAGTGTAGATAGGAAAGAGAGGAATTCCAAGTGCCAAACATGAGAATTTCTAACACTGAAAAATATTCAAGATGAAGAGAAACCAGCAAAAGGACTGCGAGTAATTATCATAAATGTTGGGGGGAAAATATAAGGTAATATCCTGGAATTCTATTAAAGAAACTGTTTGAAAAAGGAAGTGAAGATAAATGGTGACATATGCTACTAATACGTTAATTGTCATGATGGTTGAGGAATTATCATTGGGTTTGTTATCACTGGGAAACAATGTGGATATCACTGGTTCCTCATTAAAGTGGTTTTGTTGCAGAAGCGTGGGTAAAAAACAATGTTGGAGTGGGTCAAATGAATATATGATCTCTGGCTTGTTAAGGAATATTTTTATTGGACAGCAAAATCAGAGTTAAATTAATTTTAATCCTGGGTTCAAGACATACTCTAAACATGTGTCTATGCATACCTTACTATTATTTAGTTATCTAATTTATTCTTTTGAAAATAATTTAATAATCACCTGCAAACTCATCACCAATTAATTTGGAAAACTTTACAAAGACTGATACTAGATATTGTTGGAGATGATGTGATTCCACATAATCTTTTATGAGTTACTGTTGGAAAAGTTACCTGGTAAAATACCTTTGAGAAACTGGTGATATTTCCTAAATTTGGTTATGCAGATAGCTGACACAGGAAATTCCATTTTTTATATATTTCCACAAGAAAAAACAAGAGACTTATACCAAAATATTCATGCCACATTGATCAAGTTGAAAAATCTGAACTACTTCAAAGATTAACCAATAAAAGAATGGGTGAATAATCTATGCTATATGTCAAATAAGATTACTTGCAGCAAGGCAACTTATTTATAAAGTTAAAAAATACACTTTTGCATAATCATAAAATATGTAAAATGGATTTTCACTATAAATGTAACAGACTGAAAGTATAAAATTAAGATATACTTTTAAGATTCCATGCAAGTAGTATAAATTATATGACGAAGAAAGCAAAAGAATGATGATCACAAGTGTGAGGGGAGATGAGAGGTTGGTTATTGGTGGTATAGGAAAAATAAGATTGGGTATAAATCATCATCAGGGTGTTAGATTGTGTTTTGGCAGTCATTACTAAACTTTAAAACAAGGAAAAATAACACAAAAGAAAACATTTATCTATAATTAAGAATATCTCTCTTCAAAAAATTAATTAACCAAATTAAAATGCAGATATATTCTCCTACTTGACATCTCCACTTTTAAGTGCAATATCTAAAAAAGCAAAATAACAAAGTTAATATATGCAAAACAGGAGTCACAATTTCCATCTCCAATAATGCTCACCTAAAAACTAAGAACACAATTCTGCCAATAACTGGAGCCAAAAACCTTTTTAGACAACCTTAACTCAACCTTATAGGTGTCCTTGACACTAATCTTTCTTTCACTATTCACATCAAATCCGTTAGCAAATACTCCTTGTTCTGAGCCACCATCACCGTTTCTTCAACTATTGTAATAGCCAGCCTCCGCAATTACCCGCTCTCCACTTTCATCTTCGACCTCCATGTAATCTTTTTTCAATAAAGCAGCCAGTGTTTCTTTAAAACAATTTTATACTGTTATTTCTTCGCTTAAAATTCTCTACTGGTTAAACATTTTTAAAAATATTATTGGAGCTCTTCATGATCTGGTTTTCTACCACGACCCCTCTGATAAAACATCTTTTCAATCCCTCCCGATCCATCTCCCACCCCTTACCCCCACCACCATCCTCAAATCCCTTACTCTGCTTTATCCATAATGACTTTCTAGCTGTTCATTGAAGCCATCAAGAACACTAATCTCAAGGCATTTGCACTTGTCATTTTGTCTGCTGAGAATTCTCTTCCCTCAAATATCCATGATTCATTCCCTCACTGGCATCAATTCAAATTCCACCTTATCAGAAAGATCTTTCTTTACTACCCAATGCAAAATAATGACCAAAATTTCCTGATTTGTTTTTATCAATGATTCAACCTAAGTCTTCTATCAGAAATGCATAATGGTGTGTGTTCCCAATGGTGAAAATAAGTTTTCATAACTAGAAGGAAAGAGAAATTCTGAATATCTATATTGAGATATTAAGCACTTTATAATGATTCTCCTGAATACATAAACTAAAATGACATTTTGGGAATTCAATTTACAAAGTACATGTTACTATACATCTTTTACTTTTCTTATAACTAACACATTAAAGAGAAGACCTTGGTTCAATGGACCAAAAGCTTGTGCTGTTTCCTACCCATATTTCTATCACAAAGAGCCAGGTAAAATGGGTATTAAATTGTAACTTTCATTCATCACAACTGCCAAATGGGCAGTAAAAAGATGTGAGGGGGTTACCCACAACCACCCTCAGCCTAAATGAGTCACTTGAAGGGCTCACAGGACTTGAAAAGTGTTATGCTTACTGTTACAATTTATTACAGTGAAATGTCTTATATTAAAACCTGCAAACAGAAAAGGCACATGGAGTGACGACTTAGAAGAATCAGGTGCCAGGTTGCAGGTGTCCTCTCCTAGGACGGTTGCATAGATGTACTTCATTCTCCCAGCAAAGATATGTGACAACATATGTGAAGTGTCAGCCAGGAAGCTCACCTGAGTTTGGAATACAGGGCTTTTCTTGGGGGTCTGTCACATATGCATGTAGACTCTGGTTCCCCAGAGCAAACACAGGCATTCACCATCAATCACAGCAGTAAAAACTATCTGATTCAACTTGAAGACATGGCTAACACCTCAGGCATAAAAAAACCCTCCTTACCAGGCAGAATATTCCCTGAGTTCAGAACTCATCTCCCAGTAGTTAGCCAAGGGATAATTAATCACAGGCAGTTTTGGAGAAAGTGCCTGTTAAGTCAGCTCTTTCCTGCACAGAAGGAAAGAAAGCATCGGACACCACTTTTCTTTTTTCAAGAATTGCTACTGTCAAAACCAATTTGAATATTTTATTACACAGAAAAGAATAAATCAATATTATTCAATTGCAAGTGATAGTGAACTCTGTGAATCCATATGTAAAATCATCTGAAGCAGCAGGATAGCAATTTATTTTTAATCAAATTGTTAAACTATGCAAAAGAGATCTTATTTTGAAATTTACTCAATCAAAAGAAATACTTATATTTATTGAGATATATTTGACATACAATAAACTTCACACAGTTAAGATGTAAAAACTGATGTTTAGATATATGTTTACTCCTGTGAAATAATCACCACAGTTGTAAAAGGCAGTTTATAAAATGGTTCTAAATTATCTTTACCACCTGATATTTATACTCTTTTGCAATCTCTTCCATCTTTTCTAACGGCTATGAATTTTTCCTTTAGAAAAATACGCTTCTCCCACTGAAAATCACATTCAGTTCCTGGGGTTGATTCTCATTTAGTAGACAAATCATCACAGACCATTCCTCAACCACAGTCATTTGACTTAGTTTTAGCCAGTGGACTACAAAGAGACACAGTCTATGGTTCTTGGGTTTCTAGGATTCTGACACCTTATACAATTTGCAGCTGCCAAAAGGGAGAACTGGAGCAGCTGGGGGCACTTTGTAAAAGCTCTGGATGAAACTAGTACCTAAGAAAGCTGGGAAGAGATAAAAATTGAATTTTGGTCCCTAATGCCATTATTTCAGCTGCTAGAATTATCCAGCCTTATATGCATACTTCTTAATTTTGTGGTCATAAGTAATCTTTATTATAGTTTTAACCATTTTCACTTAGGTTTCCTGTAACCCACAACTCAAAAACTCACCAGAGCATTTGAGGAAGAATCTCCTACATGAGAGAAAGCTCAGCAAACAGAGAAAAACTTGTTTCCACAAGAAATAGTACAGTGTCTTTAATAATATTCCTCTTCTAGACCACACTCACAGTTTATACATTATTTCTTCAGTATTGAATTTAATGTTGAGCATAATTCATTTTCACCAAAAAATTGAGTATTTTTAGCTTTACGTCAGACCTAAAAGTGGAAGCATAAGGGCAGAAAGGTAGGAGTTCTTATTCTAAATCCAGTCTCTTTCTCTAGCATACTCTTCCTACCATGTTTGCTTTCCTATGCATGTTAGCTTTATTCTGTTAGAATACATCACCTCTATATAATTTTTGAAATATATAATATCTTATCAAGTTTGCTAATATTACAAGGCATGCATTTTCAGTATGATTTTCTTTTTAATTGGAAACTAAATTCGGGCTGAATGTAAACTCCTAAAATTCTCATTTATCAAATAATAAAGAACTGGCATGAAGTGCCCTCAATGTAATTTGAATGGACCATCACACCTCCTTATCAAACTTATTTTACATTTTCTATTTTATTAGAGCAAATGAAATACTCTTCATTTGCCTTTCCTTTTATAGACTTTACATATTAATTTCCTTAACATTTACTCCTTGTATGCGCACAGGGCTGACTTTCAATGTGCATTTTAAAAAGGTATATGAAATGCTAATGTCTGCCTATTAAGTTTACCACTCATCTTTATTACTGAAAATACTTATAAAAATCTGTTTTAATTCCTTCTAAGGAAAAAAAAAAAGTAGCAGAGGTGTTAAGAGAGAACCCTTTATTTCAAATTTCATGAGGTTTTTTTTTTAATAATCAGTTTCATATATCACAATTTATATATAGTAAACTTCACCAATTTAAGAATGCAAGAGAAATTATGGAAAATGTTAACAATTATGTACCACCACCACAACTGAGATATAGAACATTTTCATCATGGAAAAAATTTCCCTAAGAGATCTTTGCAGTCAATCCCCTGACCCTATTACCAGGTCTTGCTCTATTTTTGCTTTTCTTAGAATTTATATAAATGGAATCATACAGTATGTAATAATTTATCTTGTATCTTTTATTTATCATACAGCTTTTAAGAATAATCCATATCTTTTGCACACATTAGAGGTTTGCTTCTTTCTTTGCTGAGGATGTTTAATTTTAAGTATAAGCCACAAGTTGTTCATCCACTTACCAACAAATAGACATTTAAGTTGTTTATGGTTTTGGGCTCTTATGAATAAAGCTGTTATGAAAGTTTGAGTACAAGTCTCTGTGTGGACATATATTTTCATTTGGGCAATTATCTGTAAGGTAATTACCTAAGAGTTGTGTATATATTCCTGTTATCTATGTTTTCTTAACTTTGTAAGAAACTGCTAAACTGTTTTCCAAAGCAGTTGTAGCATTTTACATTCTCACAAACAAAATTTCAGAGTTCTTAAGTCAAATCTTTGCCAATTTTTGATATTGCCATTCTTTCTAAAATTAGCCATTCTATTAGTGTGTAGAGATATATCAGTGGGATTTTAATTTGCATTTCCCCAGTGACTAATAATGTTAGCATCTTTTCATATACATATTTGATTTTTAATTGTATTCTTTGTGGAATATGCTTCCAAATCTTTTGCCCATTTTTATTTTATAATGTGTATTTGGAACATTTGTTATTTGGAGAAAATAAACAAATTTCTCTGTTACATTACTTCAAATGTTTAATATGTTAATAAACAAGAATTGTTAAATAATGACAGAGCATATACACAGGCTTTTCAGGATTTCCCATTTAAAAGAAACAACTGGAATTTATTTTTTCTTTTTTTATCTTTTATTTCTCACTTCCTCTCCTTTTCTACCTCTACCCCTTTCTCCTCTGCTTCCTCTTCCTTCTTAACAGACTTTCTTGCAAGAATTTTCTATACAACATGCTTTGGATTTCTTTGGGCTAGATTATCACTAGAATTCTCTGATTCTAAAAGTATTGTTCTAGAGTATATGAGAAAATGAATTGCCAAATTTTAAGAAAAAATCATTTAAAAAATATTTATCAAGATAAATATCACTTTAAAATTTTCACAGAAAAAAATAAAATAAAACTGCACCTTAACAAAAAGATTGCAGCAAATAAAAACATTTTGTTACACTCAAATCACCTCTACAAGTTGCTTTCTCAGTTTTTTGGTTAAATCAGAATTTACTGCATTACAAACTCTTTACTCTTGTAATTCAGCATTTAAGCCTATAACTCTTACATGTATGAATCTTGTAACTTCAAATTATTTAAGTCTCAGTTTGTGAAGTACAATTTCTACATTTGTTTCAAATTTAGAAAAAAATATTCTCCAAGATTTGAAATAAAATAGGAGTTGTTGAAAACTATATCATTAATTGAAAAAAATACTGTTTTATAGAGTATAAATAGTCCTTGATAATGAAGACTTATTTCTGAATCAGTAGTCACTATTTAAAAGGCAAAATTTAAGCAGTAATCTTTCACAAAAGTATTTTTCAATTCTTTGAAGTACTGATGAAAATGAATTCCTACAGAGATTTATTTTTAACTTTCTAGAAAGTTAATTCTCTTCAAATAAAACAATATAGAGGCAGTTTAAGAGTAGTGAATATTTTGCAGACTACATTGGATTTTAGATAATCCTTATTATAAGATTAATATAATATTTTAAAACTCTTAATTATGTGGAGTTAAAATTATTCTATTCAAGTATTCTTTATGAAATAATAGTTTTGCAAAAAAAAAAACACAACTGCAGTTGTGCTTTCTCTTTGAAACAATGCCATTCATTAGCATAGTCTTTGCTAGTACAGTTCTAGGATTCTATTCATTACCTACTGACTGAATATAATTTATTTTCCTTGACATTTTCTACAAGTCACACTTCTTTACTTCAATTGAAATGCATGTGTTCTGTGAATCAATATAAATTCTGAAACAGCAAAATCTGAATTGAATATCACTGAAGCAAGCGACTTCTATTCTACACAATGTTTCTCTCACCTAAGGGATAATAGCTTCTTTGGATATGAGTAATAATGATGACCAGTATTAATTAATCAACTCTCATGTGTCACATACCATACTAGAACTCTTTCCTTATATTATTGCTTTTATTCACTTACTAATCTTATAATACTGTCTATTGCATTCCTTCTTTTGAATATTTTTTCATTTCCATAATATATTTTAATTTGCTTCACCAACTAAAATACTGAAAGAATATCAATAGTCAGGACTGTATTTTATTGACCTACAAAGTAAATTTAAATTTAATAGATTACTGGAGAGTTCTTTTCCCCAGTTTAATAAAAGTTGCTTGTTTTCACATTGATGACCTCCTAGGGTCAACTAACAAATATCTCTGCAGTAAAATTATTCCACTGCCTCTTCTTCCTTAATGTTACAAGACTGAGATGGAAACAGGTTCTTAAAGAGAAGACTCTTATTTGCAATGAATTTTTGAACATAAAAATAATACATTAATTTGCATTTTGAATGCATTTTGGTGGTTTCACAGACAGCATATTTTGCAAGCACATTATATTCAAAATACTGGTGAAGACAAAACTATGCTTATAAACAGTGTCAGAAGATGCAAAACTATAAAAAATTGAAATGAGGATTACTCAGTTTTGAATACTTTCTTTTTTTTTGTTTCTTACTTTGTACTAACAGAATAATGAGCTATTTTTAATGAAATGAATCTCTCAGGACCCAAAAAGGAGAAGTATAAATTATTAACATTGGGGTGACAAAATTCAGCCACAGAAAAATCAAATCAATGAAATTTAAATTGACAGTAGATTAAAGCCCTTGGTTTAAAAAAAGATTATAAAACTGATAGATTTCGATAAATATTTTGTATATCTGGATCATCCTACTCTCAGAATACTCCTAAAGTTAGCTGGATAGCATCCTAGAAAGAAGTAGTAATTTAAGCTTTCATCTCTTAAACTCTTTCTTATGCCCCTACCACTTACCATTTTGCTGAGGTCTCTGAATTGATAAAAGGCTAGATGGTACTTCTGAGCTTTAAAAGAGAAGTGCTCATAAAGGATATACAGTCAAAGAAAATTACAAAGAAAACAAGAAACCTTAATAAAGATATTTGATAGTGAATCGAAGTTTTTAAAGACTCTTTCAACTTTATTATTATTTTTTTTGTGCTCTAGTTAACAGGGAAAACATCAAAAAAGAGTAAACTCTGGAGATTATATGTTAAGTTCCTGAAGATGTTATCTATAGCAGAGGACTTTGTTTTCAACCTAAATATTTTTTAGTCATATTATTTTCTATTAGTTTCATGGTATGGGATAGAATAATTTAGCAGCAACAAAATTCTCTCTGCTTGAAGAAGGACTTTTTCTTGCCAGTTTAACAGAAGACAGCAAAATAGAGTACACTGCTCTTTCTCATTAAAATAAGGTTGTTACTAAACTCTGTGAAAATATGTATTAATGGCTTTCTTAAAAATACCATATGTGCTTATAATTTAGATACAACAAAATAAATGTAAAAAAAATGTCATTTCTATTCCTCTCTGTTTTTTTTCCTTATCAGATAATAGTTTTCTTTAATCTCCAACTCCTTCCTTCCATGCTTCTGATTATTTTAATATCTTTATTCTATTTCTTCACATTTCCAATTTTACCAATTTGGATATGAAATATGCAGTCAAACTATATATATAGGAAGGGTTGAAATACATTCAAATATTATTTTATAAACAACTCCTCCCCAAATTGTTTTTAGACTATTTTATATAGTCAAGGGTCTTGCGAATATAAATATGAGCCAATGGTTGCCAAACTCTTCCTTTTTGTTTAAATGTATCAGAATCACTCAGAATTCCTGTGATGAATACAGATAAATTGGTACAATTCAAAACTTATGGAATCAAAATTTTCAGAAGAAAACCAAGTATGTGCACTAAAAAAAAACCCTTCTGATGATGTGATAGGATATGTGATAGAAGTTTAGGAAACACATGAAAACTTTCAATTTTCTCCAAGAAAGCATGGAGATGTTGCAGAAAAGCTGATTATAAAGAGATAAAGGAAGTGCTTGTATGGTTGGTTTATAAAAGAGGTAGAATATAATTATACTTTGTCTGGTACAAGAAAATAAATCAATATAATAGGGCAGGCAGATGCTAAAGAAATTACCTGTACAGTAGTTGCTGGCTAGGATTTCATAGATTTAAGGGAATAAAAAATACCAGCCCCTTAAATGATGGGCATTGTGTGACCTACCTTCATATGTCACCTCTACCAACAGCTCCATTTTGTTCAACTGCCTTTATTTCTTGCTCTCTTGATATATTTAAGTTTTTGTTGTTGTTCTTGTTTTAATTATCTCTCTGTCTGGAATGCCATTTTTAACTTTTTTACCCTGCTAAGATTTACTTTCTCTAAAGACCCAAATCAGGTAATTTTTCTCCCACAATACTTCCCTGACTATCAAAACTAAACCTATTACTCCTTAACTCTATATTTATTGCATTACATTGAAACTTATATTTACATATTTGTTTCACTCAGTATAAAATAAGCTCTTCAAAGGTACAGATAGTCTCCTTTTCATCTTTGTAGTCCTCACCTCAATTAAGCATAAAATGCTTGCCTAATCACTGAGTGACACAAGACAATAGGGACAATTAATTGTCATAGTACTGTCCTTACTAACAGACAAACTCACTAAAGAGACCAAAAAGAGACTTAGGTGAAGGTAATTTGGAAGCCAATAAAATTTTATTACCATAATGAGTATTGTTATCACATACTAATAGATAACCCATCAACTTCATTTTTGTGAAATTTGTTTGTTTGTTTACGATTAAGCCATTCATCACTAATCATAAAAAACTTTTTTTTCTGGTCAATATGGGAGACAGAAATAATAATTTCACTATTTGGCTTTATCTATCTTGTCTTAATGCAGATTACTCTTTTGCTAAAAGATTTTATGCATCCAGTAATGAAACAAACTTTTATCTTGCATTGCTTCTATGTTAGTCTCCTCAAAGTGATTTGAAATTAGTCTCATTTTGAGGTTTGGGAATTCCTCTAGCTGCATCAGTAACACATTTACATATCATGTCTAGTGGCAAGAAATATCTAGATATGTTTAATCAACATATATTGTGTTAATTTTATTAGCTTCAATTTCAGCTATATTCCTTAGTTTGTGAGTATAAACAATGAAGTAAGCTTGATTAGTAAAGTATATCATGGTAAGACTGTGTAGTTCCAACTTTTGTCCTGTAGGTTTAAAGGTCAAATATACCAAAATACACTTTATCTTAATTATCATGGAAAGAATAAAGCTTCAAAACGAACTTTATCATATTACCAACATTTCAGAAACTTTACTGACTCTCCATTATCTGCATGGTAAAGCCTAATTGTTTTTGTTTGAATTTCATAGTTATGTAGGCAACCTTCTTCAATTTACAAAATTGTACTCCTTGTTTACAAGAATACTTTGCTCTTGTCAGATTAGTCTCTCTGCTTTCTCCCACAACAATGGTACTTTTCTTGCCTTCAAATGTTGGATCCTTTTACTTTTCTGTCACATCTACTCCATCCAATTCAATGACCCAACCCCCTACAAATTATTTCCCTGCTCTTTTTCAGGATGTTTTTACTTGTAAAAAGTCAAGAAATTCAAATCAGGTAAAAGCTTTCACAAAATATAATTATGTGTTGAGTGTTCCTAGACTCCATGCACATTCACATGTTTGAAAATTATTATGGGTGAAGAATGAATATTTTTAAATGTGTTTTAATTGGTAAAGTGTTTGGACTTAATTGTATAAAAGTAATATGTGTTATTTGTAAAAAAAAAAAAAAAAATTCAAAACCAGGAAAATCAGAGGGTAAATGCCATCCATATTTCCCTGCTATGAGATAATCACTGCTATAGCACATTTCCTTACAGTCTTATTACTGTGGATTTTTAAAACTAATATTGATTTTATGTCACACAATACATTACAGAGGTATTGGAGCAGTAATTTGCTCATATCTAAATCCTGAAGAATTTAATTTTATGTGTTACACTGATATAAGAAGTAGGAGATAGAGAACAATATTTGTTGAAGTGTTTGTTTTTTTTTTTTCAGTTTTCAAATTTTCCATTTATCAAAGACCATTTTGATGAGAAACTTGGTTCTGCATTTCCTTTAAAAGGTCTCTTGCCCAACTTTAAGTGTGATTTTAGCGTTTATATGCAGTTTTTTAAAGACATGGTCTTAAATGAAAAACAATCCACATTTGAAGTTCAAGCAAATAAACAACAATCTCATCTACTATTAAAGGAAGACAAGACTGTTTGGCATAGATTGTGAAATTATGTGCATGAATACAATATTTTATTGATCATTTAAATTATTTTCAAAAGTATATTTGACCATATGTCATTTACATTTTACCTAAGTTTTTTAGAATCTAACCATTAAAATAACATGGTTTCTCTGTATTGGTTGTTTAGAACTATTATTTTATACATACAAGGACATTTTAGAGTCATTGTAGAAACCTGAAAATGCATAATATGTTAAAAAGAATGACATTTCACAATAAACTGATAATCATATTAAGATATTTGGTGTACTTATTTCCAATATTTGTTGTATATATTACATATATATATATTTTTATTTGGCAAATAATTTTTCATTGTCTAAGTGCTAGTTTCTGTGTCAGGAACTGAAGTCTAGGGATGAACTATAGGTATATTGAGACTTTTATACAAAAGATAATTGTAATAGAAACATGTTGACCTGAAATATCTCACAATGAATTACAAAGAAAAAATAATATTGTTTATCTCATTCAATATACACATTAAAATTGCAGAAAGTAGACAAGTTCTTTTACAATCAAAATATCTATATAGGGGAGGATTGTGGGAAGATGGTGATGGGCTGACAGGCAAAGCTGAATGCGTTCACAAAAACAATGGAGAAAGAGCCAAAAGCTGTCTGAGGGATGTGCCTTGGGGGTCAACAGACCAAGACAGTGCTACACAACTCCCAGGAGAGCAATGAACATATAGATGGAGAAGATGAAAAGACAAATGTGAGTTACCCAGCACCTGCTGCAGGCAGGAACGGCTCCTCTCCCCCACCCCCAATATATTAAGCCAGGGTAAAACTCCTGTCTCACTGTAGCTGACTGAGAGGGGGAAAGACATCTTCCTTCCTGTCAGCTGTTTCAAGGGAAAAGGGAGGAGAGGTAGGGGTGCTTTTCTTCAGTGAATTTGGTCAGCAGAGCCCACTTTGAATCTCTGGTCTGGAGTTTCAACATAGGAACACAGGAAAGCCCAGACTAAAAACACCTCCATGTAGAGGTGTGTTGACTAGCACCATCTGCTTACCTGTGTGGAAACTGTATGGACAAAAACTGCTCATCCTCTAGGTATCCAACCCTTGAGAGAAAATCTGCACCCCACTAGTGAGTCCCTGACCCAATTTTGAAAACTTAAGCTGGGCAATTTTAAACACTGAAAATAAGGTGAACCAAATATCAAAGAAAAGCTGGAGGGTGGGGGGAAAACAATAGCATTGAATTAGTCAGCCAAAGGGATACTGATGCAAAATACCAGAAATGTGTTGGTCTTTATAAAGGGGGTATTTATTTGGGGTAGAAGCTTACAGTTACCAGGCCATAAAGCATAAGTTTCTTCCTTCATCAAAGTCTGTTGCCACGTGTTAGAGTATGACAGCTGCCGACATTTGCCAGGGTTCAGGCTTCTTGGGTTCCTCTATTTCTGGGGCTCACCTTTCTCTGAGCTCAGGCTTGCTTTGTGCCACAAGACCAACTGTAGACTATTAGGCAAATGGCTTGCTTCTGTTCCCAGGGCCTTCTCTCTTTCCTCACCACCATGTTTCTCTGTATGCTACTTCCCGGGGCTCCAGCTCAAGACATCACATCACAATTCCAACTCAAAATGGCTCCAACACTGTCCTTTGCCATGTCTTTTATCTTCGACACCCTACCCACCAAGGGGTGGGGCTCAACACCCTATTGAATGTCCCAGTCAACACCTTAATCATAACTTAATCATGCTTAGATTAACAGACCAGTTTACAAGCATAATCCAATATCTATTTTTGGAGTTCATAACTCTATCAAACTGCCAAAGTGCTACAGACATGAAAAAGAAATTAGCCATTAGAGTAAATATACCAACATATTCAGATGCCTAATATGATGGTTAGGCTAATGTTTCAGCTCTGCCAGGTAACTGTGCCCAGTTGTTTGGTCAAGGAAGCACTGGGCTAATTGTAATACAAGGACATTTATGGACTTTAGTCACCAGTGAGTTTACTGCATAGATAGCTGATTACATCTACATCAATCAGGGAGATTGCTGTTAGCAAAGAGTGACGCTTTATCCAATCAGTTGAATGCTTTAAAAGGGGAAGTGATTTCAACATTCAGAGAGAATTTCCCAGCTCATCTTTGGACAGCCAATGTCTCCTGGAAACTCATCAAGGACCTTCATTGGACTTTCATCGAAGGCCCTGGTTTGCAGCCTGCCTGTGGAACCTGGACTTGTGTATCCCCCTGGTCATGTGAGAGACTCTTATAAAATCTCATATTATTGACAGATATTTCCTGTTGATTCTGTTTCCTTTGAGTAGTCTGACTAATACACTTAGACATCATCAAAAAAATTACAAGCCATACTAGAAAACAGGAGGAGAATGTCCAGCCCAAAAAACAAACCAGTCATCCTAAAAGGATACAGAATTTAAAACAATTAATCAGTGATAATCACAAAAACCTCCTAAATCAGTTCAAAGAATATAAATAAAATATGAGTAAGGGATAAAGGATATTAAGAAGACATTGAAAAAGCATGAAGAACAACTAGAAAGCCTGCAAACAAAAGTAACAGACCTTATGGGAATGAAAGACACAATGATAAGATTAAAAATATATTAGAGGCATGTAAGAGCAGATCTGAATTGCTTGAAAACAAAATTAGTGATTTCAAAGACAGAACATCTGAACTGGAAAAGACAGAACAGAAAGAGAAGAGAACAGAAAAAATGGAACGGAATCTTAGGGAATTGAATGACAATGCAAAACTCACATCATTTGCATTACTGGTGTCCCAGAAGGAGAAGAGAATGGAAAAGAATATTTGAGGAAATAATGGCTGAGAACTTCCCAACACTAATGAAGGACATAAATATCAATATCCAAGAAGGACAATACACCTCAAATAGAATAAATCTGAATAGACCTACTCTGAGATACATACTATTCAAAATGACAAATATTAGAGCTAAAGAAAGGATTCTGAAGGCAGCAAGAAGAAAGCAAAGCATCACATACAAATCAAACTCAATAAGATTAAGTGCCAACCTCTCATCAGAAACCATGGAGGAGAGATGAAAGTGGTATGATGTATTTACATTGCTGAAAGGGAAAAACTGCCAGCCAAGAATTCTGTATCCAGCAAAGCTGTCCTTCAAAAATGATAGTGAGTTCAGTCTTCACGGACAAAAAAAAAATTGATAGAATAGGTTACCAAAAGACCAGATTTGCAAGAGATACTAAAGGTGGTGCTATAGCCTGAAAGAAAAAAACAATGGCAAGAGATTTGGAGAAGAGTTTAGAAATGAAGGTTATTAGGAAGGGTAAATTAAGAATAAGACAGACAATACAACAATATGGCAAGAGAGAGCCAAAGGACAAAAATAGATGAAGCAACTCAAAGTTTTCAAGTTAACCCTTTCCATCTATCCTACGAACCCTGAACTATGCAAAGAAGAACCTTTCTTGGGCAAAATCACTCCAGAAGCAGTAGAAAGTGGCACAGAGGAGTAAAAAGATTGAATCATAAGCAGAAGTAACAGATTCCTCACCAAAGTCAATTCCTGACTATGACTTTGAAAGTGATGAGATTGTTGCTGTTTGTGCAACTATTGCTGAGAAACAGAAGAGAGCTTCAACAAACAAAACAATGTTTATTGTGTCTGCTTCTGGGATTGTAGAGACTATATCTGAGAAGGAAGATGGTACTCTAACACCAGATGGCTCTGCTTTTATCAAAGCCCGATGAAGAAAATGCATAGCACGAATTATTTGAATATGTCTTTTTTGGTTATCATTTAAAGTTCTAGACATACGGACATTTATTCTGGAGAAACAGGGAAAACCTCCTGTTGTACAATAAGTTTTTCAGATGAAGCACATAAATCTAAATGGTAGCATTATTGTATAGTGTGTGTATTATACTTAAGATTAGAACTCTGAGCAGAAATTTTGATTAATCTAAATATATGGATGGATACATTTTAAAGACACAACTTGAAAAGCAAATTCTGAAATAATAAATAATTTGGTCAGTGTTAATAAAATGTTGACACATTGACTTTTGTTCTCTGATAAAGGAAATAAGTGATTGTTTTCTATCCTAGAAATATACCGCTGTTACTATTCACTCTGTTTTCCTTGCTTCTGTAGAGTAAGTTTGTCACAAGGCTTAAATGTTTTAATATTTATTTTAATGCAAAGTTGTGGTTTTGTTATATGTGGAATCTTTGAAAGTTCAGCCAAAAATGCATGCAAATGTGAACATTCTGAAGTTACTCTTAATTCTGATTTGTGCTTAAGTTTTTGGCTTTAAAAAAGTTTTAACAATGAAAAAAATTATCAACATGGCAAAAAAAATGTCTATATAGAAGTCGATGTGACTCAAGCAGTTGAGCTCCTGCCTCCCACATGGGAGGTCCTGGGTTCGTTCCTTTACCTCCTGAGAAGAGCAAAAACGAACAACAAGTCAAAAATAAATGAAAGGACCAACTCAGGGAATCTGATGTGGTTCAGTGGTTGAGTATCAGCTTCCCACATATAAGGTCCCTTGTTCAATCCCCAGTCCCCAGTACTTCAAATACAATAAAATAAAATAAAAACATAAATTACTATATATTTTTCTCTGCAACTTGGCTTTAGTGGAGCAATAGAAACAATTTATTTTACGTAGCCCAGCATCCTTTTGTTAACATTAGAAAAATAACACTAAATCATTTGTGTTAAATTTTAACCAAGAAAGTCAATATATTATTTCAGACACTAGAGTTAAGGGTTTGACTTACAAATGGAGGAGTAGCTGACAGTATTATTAAATAAAGAAAAATCCAAAGAAAGGAAATGTTTTTTATTTTAACACTTAATAATATAGCTTATCCTTACTTTGAAGTCCATAAATTTTCAATTTGGATGTCTTACAATGTGGGAATATACATTTATTCTCCTTTATTTTTCCCTTGAGTTCTCTCAAAAGAAATGTATAAAGAGTTTATAAAGATTGAGGTGAGCTACAGCATAAGGGAAAATAAATATCATTATTACCAACCTGCTATGTAGTTTACCACAGACGTTTTGGACACATCTCTGATAGGTCTCCTTAGAGTTCAGAGCAATCTTGATTCTCCATCCTGGTGGATACTAGTAGTAGATATCTCCTGAATGCTAGGATATTAATGATTTTGAATTTAATAAGTCCTCCCAAGTTCTAGAGAAGATTACAATTAAATTTTTACAAAAATCAGCTTTATGAGTTATAATTTATTTTATAATTTAATAAAATGCACTAATTTTATAGTAGCTTCTTAGCCATTACTGTAATATTACTGTTAATTATAGTCTATACATTTCATTGATTGTATTTGTCCTATGTATCTCCATATTCTTAACACTTTGTAATAGAAGAGCATTCTTGTATTTATACTACTAAGCACAATTCTCATCCACCACCGAAATCACTTACACAATCCCTAGATTACCCTCTAGCTTTCTTTCAGTTGACATTAACCTTTCTAGACTATCCCTTTCAGCACATGCACAAATGGGCAGTGTTAGTTATGCTCACTATATGTGTTGCCATTAACACATTACGTATTACAAGTACTTTGGTGTTTTAAAATGATTACGTTTTCTTATTTTTTTATTTTTATTTTTTTTTTTTAAGTATAAGCGACCTGCTAAATGCCATATGTCTAGTTAACTGCTATACAAATAGTCAGGTCCAAAACCAGCTATATCTGAAATCCAGCTTGCCCTTACCACACTGGTAAGGTTTTTGAAATACTTTTTTAATCTCTTACTAATATCAATCAATTCTTTATTTCTTCCTGAAATAAAACATCAAAATATGCTACCATGAAGAGATAAATATGTGGATAATGATCTTAATGTCTTAAAGATTAGTGAGGACTCAGGTTAATTATGCATAGATTATTAGCATTTGAATGCCAGCCATAATACTCTTCATAAGCCACAGAAAAGACCTAATTAAAAACAAGTACATGAATAAGAAAAGTAATTGCACTTGATACTGACAATATGGAGAGGTCAAGACCATTATCAAAAACAATGAAAAAGTACATTTATAACTAAATTTGAGAAATGTAATTTTAAAATACATAAGAACAAATTAAACATCCCCATGTTAGTTATATTTAACTTATTTAATTTTTTAAAATAGAAGCAAAGTTACCTAAGATAATGATATTCTTATTCAGGAGTTAAAGTTCAATGATCTTTGGGAGTAAGGCATTAAGAATAAGAAGTTGTTACCCAAAGAAAAAGGGAAAATTTTAACTTATTAAAATACCTATGAAAAGACAGAACCATGATCTGGGTAATTGGAAACTTTAGTTTTACTTAAAACTCTTATTTTTTCAAATTCAACATTTAGCTGATTGAAACATTCCAAGATTTTATGGCTGCAGCTCTTGTGGTAACTATTGAAAGAACGATAGGATGAAAGTACAGCAAACTAAAAATTGTTATTTAAGTAGTTTAATACCATTTCTTTTAAAGTTGCATATTTAAATTGTAAATGGATTTACCATATTAGGAAACATCCTTTTCTTATACACAGATAAATACAATAAATTACAAAGAAAAGACAGTTTTCTTTAAAAAGAAAGAAACCCTATGTTCTATGTCCAATAGAGGTAAAAATTATTTTATGCTTATACATATCAACATTTTATTCATTAAAATTGAAAATGTCAGAGAAGTTTAAAATGATCTTAAAATGATTTCATCAAGTGTTGTTATGTGAATATTCTTGCTGTCCTGATTTTGTGATAATCAGGGTTGGCTAAACATTT